>OX359282.1:12994509-13517009 GCA_947179155.2 Hedera helix | reverse complement strand
CGATGAGGTATAGGTATTAGATACTCAAGAGAAATGGTCGATAACCATAAAATTCGAAATGGGTCTTTGGAGAAAGACTAAAACAGATGGCTAGGTGGAGACCTATAAGACCTGACTAGTGGTAAAAAGATTTCGAACAAGGTCAATGAGTTGACTATGATGAAATTTTTCACTAGTGAAAATGCATATATCCATTCGAATTTTACTTGCAGTTACAGCTTACTATACAAAAGGATGTATGTATGATACAACCAAAATGATTTGTTTCCATAATGATGGAATAAATCAAGTATGTAAGTTACAACGATCCAATTATGAAATGAAGCAAGTTTCTTGAAGATGGAAAATCCATTTTGATGAGACAATCAAAAGAGCTTGATTTTATCAAAAACAAAGGACGAACCAAATATGTACAAAGGTTAGTGGGAGCACTGTGACATTTCTAGTATTATATGATATAATACTGATAAGGAATGACATACTGATGCTACAATCAGTAAAGATGTGGTTGTCTAAAAACTTCTCCTTTTCAGGACTTGGGTGAAGCATCCTAACATTCTATTCAGGATAAAGGTCTATAGAGATAGATCATAAAGGATGCTCGGCCTGACCCAAGGAACGTACATTAATTCGTTGACATGTACTAGACTTGATATTACTTATGTATGATAAGCAGATATCAGTTCAATTCTGGAGAAGAACATTAGAAAACAGTTTCTAATGATGGGTCTGATATAAAACTAGAGGGCTTAACAAACTCAAGTTTGTTCAGACTAATCAAGATAACAGTATATCCATTTCAGGTAATATGATTACCGTGAACGGTGCTGCAGTGAGTTGAAAAGGTTCCAAATAGCAAAGAGTTACTGATTTAGTGATAAAGACATAGTAAATAACTATAAGTGAAGCTGCAAATATGATTGTTTGGTTAAACAAGTTCATTACAGAACTTATAATGATTCCTAACATTAAAGGAGTTTAATTCGCCAAGGAACCTAGGTCTCATCTGAAATCCAAACATGTGTTACGGCACTTTCATATGATTAGATGAATCATTGAAAAGGAGACGACACCATAAAGATGGTAGACTCTTAGAACAGTATTACAGATCCATTAACTAAAGCAATTACTAAGCAATTTGTACGCCACTTAGAGAAGAATGGCATAGGGATACCAAAGGGCGATTGGCTTTAGTGCAAGTGGGAGATTAAAAGTAGTATGCCCTCAAGCCAATCACATTTGATGTGATAAGCATATATTTTGTAATCTTGTTCATTTATTAATAAAAGTATCAAGGCATTTATTTATTCATGATTAATTACTTGAATTAATCAAATGAATAAACCCATAGTTTTCGAGCAATGCTTTTAGAACCGTGATGAATATCATGCTAATGAGATCTAAATTTAAGATAGCTCAAAACAAAAATTGTTCCTAATCGTTGGATCACTAAAAAGGGGATTAGTAGATCTGGATAGATTGATACATACTATACTTGCTCTTATGAAGAGGATGATTGATCTCATAATCATTTGTGTAGAGACACTAAAGCAAGTATTTAGGTGCTTATTAGAGAATAAGTTCACTGAACGTGACTCGTTCAAGGAACACCTAATGGAGTTTTATTTGTCTGTCAATAGGAGTTCCTTATGTGATAGTCGTACAAGTGATCCTTGGACTTGAGATTATCATAGTATCTTGTGTGTACTAAGTTATACTTTAACATATTCCTTAATACCTATTGGTATATCAAAGGATATGCTTGGGTATAATAAGGTACACATGGAGATAGGTGAATGATTAACAAAGGATCTACCACTTCTAGTAAAGGGAGAAAATGTTCTATGTGATTCAATAAGTGACAACTCAGAAATCCCTGGCCAGGGTTGAATGGGATTAGAAAGGAGTTTCTAATTTACATTAACTAGAGTTGTGTATTTGTGAATTGAAATGCATATAATCAAATAAATAAGACTTGACAGAAATTCTGTGTCTTATATTTGATTGGGACATTGTATGGTAGAAGGATTGAACTGTACAGTAATTATTTGCTGAAAGGTTCTTTTAAGATTAAATGTTGAAATCCATATTATCTGGAAAGTCGACTAATCGCTAAGGGGGCTTACCCTTATTGTGGAATAATTATTTATTCTGAATTAAAGAGTTAATTCATAATAAATGAATTAGAATTGTTCTAATTTATTTATTATACAACCGGTTTAATATGGAGAACCTAAAGGGTCACACCGCAAAAGAGTAATATTTATTTTATAATTGGATGGCATATTCGTAATAATAAATTAAGTATATTTAATTTATGTTATGATGATAGAATAAATTAAATATCTTAATATTTATAATTTAGTATTTTAGAAATACTAATTATAAATTAATAAGAGGAGTCTTATTATTATTATTATTATTATTATTATTATTATTATTATTATTATTATTATTATTATTATTATTATTACTACTACTACTACTACTACTACTACTACTAGTATTATTATTTAGATCCTAAATGGTTTATGAATTAATTAATAAGTAGTAATATTATTATTAAATAATTAAGTTCCTAAATAGTTTAAGAATTATAATTATAATAATAATTAATTAAGTTACTAAATGGTTTAGTAATTAATTAATAAGAAGTTCTCTCGTTATTAAAGAATTAAGTTCTTAAATGGTTTAGGAATTATAATTAATTAATTTAGTTCCCAATTAAAATGGGAATTATAAATAAGAGTTTAGGAGGGTTGACCATATTTATAAATAAGAGGAGTCTTATCATAGATGAAGGTTACACACTCTTTCATTAGAAGAGAGAGAGTATTCCATAATTCTCAAGATCTAAGAGTTAGAGAGAGAGAGAGAGAATTAGGGCTAGCCACCTATGGTTTGGAGAAACCAAGATCCACTTCTTTAATTCATAGATCTCTTGGTGGATCACCTCTAGAGGTTTCATATTTGGGGAGCTAACATTGATCCGTGGAATCTAATCAGTGAATTATGAAGATGAACGTGAATGATTAAAGGGAGATGAACTTGTACCCGTGGAAGCTTGGTTCTACAAAGGTATAAATTCTTTTATCCTTCTTCAATTAATAATAGTCGCATAAGAAAGATCCGGGTTATTGGTTTGTACAAAAATTTTAAAATCTGATTTTTATTGCTTCTGTTGCGCTTATATAATTTGATTATATGTATGCCATATTTTTGCAAGTCAACAATAATGATTGTTGTAATACGAACAAACAAACCATGTAACTGAATATTATATGAATAATATCATGTTATTATCATAAAAAGAGTGTTATATCTTTAAATTTGATATAACGTATGATTGTTAAACATTAAAATAATATTGATGAAGAACTATAAATCTGAATGAGGATATTGAATAACATTGCGAGTGTTATAAGAATTCGAGACATAATCACCTATTAAGAAAGCAAATTCATTGTAAGATTCCTCAGTTCTAAGTATAAGTGTGTTATTAATATTCTGAATTTTAGATAGGTAGGGAATATCGATATAAAGATATATCTCTATGAAGATATGTATTCAAGTGAGTGTATTGAATAATATGATATGTTCTGTAAGAAAAGAAAATCTTGTCATGGATAAAGATACAAACATTTATCGCAAGATTTATCTGTTCCAAGAACCATCCTATTATTAATGTTATGACCCTTAGATATATAGAAGCATAGAATGTCTAAATCTTAAGATTAAAAATTGACCGGTATATATGGTGTTATCCATATATACGGATGTCCTACAAGATGATACTTGTAAAAAAGGATGAGATCGAAATTAAGTTAAGATTCAGGGATTAAGTAAAAGACATTTTTAAAGAATTGTCTGAAATAAACTAGTATAACTAATATGATTATGGGATCATTGGTTAAGTTGGTAGATGTATGGAGTTTAACGCACAAAGTTCGCTGTAATTAGTATGAGAATTTTGGGGGCGTTACAAATACGAAAAATCAATTATGAATAGTAAAAAGTCAACGTATAAGATTAGATATTGAAAGGGCATGAAAGGTCATTTAGCAAGCTAGATGAAGGAAATTAGGGTCTTAGATATTTAAGGCTTGGAGCCAAAATGTAAAACTTGGAGCAAAGCCAAACATGGAGCCAATGTTTGAGCTAAACTTGGAATCAAAGTAGAAGCCAAAGTTGGAGCCAAATTTTAAGCCAAAGTTAAAGTGAAGCCAAACTTGGAGCCAAAGCTTGGTTGTCATTTTTATCATTTTACCCTAACTTAGAAAATCCTATAAATAGGAGCTTTCACTGTTCATAATCATTACCAATTAATCAAGTAATCTAGAGCTTGAAAACTTCGTATAATCAAATGGAAAGTGTTAGTTGAGAGCTTGAAAGATCAAGAGTAATAAAGCTTACAACTTCAAGATGTACGACTCTTAGTTGTTATTATATCCAATTTTAAATCATAGTTATGTTAAATAGAATAAATGCAAGTAGTTATAATGCTTGATTTATTTTATGTCTAGAGTAGTAAAATCAACATTATAAGTAGTTATAATGTCCATTTCATTTCAAGTATTTAGTTAAAAAGCGTAAAATACAAGCCGTTACGATGTTCGATTTTTCTTATCGTTTTCGTGTTCTTGAGTAGAAATTATAATTTCCTACATAAGTAGGTTTATAAATTTATAATTTAGTGTTATAGAGTCATAAACACAAGATGACCTAGCTTTACAATGTTAGTGGCACCAAGTTTTAGCAAGCAAAAACAAGTATGAATGAAACTAGTTTTTATTTCATCCTTCATTCTTCGTGTTCTTGAATTAAAGTCATAAATCTCTATATAAGTATGTTTATGATTTTGCTATTTTTATGTTATGAAGTGTTATTGAGTGATAGAACATGTTATCTTAGCAAATTAATGCTTGAGGTATCATGTTTTACCAATCGGATCAAAGAAAGATGAACCTAGTTTGCACTCTGACCTTGTCAACTAATTTTTGACCCCTTCTGGTTGGAATGTAAAAGAAAGTTGTAGATCATGAAACACCCAAAAATGTTAAAAAAATAAATAAGTTGTGCTTGTTCAATTTAGAGGAGGTCGGGTAGCCAAAATTAGGGTTTGCATTCTGCCTACTAGCACCCTCGGCTCTCCGATAGTCTTAAAAACAGGGCCCTTGTTCCATATTTCAAAAATTCAAACTTTGTTTCGTTAGATTTTTTTCCAGTCAGAACTCTGATTGTTCGTGTTGGATAGTGTAAAGTCTAAAGGAAACACCATTAAGGACTTGAAATTCAAGATAAACTTGTAAAGTCAATGTCTTATTTTTATACAAAAGTCATAATATGACTAATGGTTATGTTAAATCACATACCTTGTAGGCCGTACGAATGAACGCAAAAACTATTGTAAATGGTATTAGCGAATCAGGCAAGTCTTTCTTGTGAACTTGTTATTATGTGAAAGTTCTAACCCTTGCTTAAATTGTTATGTGAAATTTTTATGTGCAATTGTATTTATATGCAATTTGTGAAGTAATTGATATGTGAATAGATATGTTGATTAACTGTGGAGTGTTAATTGATTATGAAATGAGATATATGATAATGCAAAGCAGGCTAAAGTTTATATGAAAGCATAAATTGTCTATGTGTTATTTGTTAGACTTGTTGAGCCGTAGTGCTCATTCTTGCGAATAAAACTTATTTGCAGTTAAAGAAGAGATGATAAGAAGATCATAAACGAAAAGAAAAAATGTAGACTAGGTTTCATGTTTTATTTACTGGTATTGGTATTGTGGCACCCCAAAATTTTTAGAGTAATTCCAAATAAGGATCATAAATTGAGTAAAGGATAGCATTTAAAACTTAGTGTTGAATAATAAAAGTATTAAGGAATGATTTTTGGAATGTGAAGAAGATTTATACGAAAAGAATGATGAATGTGCAGAGTCTAAATAAGGTGTAATGGAAAGTATGAAATAAGTTGATTAGTAAGGGTAAGTGCGATCAAAGAAAGGAAATTATTCAGAGAATGAGAAGCTATTTTGATAAGTGAATCAAGAAAAGAATTAAACAAAGTGCTATAAATGAGACACGTAAGGTTATCACGGTAATTATGATTACGAGGACGGAACCCTGTTAAGGGGGGAAGAATGTGAGGACCCGAATTTTCGGGATTTCCTTAATAAAATTAAATAAGAATTTGATTAACAAAATTATCAAAGTTATTTAAATTATTTATGATGTAAGTGATTTAAAGTGGGTGAAGGGATTTTATTGGTAAATTAAATCTGTACAAAGATGGTGATAAATTATGTTAAATTAATATAATTGAAAAGTAAATAAATTGTTTAAAAACAATTTATGAAGAATAAAAGAAATTTCAGGTAATGGTACAATAAAATTGTACAATTAAATTAGTGTGGAGATGCGAAAATTATTATTTAAATGATGTTACGAGGTAAGGTGAAATATATGAATTAGATATGTATATATATACATTTGTATATATATAAGTGTGCATGTTTAATGGATATGTTTAATTTATAATTATAAATTCCAGTAATTGTGGAAATTAAGGGATTACTAGTTGAATTAATCCGGAAGTTAAATAAAAATGAACGAGGAAGTTAGTAAAAATTTAAAATATTGATTATATAATTAATCAATAATTATGGTGAAGGTTTAGAAATTATTTAAGAGGAGGAAGTAATTTTATAAATTATATACTAATAAAGTATATAATTTATATAAGGAAAGTAAAGTAAAATATTAATGGAAGAATAATTATATAAATTATATAAGAATGATTATATAATTTATATAAGATGATTAAATTAATGAGAGAGTGAATAAAGGTATAAATATTGATTATATAATTAATCAATAATTATGAAGGAATATTGGAAATTATTAAATAGGAGAATGTAATTATATAAATTATATAATAATAAATTATATAATTTATATAAGAAAATCAATGTAAATAGTAAGGAAATAATAATTATATAAATTATATAAAAATAATTATATAATTTATATAAGGAGAATACATTAATTAAGAAAGGAAATAATAATTATATAAATTATATAAAAATGATTATATAATTTATATAAGGAGAATACATTAATTAAGAAAAGAAATATAATTATATAAATGGTACAAAATTTATTATATGGTGTAAGTTAAAGTGTGATAAATTGTAAAGAAATGTAAAATAAATGAGAGAAATGATTATTTTAAATTTATTAAGTGGTGAATTATGTTTAATGGAATTGTTTTCATTATTATGGAAAATAATATTTGAGAAACGTAAACATGTTGATGTAACATGTTGTCAAGAAACGAAGTGAAAATTACGAAAAAATAATTTTTATAAGTTATAGGAATTATTTTATGAATTTTGGAGGTATAAATTATCTCATATAATTACATGCTTGTTATTATGCGTGTACAAAATTTGTCAAGTGATGGACCTGAAAAAGGTATTAATATTATTCATAAATTATGTTATGATTTTTAGTAAATTAAAATAAATATTTTATACACATTATATAAAATATTTATAACACGAAATAATTGCGTAATGTATTAAATTAAAATTGTATGCTTGATTTTTGGAATTTTCAAGAAGGGAAAAGTCGGTCGTGCATGCGTGGCAAGGTCGGTGGAATTATTTAGGCTTCCAAATTGGTTAAGTTTTAGCATAATAAAATGGAAAGGAAAAGCAACAAAAGCAAGAAAAGAAAAAAGGAAATAAAAGAAAACACTTCCCCTCTTTCTCTCCCACCCGAACGCCACCACCTCCACCATAAAAACCTGCATGACCACCAAGAGGAGAAAACACTTCCCCTCTCTTTTCTTAATTAATGTATTCTCCTTATATAAATTATATAATTATTATTTCCTTTCTTAATTCATGTATTCTCCGTATATAAATTATATAATTATTTTTATATAATTTATATAATTATTATTTTCTTACTATTTACATTGACTTTCTTATATAAATTATATAATAATAATTTATATATTTTATTATTATATAATTTATATAATTACATTCTCCTATTTAATAATTTCCAATATTCCTTCATAATTATTGATTAATTATATAATCAATATTTATACCTTTATTCACTCTCTCATTAATTTAATCCTCTTATATAAATTATATAATCATTCTTATATAATTTATATAATTATTCTTCCATTAATATTTTACTTTACTTTCCTTATATAAATTATATACTTTATTAGTATATAATTTATAAAATTACTTCCTCCTCTTAAATAATTTCTAAACCTTCACCATAATTATTGATTAATTATATAATCAATATTTTAAATTTTTATTAACTTTCTCATTCACCTTTATTTAACTTCCGGATTAATTCAACTATTAATCCCTTAATTTCCATAATTAATGGAATTTATAATTATAAATTAAACATATCCATTAAACATGCACACTTATATATATACAAATGTATATATATACATATCTAATTCATATATTTCACCTTACCTCGTAACATCATTTAAATAATAATTTCCGCATCTCCACACTAATTTAATTGTACAATTTTATTGTACAATTATATGAAATTTCTTTTATTCTTTATAAATTATTTTTAAACAATTTATTTACTTCTCAATTATATTAATTTAACACAATTCATCACTATCTTTGTATAGATTTAATTTACCAATAAAATTCATTCACCCACATTAAATCACTTACATCATAAATAATTTAAATAACTTTGATAATTTTGTTAATCAAATTCTTATTTAATTTTATTAAGAAAATCCCGAAAATTCGGGTCCTCACATTCTTTTCCCCTTAACAGGATTTCGTCCTCAGAATCATAATTACCGTGATAACCTTACGTGTCTCATTTATAGCACTTTGTTTAATTCTTTTCTTGATGCACTTATCAAAATAGCTTCTCATTCTCTGAAAAATTTCCTTTCTTTGATCGCACTTACCCTTACTCAATCAACGTATTTCATACTTTACATTACACCTTATTTATACTCTGCACATTCATCATTCTTTTCATATAAATCTTCTTCACATTTCATAAATCATTCCTTAATACTTCTATTATTCAACACTAAGTTTTAAATGCTAACATTTACTCAATTTATCATAATCATTATTTGGAATTACTCTAAAAATTATGGGGTCGCCCGCGTCGTTTTGGGAGTCGGTAAGGCCGGGCCGTGCCATGCGCGGCGGCCAATTTTCGAGCAAGGGACCGAACAACGTCATTTCTGTGAAGAGGGGTACGCGCGCCATGCGCAGCCATGAATTCTGGGCGAAATTTACGATTTTGCCCCTGACTTTTCCGTTATTACCGAGCGTATCCCTTGGCCTCAAAAATTACGTTTATGCCCCTGCACTTTCCAGAAAATTTCAATTATAGTTGCAGAAATTACTAAAATGCCCCTAAAAATTGTTTTAATAGAAATAAATGTTTAAAAATTGTTTAAAAATTATAAAAAAATACTAAAAATATAGAAATGATGTTTGGACATTAAACTTAATATCTTTGTAAAAATATTAAATATTGGGGATTAATATTTAAATATTTTAAATATTAATCTATTAAGTTTAAAAGTTAGAAAATGATTAAATAAAATTTCGGACAACCAAATATGCTAAATTTTATCCGATGAGCCGAGTTGTCCGTATTGAATGTGTGATATTAAGTTATATTAATATATTGAAGGACGAGGTTAATACAATTAACCATATTATTTAATAATTGACCCGGTGCCCTAAAATAAATCTTTGGGTAGGGTTAATTACATTATAAATGATATTAATTAAGTAAATTAATATCATGAAGAGATGAATAATTATTAATTGATTATTTTATGATCATAGGTTGTACGAGAAGTATTATAGAATGGGTATTTATTATTTAATTCCACAATCCAGGCAAGTTCTTTAGTACTTTGATGTTAACTGTTTATCTGTTATGATATATTAATTCTTGTTCAAATGTATATAAATTATGTGTTATGTGATTTGTGGATAATATGACAACAATGTATAATTTGTGCAATGATATGAATAAATATGAGATATATTGCTTTAATAGAAGCACAACACATGATGCATGGCACACACAGAGCATATTATACTATGTGATACATGAAGCATAAAAGGTGTAAACTGTTGAACTTGCTGAGCCATTGCGCTCATTATTTGCATAATATAAACTTTTGTAGGTAAAGAAATAAGTTTCAGGAATATCGGATTGAGCTAAAGATGGATTATACTAGAAGGTTGTAAACGTAATTGTTATAGTTTTAATACCATATTTCAATTGGTGAAGTTTACATTTATGTGCTATATGTGCATATAAATTGGATCCAGATAGGACGAATAGAGTTATAATGTGAACTGTGATTGTTCAAGGTAGTTGTTACGATAGAGAATATTACATGTTTAATTATGAATTATGAAATAAAGGATATTTGTATGGATATGAACAACATTAAATTTTGAATGTTGAGATGTATAATACCTGTAACAGAAAGAAAACACGAAGGTTGCGATCCAGAGACTAGGATTGAGATATAAGAATTTTAAATGTCCAAATATTTTAATGCAATGATTGAGAAAAGAGAAAATTTTATACCGAAAATTTGGTAATTGTTGATTTTAAAATCAATTAATGGATCAATTAAGGTGATTAAAGATTTATTAACGAACCGAAATTTGGATATAAGGAAAATGATGAATACTAAATATAAAATTTAAGGTAATAAGGTTGGTCGAATTTTGGGGTCGTTACAGGTATAAAGTCACAACGACTGTTATAATACGAGCAAATAAACTATGTAACATAATATTATTAAGTGGTATTAATATTATTATCAAATGTTGTTATGTCCTTACTTTGATATAACTTAGAATTGTTAAAAATCTATTAATCTGAATGAGGGTATGAGTTATATGGACTGATCATGTTATGTCGATACTATGAACTTCAGATAGATAGTAAAACATTAATGCAATGTTGATAGAGAATTATAAATCTGAATGGGGATATTGAATAACATTGTGAGTATTGTAATAATACGGGACATAATGACTGATGAAAAAGGCAAAGTCAACGTAAGATTTCTCAGTTCCAAGTATAAGTGTATTAATAATATTGAACACTTCAGATAGATAGGGAATATTGATATAAAGAGATAGCTCTATAATGATATATATCTAAGTGAGGGTATTGAATGATATGAAAAGTTCTGTAAGAAAATGAATATTACCACGGATAAAAATGCAAACATTCATCGCAAGGTTCTTTTATTCCAAGGACCATCATATTATTAATATCGTGAATCTTGGATATGTAAAATTATAGAATATTTAAATCTTAAGGTTAAAATTTGACTGTTATATATGGTGTTATCCATGTATACATATGATCTACAAGTTGATACTTGTAAAAATGATGAGATCGAGACTAAGTTAAGATCTAAGGTCGAAGTAATTTTTTTTATTTTTTTTTTCTATAGTCTAAAATAGACTACTTTAACCAATATGATTATGAGATCATTGGTTAAGTTAATAAAATGTATAGAGTTTAACGTACAAAGTTCACCGTAGTCAGTGTGAAAATTTTGGGGGCGTTACAAGTAATTTAGGTGTCAATTAAGTGAGGAGTGAAAGTCCTCCTCATGCTTGCAAATTTCATAAAGCAAAATCCACTTACCTATAACATGTATACAAACAATACATATATTAATTTCAGCATTTTAATTATCATTTATATATATATATATATATATATATATATAAATACACACACACACACACACATTAAACGGACACATTTATTTATGAAATTAATTAATACGCAAAAATATAATTAATATTACATTTTGTAGTACTAATCAAATGATCTAATAGCAATATATGTATTTTCCATAAATACCTAATTTGATAAATTATATATTTGTATAATTTCATTTTACTAATTATGGAATTAATCCATACTTAAATTGAACACCTTTTATATAACAAATCAATTATGTTAAAATAATTAATATTCAGTTTATTAAGTATTTTAATTAACTCACTCATACAATTAATATTGTATAATTAAATTAAATTATCTTCTTCTTTCCATAATTGGTTTCAAACAATTTATTTAATCATTAAATATATAAATTTAATATATTTAATCTTAATTCAATTATTACTTTAATTTACTCATTTGGTTCCAATATATTTTATATATTGAACCATTATTTAATTCACATTTATTTGGTATAAATATTATACCATTATTAATTTTTCATTTAATTTTTGTAACACAATATAATTATTAATTAAAAAAATTTCTTTATTCATTTAATTAGAAATAATATATTATTCCACTAATAAAATTAGTTACTTAATTCCCTCATTTAATAAAATTCTTTTGGCGTAATATCATTTATTGAGCCATTACTCGCGTTTCGTTCAATTATTGTAATATACCTTCATTTCCTCATTTAATTAAATAAGATTCTTTATTTAATTAAAATATATTAATCCACTAATTATTATTTAATTAGTGAATTAATTAACTCATTTCATATTTAATTTATTTCCATTTGGCATAATATAAAATATTAAGCCACTACATAAAGATATTAAAGTAATGAGTTTTAATTAACTCTCTCTCATTTTATTAAAATCAAATACATATATTAATTTACTATTTTATTTAAACGAATTTATTTCATAATCAACTTACTATTCAACTTATTGCCAAACAAGACTAAATATTCAAATTATATTATTTCCTAATATAATTTCAACTTTATTCCAATTAATTAACATTAATTAATTAATTTTCTAGCTCCCATATTTGAGTTCCTTGATTATTTTAAATCAATTACTTTAATAGTTTAATTAAATATTAAATTCTCATTTTCAAATATAGGTATATATATTATACACATAAACATATTTCAATTATCCTCCACGTAATTCAAATATCATTGTTAAATTTCGTAGATAATTTCATCTAATTAATTTAATAGTTTTAGTTAACTATTAACTTTCATTTCCAAATACTTGTATATATTTCCCATATACATATATTTTATCGACCACACATATCACATATCTCAATATATATTACACATATCTATTTTATTCATTTAACGCTCTTCGTCTTATAATAAGAATTATGTATGTTAAATTCTTATTTTAATATTATTTAAATACATAAAAAATTCCTGGTTGTCACAAACTAACTTAGTTGGACAGTATAATACAAAAATTATACGATAATTATATGAGTATTTTACGGAGTGTAATACATAGTATTATACGATGAATACTTATGCATTCATACGTAGGATACTTAAAACCAAAATGGTAGAGAATTCGAGGGAATTTATGCCATTTAAGAAAGTTAGAATACTTACATATTATGTAAGTATTATGCAAGACTTGATTAATTAAACCATCACGATAGTTTTTTTTTCCAAATTGAGGTGTCAAGCATAGGATGGTGGTGGGTGGCCTCTTGTTTGCCAATGGTCCTTAAGCAAGGCTACTAATCACCAATTAACTCCTTAAGTGAAGATTAATTGCATGTAAGAATCATTTATCAAAAGCTAAGCAAAGTTAGTAAGTTAAATTATTCAAATGTTCAAGATATTTTGTAAAACACCTAGCTAAGCAATAAGGTCATGGGGGGACAAGGGGACAAGGGGAGCCCGACCATTATGGTGAGGAAGGAGCCTAAGAAGCTCACTTGCATGATATTTTGAGTAGCAAGACTTGAAGGCTAAGTGTTGGTCGGATATTTGTGGCTTTAAGTCCATTTTACCCTAGCTTTGAAAGTCCTATAAATAGGAACCTCCCCCTTCATAATTCATTACCAATTCATTTCAAGAGTAAAGAAGCTATAGTAAGACATAGAGAGATTCCTTGTTAGTTAAAGCAAAAACTCTAGCATAAAAAACCAAAGTTAAAGCAAGCACTTTGAAAGGTAAACAAAACCCTAGTTTATGTAGTTTTAATTTTTGTTCTTATGTTCATGAGTAAAAGTGATTATTCTTTTCATAATTAGGTTTATAATTATGTAATTTAATGTTATAGAGTCATAAAATATCGTGGCTTAGCAAATTAGTGCTTATTACATCATGTTTAAGCAAACTAAACAAGTACGTATGAAACTAGTTTTCATTTTCGTTCTTAGAAGCAACTTTTGTTCTTATGTTCTTGAGTAAAAATCATAATTTCTTACTTACTTAGGTTTATAATTATGCTATAAGATGTTTTTGAGGCATAAAACATGATGACCTAGCTAATTAATGCTTGTGGCATCATGTTTAGAGCACGCTAAACAAGTACGTATGAAACTAGTTTTTATCATGTCCTAGTGAGCAACTTTGTAACCCTTTGTGGTTTGAATCTTGTGGTTCCACCTAAAGGAAAGTTGTAGAGGGGTAAGTTACAAAGTCGTGGGAGCTCGAATCACTCAAAAATATTTTAAAATGAGCAAGTTATGAAATAAACAATGAGTAGGGGTCGGGCTGATTTTGAATCTATCCGCGACCAAAATAGTGGGGAATCTGGAAATGGAATGCAAATGAAAGTTGTAGATCTTGAAATTCTAAACAATTTAGACTCAAGAATCACTCAAAAATATTTCCATATGAGAAAGTTATGGTCATCGGAGTGAGCGGAGGTCGGGCAGACAAAAAGTCCGAAAATGTTTCTATTTTGAAAACTGGGGCTTTCAAATCAGTGTTATTTTAAAAGTCGGGACTTTGATGGCAGATTTTTGAAAAATGTTATTTTTCGATCCGGGTCGGGTTGAGCCGTTCGGGATGGATCAGGTCGGGTCATTTAAGTACAAAATGGGTCAAAATGATTAAAAATTAATATAATTAATTTGAGAGCCAAAATTAATAATTATTTATTATTTATAATAAATAATAAATAAGGTAAATTAAAAGTCAGTATTACGATAAATTACTTAATTAATTATTATTTAAATGATATTAAATAATAATTAAAGGGAGATAAACCTAATATATTAATTATTTATTATTTAATAATGAATAAGGATAATAGTTAATTAATTATTATTTAAATAATAATAAATAATAATTAAAGGGAGATAAAGTTAATATAATAATTATTTGTTATTTAATTAATATTAAATAATGAATAAGGATGATTAATTATTTAATTATTATTAAAAGGATATTAAATAATAATTAAAGGAAGATAAAGATAATAAGGTAATTATTTATTATTTAATAAATAAGGATGATTAATTATTTAATTATTATTTAAAGGATATTAAATATTAATTAAAGGGAGATGAAGTGAATAAAATAATTATTTATTATTTAATTAATATTAAATAATAAATGAGGTTAAATTAATTAAGAAATGATTATGTAATTGATATTTAATCATCATTAAAGGAATTAAGGAGAATTAATTAATTATTATTGAAATTAAATATTAATTAAAGTGAATTAAGGTTAATGAGATAAGTTTTATGTAATAATAAATAACAAGTAATGTTAATTTAATTTAATTAATTATTTAAATAATATTAAATAAATAATATGAAGTAATTAAGGAAATAATTGTTTATATGAAGATAAATAAACAAGTAAAATTAATTGAATTAATTATTTATTTAAAAGATATTAAATAAATAATGTGAAGTAATTATTGAAATAATTGTTTATGTGAAGATAAATAAACAAGTAAAGTTAAGAGAATTAATTATTTATTAAATGATATTAAATAAATAATATGAAAGAATTAAATGTAATAAAGTGTAAACAATTGACGGGAAATTGTTGGAGTGTTTAGTTATTACCAATATTATAAATTATCATTAAAGGATTTATAATTGACGGTAAGTAGTTAAATATTATTAACGGATTAATAATATTGGTAATTGGGTAAATATTATTAAGGGTTTAATAATATTAGTAACCAATTAAGGTATTGTTAGGTACTTAAGTACAGTTGAAAATTTAGTGATGTATTATTAATGTATAATAATACTGATTGATAATTAAAATATTATCCAAGGAGGATAATATTGTCTTATAAATTATGAGTTAATAAATATGAGATGTTGTGTTGTAGAGTCAATTCTTTTATGAATAACGGCTGAGTTCCTATGTACTTTACTAATTGCCAGATAAGCAAATTAGATCTTTCGAAGGCAGTAATTTGATTTGTTGAGCGTTAATGATGGAACGCGGATTTCAGACTGGTAGCATAAGTTAATGCGACTATCAGGCAAGTTTTTCAATACTATGTGCTATACTTGCGAACCCGTTTGCTATATGCATAAACTATTAAGTGTGCACTCATTTTACGTGCTAACTGATTTTAAATGTGCCTGTGTACAGTCATATGTTGTTAATAGCTGATTTTAATGAATGCTATGAGTTGAGGTGTGTTATATGAGTTATATAACTTGGAAATATTAACATGCATGGTAAGTATGGGTTAATTATATAAATGCAAAGCATGATAAGCATGATGCCTATATAAATGCAAAGCATGGAGCATAAAGCATAAATTAAATGTGACCTACTTGTTATGTGTTAGCTGTTAGACTTGCTGAGTCGTCGTGCTCACTCTTGCTATAATAAACATTTTCAGCGAGGAGCGAGAAATTTTAAAATCCCGGTAATCGCAATGAAGATGTGTTGAAGATTAGTTATAATTCTAGACGTTACTAGAACTGTTCAAAGATAACATCGTACCATGTTGGGAGTAATTATCATTCGGTATTATCCCTGTTTTAAAGCCTTGTAATAATAGTGAAAGGCGGTTGTATATCAAGACGAATGTTAGTGTTTTGAAAACTTGTGTAATTAAAAGTAGTTAGTAAATAGTCATATCGACTTATTGATTAGGTTGCGAGCTTTTATTTGCTCACAATGATTGTAATACACTAGGTCATCAAATAAAAATGATTCAAGTTATAGTATTTATGTAAAGATTGCGATTTTGAGACAAAGTTAAGTAAATGTTATAAAAAATTAAATTTACTGAGTTTTTCAACAACATGCCTTTATTTAAATGTTGTGGAGTTTATTCGTTGACGAGCGGGAGTCATAGTTGGTGTCAGGTAATTTTTCTGTGGGGCGTCACAGTTGGTATCAAAGTTGATAGGTTATAAACCTTAGGTAGGAGTACCTTAGGCTATAACCGTAAAATGAGATAAGGAAAATATTAAATGAACTGTTAAAGGATTAACAACATGTACAGATAGCAGGATGCTATAAAAAAAAAGATACTATGGGGAATAGTAGTAAACTCGAAAAGAGTGGTATGTGTTGAAATATGGATTTGGAAAATCCCAAGTTAGAGGTTGTTGATTTCAATTGAGGACTCATGTTAGTGGCTGAGTTGAACATTCCTTTGTATGGGCAGGGGATTGTGCTTGGTTTTACGACCACTTTGCTTCCTATACTGATAATAATTGAAATCTTGTGTCGCGCTATTCGATGTATATATGGTGAGAAGGTGATTCTTTTCTCAAAGTCAATCAGATAGGTAAAGAATGTTAAGCCTAGGTGCGTGTTCTTAAAACTCACTTGTATGGTAAGTTCGTGACTCATAATCGTATGGTGGAGCCCCTCAGCGAATGGACGAGTTTAGTCTGACTAGGTTAAGTTCCTCAACCCATATGATTATGGTAAGTTCCTGAACTCATACTGTGTGGTAAGTTTGATGAACAGTGAGTGTGGGTAGAGTTAAATAACAGATTAAAGCTATACTAGATATAGTTATTAAGCTGGAAAAAAAATATGAGGAGTAAAAATTGTTGATTATTTGAGGTTTTAGGACATTCTAAATCTTCTAGCTATGCTAGACCTTGAATTCTTAAAATCGTGCCAAATTCGCACTTGTGTACCTTTAAAAAGGATATTTAAAATTTTTAGTTTTATCAAGAAGTCGTGGGAAGTCGAGTTGTGGGACAATTTGTTATTACCTGTGGCTATAAGATAAAATTCAAAACGATTTTAAATGTTTTTGAAACGTTTAAATGAGGGTCTATGCTACTTGTTTCGGCTAGACTAGATTGATTTAAAAATATCAAAATGTATTTATAAAGTTTGTTAAGTTACCATGTGATATGATTGCTACAAGTGACGAAATTCTCAGTGTGCTGTTAAGACAATGCGGAATCATGAAGTCATGGCGATGACGGAATCCTCAACGCATTGTCAAGATGATGCGGTATCATGAAGTCATTTTTTTTATTGCAGGTATGTGCTGGTGAAAAGTTTTAAAGAGTTTCGATTGATATCCGAACTATTGTTGAAAAGTCTTAACTAATTGATTCGGCTAGACAAAGGTGGAGGTATATTTTTCAAGTATTTCTTGGGAGTTATGTTGGAAATCCAACAGGGAATAAATGTTATGTGTATACATGTGGTGCGGAAGGTTGATCTCCTTAGGTGGTAAGTACCCGATTTAAATGTTATGCATATACATGGAGTACGGAAGGTTGATCACCTTAAGTAATGAGTACTCGGGGTAAGGATGTTTGCAGTCTTTGTGATTGTTAAATATCTCTAAGGTGTTAAGTGTAATTTTTTTATGACGCTGGACAAATGGGTTATTTTTTTAAGGGGGTTATTTTTACTTCCTGGTTATTTAAACTCATTCGCAATTATTGAAAAGTCTCCTAGAAGATGTTCCAATATTCTGGACATCAAATAGGTAAAGGGGGTTTGTGTTAAATGGGTTATTTTTACTTCCTAGTTATTCAAACTCATTCACAATTATTGAACAATTGTTAAAGACTCCTGGAAGATGTTCCAATGTTCTGGACATCAATTGGGTAAAGGGGTAAGTATGCTGTAATTTCGAGGACGAAATTCTTAGAAGAAGGGGTGAATGTAAAGACCCGAAAATTCATAAGACTGATTTGTATGGTCTTAGGTGATTATTGTGATTTAAGGCTATGCTAACCCTTGGATAAGGAAGTAGTGGATAGCCGATGTAACGCCCCGAGAATTCCCTTATTGACCACGGGCGATCCCCGGTCGTTACGCACGACCTTCACTGAATAACTACAACATTTAATAATTTAATACTGCTAAAACTCAATATATTAATTGATAAAACTAGTTTATTTAAAAACTATTAAAATCTTGTTTAATTCCCCTAAATCGAAATCTTTACATTAGTTTCCTTGACCTCAAGATCATATATATCATGATCAGTTTACCACAGTAATTGTGAGTACACAAAAACTCACACTCCAACAATAAGCCATTATAATAATACTTTGACTTTTACTATTCGATCGAGTCCAATAATATTAGCACTCGTCTATCGTAGGTTCATCTTTTATTTCAAGAACATGATCTCTAATAAAGAATATTACCATAACATATCTATCCCAAATTTTACATCTACGGGATTCAACTCAAACTTGATATCCATTATCAATCCCAATGGCAAAATTATTACCAAATTATAACTCAATCCTACTACGTCATTAAGCATTTATTATTCCTTGGTCTTTACTATAAACCTCGGATGCTAACATTTAACTCCATAAATACAACTTAAAGACATTAAGTAATTAAATTTATTACAAAATATCCTTACATAAATCAAGTGAATTAACCTTTATAGGATTACAACAAATCTATCTCAAAGGTTAGCAACCATTGCTTACTACACAGCTTATTAACTTGCAACATCAATTTGTTTCAGAATTTTCATCTTTACTTCTTTTCTTAACTTACAAAATCATATATATTATGATTCAATATTTAATCTTTACTTATATAAGTTATTCTATATAATCCGGTAAGCTAAATATATGATTCAGCAAACTAGATTACCAAAACAGCAAGTTGGAATACCATTACAGCAAGCTGAACTACTAAAACAGGAAACCGTTTACCAAAACAGCATCTTGAATTTCAAATTCAACATATCATATATTCAATATAGCATCCTACATTCCAAAATCAGAATCTTGAATTCGTTATTTCAACATACCGTAATATTGACATATGCTAATTTACTTAAAGTACTTCATTTGTATAAGTATACATTGATAAAATATAAAGTATACAACTTATTTTCATAATGAATATCCTTTATTCATTTGACCAAAATTTATTACAACTTAATTCATTTTCTTTGCAAGAATATGAGTAATTCTAGCTCACAATTTAACTTCATAATTTGTGCAATAAATTCCTATTTACTTGTTCGTTCAGAACTCGTAACATTTACAGATTGTTTATCATAGCTAAAAGCTTTACTAACTGAACAACGACAAGTTCAAATATCAAGATAATTACATTGAATGTCTGTCGACGCCGGGATTTTCGTTCGTCTCGTTTTTTTTTTTTTATTATTAAAATCTCCCTTTCCAATTTTAGCCCTTTAAATTAAATGTGTTTTTGAAAAGGGTCGGCTTAATGTCGACGGGGTTTGAAATGTCGATTTTATAATGAGCCAATTGACCAGAGTCGCCAGTTGGTATATTTGAAATGGATGTACCAACTCATCCGGATTTAGTTTTCGTAATTGCTGGCTCATATGTGACTCCGATTAATTGGTCCGCAAACCGAGATTCATAGAATTCGGGGGCTTGCTTAAGCGAGGGGAAGGTGTTAGGCACCCCCCGACTTCCGTGAAACACGGTTACCGCAATCTCGATGTTTTCCTATCCTTTTAAATCCTAAAATGTGTGTGTGTGTGTGTGTGTGCCTAAATGGACGTTTGTGGTGAGTTTTGCATAAAAAGTTTGCTTTATTTTATATGGTAAAAGTGTTTATCTAGAAAGTGTTTTGGATGCTCTTTGACCCAAATGACGAGGCTTCGCTTTTTATAAGAAATGTTGATTTTAATTTCGAAAGCGTTGAGGGTTTTTTATTTAGACGTCTTTTTAGAAAACAATAGTTTTAAACTTTTGTCAAATAGGAATCGAGACTATACATTGCCTTCTAACAGTTAATATAAATAAATCGAGGGCAACTTCTAGAACTCTTTAACCCTATGCACAAAGTTTAATGAAAACATTTATTTATTTGCAAAATCGTTTTTTGTGACGTTTTAAAACCAACTAAAGCCTATTCATCAATTATGGATTAAAGTTTACCAAAACACTTAACCTTTAAACCTCGTGAATCTAATATCCTAAATTTGCTTGATTTTATGAAATCTTCATTATTTGCCTTATTTTGAAAACCATTTTTTCGTGTCGTAAATTAAAACATACATCCCAAAACGTGTCGGGGTTATCTACGGGCATGTAAGCCATCCAGACAACCCCAAACACCCACAATCACATATTTTTATTTATCACGGGGCCTTAACCCGATCACGATTGATATCGCGTTAAGGCCCGATATTACAAATACATCGCCATGGACCCTATGCCACGATTACATACACCCAAAACGTCCATCATCGGGGTTCGATCACGAGGATCTCCCCCCTAGGCTCACAATCATCCCATCACAACACAACCAATACTAAACAAATCTAACAAGATCTAGACATTGGCTATCACATTATACAACCCAAATATCGCCCAAATCAACACTACACATTACTTATCACCATAACGAACGAACAACCACCGTACGGATATCATCGGGGTGTTAGGAGGAGTTACTTTCCGATGGAAACCTCACTAACAACCCCTAATCCACGGATCGTTACCAATATATCACAATAGACTAAATCAAATAAACCCAAATCACAACATTATACTAATAATAACACAAAAAAAATCCAAGAACACACTCCTCTTTCACCTTGCAATGAACCAAATGAAGCTTTATATTCCACAAAGTGAGCCTAACGACAAGAGTATACAACTATCTAGCAAAAGAACAAAGATTTCTACTCCATACAAGCCAAAACCGAGCTCCTCTCTCTCTCTCTCTCGTATTTCTCTCTCTCTTTTCCTTTCTTTTTTCTTCTCTTTTTTTTTTCTCGGGTGGAAAATGGCCGCATATAGGCTTCAGCAGGCAGCCGCAGATGCATCTGCGGCTGGCCGCAGATGCATCTGCGGCTGCCTGCTGTGGCCGCCTGGCCGCCGCCTCGGCTGCCGTGTGCCGTTCTCGAGCCTCGTGCCTGTCACTTCTGTCGGTGGCAGCGGTTGCATTCGCGGCCGTCCGGCTTTCTTTTTTTGATTTTCGTGCCACGCGGTCTTAATTCGCCAATTTCCGCGGTATTATTTTGTAAGGCTGTATTTTTGCAGTCCGGAAATCCCTGGAAAACGTGCCATATTGTTCTGGGAGGCCAGTTCGGAGGGCCGCGACTTGATATGGAATTTGATAATTATGCTTGGCTTCCAGGGGGCGCTGCCCCCTTTCCACCCCCGCCAGCTCACCGGCGAGCTGGGCAGCCGCTCGCTCACCGGGGAGCGAGACCCCCGAACATTGTAAGCGGAGTGGCCATCAGTCGTCTTTTGTGGTTGGCTCAGGCTTTTCTGGATCCATTGTTCGCCCTGCCTCAAGAGATCGGATTCTCGTTGTCCGTGGTGGCGGCTTTGATCGTAAATCGCTGGGGGTGGCTTGGTGTTGGGGTCCACCTTTCTTTCCGCATGTCAGGTCAAATGACGCTTTTGCCCTCCTGCCAGGATTAGTAGAGAAGTGCAAAATTTGGGTGTCTACAGCTGCCCCTCTTTATCATGTCTATGGAATGAAATATGAAATGGACATGATAAAGAAGTAGGCACCCGATGCATGAAAATGCCAAATATATATTTAACGATGCCGCACATGCGTTCAGATGATGCGATGTCACATTCAATATGTTCATGTAGAGGTTATTTTCAAAGTTACGAATGAACATTGCCCGGGTCTCGTCTCCGGCGGTCGTTATGAAGAGTCAGGTATCGTTTATGACTGGTCGTTTTGGAATTGGTCAGGTATCGTATCTGACGGGTCATTTTTTGAATTGGTCAGGTATCGTATCTGACGGTTGGTTTTTCAATTTGGTCAGGTATCGTATCTGACGGTTGGTTTTTCAATTTGGTCAGGTATCGTATCTGACGGGTCGTTTTTCAATGGGTCAGGTCTCGTATCTGACGGGTCGCCTTTCAATTGGTCAGGTCTCATACCTGACGGGTCGCTTTTCAATTGGTCAGGTCTCGTATCTGACGGGTTGTTTTTCAATTGGTCAGGTCTCGTATCTGACCGGTCGTTTTTCAATTGGACAGGTCTCGTATCTGACGGGTTGTTTTTCAATTGGTCAGGTCTCGTATCTGACCGGTCGTTTTTCAATTGGTCAGGTCTCGTATCTGACGGGTTGTTTTTCAATTGGTCAGGTCTCGTATCTGACCGGTCGTTTTTCAATTGGACAGGTCTCGTATCTGACGGGTTGTTTTTCAATTGGTCAGGTCTCGTATCTGACCGGTCGTTTTTCAATTGGTCAGGTCTCGTATCTGACGGGTGGTTTTTCAATTGGTCAGGTCTCGTATCTGACCGGTCGTTTTTCAATTGGACAGGTCTCGTATCTGACGGGTCATTTTTTCAATTGGTCAGGTCTCGTATCTGACGGGTCATTTTTTTCAATTGGTCAGGTCTCGTATCTGACGGGTCATTTTTTCAATTGGTCAGGTCTCGTATCTGACGGGTCATTTTTTTCAATTGGTCAGGTCTCGTATCTGGCGGGTCGTTTTTCAATTGGTCGGGTCTCGTATCTGACGGGTCGTTTTTTATTGGTCATGGGGTTCTAAAATCTTGTATTTTATCACGTGGCACGCTACATGTTGACTCGAGGTAACAAAAGGGGGGCAAAAGGGTCACCGAGACCAGCCGCAGATGCATCTGCGGCCAGCCGCAGATGCATCTGCGGCTGGGATCGGTCCCTATTTCAGATCGTGATGGGTCACGATCTGTCACTTTCTTCACTTTTCTTCCTCTCGTTTTCGGTTTTCTTCGTCCCCTACTCGGCTTTTTCGTCTTTTGGGCAACTTTTGGCAAAATCTGCTCCGATTAGATCAGTTTACGCGCTTTGGGTAACGTTTTAACTCCTTTTTCTTTGATTTTCGCTTTCATTTGGTTATGTATTTACTTGTTTAAATGTTTTAATCTTAGCAATGCATGCCTCTTATGAGATATTTATGTTAGACGTAGCATAAAAATACTGGGTCTTGCAATCATGCTCTATTATTTTGAAAATTCCATTGTTTTAATCCTTTTATGCTCATGATGCATTATTTTGCTTGCATTTGGGATTTGTTGGTTGTCTGACTTGGTTAAACATGCCTGATCGTGCATGGGATGTCCATTTTACAAACGAAACTCTGTCGAAATTTCGGAAAATCTAGCGCACCCCTAGGGATTTGTTTATGCATTTTTTTATTCATAAATATGTTACGCTGCCCTATGATTTTTAGCAACATGCAATAATATTTTCTTGAAAGATAACGAGCTAAGGGTGTACCTCCTTTTCGTGATGCCGTTTCAGTCATGGATTCTGATGCTCCTAGTGGTTCCTCAGTGCCCCGGGTTGCTGGTGTCCGCCGTCGTAGAGCGGCTGCCTCGGTTCCCGCTCCAGTTTTGACTCGTCATTCCCGTAGACTGGCAGAGTCCATTATTCGCCCCGCTCTCCCTGCTGTCGATGAGGATGCCCCAGCTGAGGCAGCGGCGGGCCCTTCTGGCACAGCGGCTCCTCCACCCACGCGTCGGACCTTACCGGGGGCCCACGCCAGGATACCGGACTTGCTTGGTCCTGATCTCAGCAGTCACCCCTCAGCCTACCTTGCAGCTAACGAGGTATATCCATCGTCTAAGTTCGATTTAAATCCTCATGGTTACCATGCCTAACTTTTGATGGCTGTCACAGGTTCCTGAATTTACCCAACCTCGGGGTAACTGGTTCAGCATCTACCCTCTTTATCACGCGCTGCATCCCGATTACAGGGGAATGGTGGATTCTTGGGGGTTCAGGCATTTCTTTACCATTGCCCCTCGCCGGTGTCCGTGGGGTTACATGAGGGCCTTATCTGAGCGTTGGTTTCACCAGACACAGTCTCTTCATCTTCTGGATTGTGAGTTGCTGCTGACCCCATTAGACTGGCGTTATATCACTGGGATGGAGTTCTCTGGACCCCGGGTTCCCTTGGAGTCGGACATTACCCCCGCTGCTGTTCGCTCTTTGTTGGGTTTTAGTCCTCAGGAGAAAGTCTTTAAGGCCCGCAGCATCCGATCCGGTGCACTGGCCGTGGATGCCATCGGAGGGGTTCTCTCTGAGTCGTTTCCCGCGGACCGATCCGCTCGTGACTTCCTGCTTCGGCGCTTATTTTTGACCATTATGAGGGGCTGTTTTCTGGGGAACAACTCCTCGACTATTCACTTCAGTATCGTTGGAGCTACCCGGGATGTTGATCGGATTGGCGATTATGATTGGGGCTCTTTCACCTTTGCTTATTTCCTTCATGGTCTTCGCCTTCGCTCAGAGGGCCAGACTGATGCTTGGCTGGGGTTTTATCCCTTTTTGCTGGTAAGTCATATTCATGGTGCCGCTTTTCACTTTGTTTCATTCCTTTGTCGTCCCTGGTATTTATGTCTCTCTTTTTTGTTTATCAGTTTTGGGCTTATGAGCGGCTGCCCTGCTTGCGGCCAGTTACTACCCTCGGTCCGGAGACTTATCCCAGGGGTCGTCGATGGCACCATAGCACTCTTGCGGAGACCCCCGTGTCAGACAGCTTTGCTCATTGTCGGCTGCAGTTAGAGCTGATCTCGTCCGCGGATGTGACCTGGGTTCCCTACACGGCGGATCACTTGGCGGCTGGACTTGCTGGTGGCTATGCTGCGGATCTGGAGCTGGCCTTGTCCACCCGTCGTATTCCTTTTCTGACCTATGGTGGATGGGAGCTGTATCTGGGGGAGCGTGCCATCAGATGTGTTACTGGGGAGGCTCGTGTCCCTTTTGCCCCTCCCTCACAGAGATTTTGGTTCGCGGATGCCCACCTTCCCGAGGCTCTGATAGCCGGGGAGGACGGATATATGCTGTCGGCTGGTCCTCATACGAACGAGAGCTTCAGTGCCTGGTGGAGACCCCGCACTATCGGACCTCAGACTCGTGCCACTTTCTTCCTCGGAGACCTGGTTCACGGGTCGGTGATGATGGCAGATTGGATGGAGTGTGTCCGTGTCCCCACCCATTCGGACCAGATTGCGTCTCTTACTCGGCAGGTGGATCAGCTATCTCTTTTTGTTCGGAGCTTGGGCCGAGATCCGGAGGAGGCTTATGTCGCGGACCCGCACGGATCTGATTTTGGCTCGGCCCCCGGCCCATCGGATGCCCCAATGCCGTTCTATTCCTGCCCAGACCTGAACTGTGAGGGTGAAGCTTCTCTTCCCCCGGATTTGCCGGTAGATCAGTTTGAGGATGATGCCTTCATTGACGGCATAGATTTTACTGATTAGACCTTGATAGGCTAGGACCTCTGTATTTAAGCCTGTTCGTTTTATTATCATTTCTCATTTCATGGATTATGTACAGACTTATTTTTTATTTTATGCACAATCATTCACTTTTGATGATCCATTCATTCCATTATAGCCTGTATGATGCATGATTTGTTATATAAAGGAAAAATTGACCCCTGTATAGTCTTTTGATACTGCTTTTTACAGATGTCATCCCTGGACGTGGTTCGCGTGGACCCTCACGCCCCCTCAGGGATTATTGGCAGGCTTTTCTTGTGGCTGGATAGTTTGCTACCTTCCGACCGAATCATCGCAGAGGGTCTTTTGGGACACTCCTTGGCTCTACTGTCATTTCAGGTGCCGCCGGGCTTTGTTGATGGCATTCTCAGTTGTTGGATCCCGGACCGACAGGTTTTCAGGTTTAGGCTGGAGTATCTGACTCCCACTCTTGAGGAGTATGCTCGCTTCACCGGTTTATCAGTGGATGGTCCATGTGCACGGGTTACCTCGGGCCATATGCGCCGCCAGTTTCTGACTTTCACAGGCTTGCGGAGGACAGCTCTGCTATCCGTGACCTCCTCGAGCCACCTTGTTCCTCTATCCTTCCTGGTTGACAGATTTGGCTCGGTGGATAGCTTCTCTCGGTTTTTCAGTGATTTTTCAGTATCTGAAGAGCGCTGGGGCGCTTTGAGAGTGGATGTTTTGATGGCTTGTGTCGTATCAGTTCTGTACATGCCCGCAGGGGACGACCTCATGGATATGCGGGTTATCGTAGCGGTGCAGGCTCTCCAGGAGGACCATACCATTCTTCCCATGATATTAGCAGAGACTTACCTGTCGGCCTCCTATTGTCACTCCTTCTCTGGTCGCATATTCAGGGGAAGTTCCATTTTATTGTATGTATGGTTCATGAGCCACCTCAGACCCATCGGGCAGTTTCGTCGACACGGGTTCTGTTTCAGCCACAGCCTGGCCATGCAGTTCTCATTCCGTCCCTGTCGATGCACGGATACCGCTTCATGGAGGGAGTTCTTATCGGCCATTGAGGAGCCTTTCCATCCTCTGATTTATTCGGGCTATTGCTCTTTCCGGAGTTTCTTGACTCATGTGCCCCCTTTTGATTTCCTCCCTCTTCCGGGCTTGAGAGGGGTGACGACTTATCATCCCTTAGCTGTCATGGGGCAGTTTGACCAGATGCAGGATCTCCATCTCTTTGCCGGAGCAGCTGACTACCGATTTCTCATATCGCCCCAGACGGAGAGGGAGCTGCTGAGGGTATACGATCTTTGGTCACACAGGGTCTCGGCCGAGTTTGGGGACAGTCACCCTGGTCAGACACCCGATTATCTGCTATGGTTGCGAGGAGGTTCTGATATTGCCGACTTTGACCAGATTGGGGCCTTGGATGGTCCTCGGGGACCTTTCCCGGTTGAGACCGGTTCAGATGTGGTCATTCCTCCGGAGCTTTCAGGATTAGCGCCCAGATCTGGTGTGGAAGAGGTTTCTACTTCGGTACATGCCCATTCCTTTGACTTGACTGATCGGATCCAGAGATTGATGATTGAGGGTACCCGGCTCCGGTTCGTTTTGAGTGCTACTGAGACTGAGAGGGATACCGCCTATGCGGAGCGGGATGCTGCTGTACTAGCCCGGGATGCCGCCCTTTCTGCCAGGGATAACATCGTAGAGCAGGCCCAAGTCATCATGGAGGGCCATTCCACGACTGTTACCAGTGCTGCTGCTCTTTTGACTCGGATTGACATGATGGGACAGCAGATTGCGGATGAGCCGGAGGTTTATGATGCCTCGACTATTCTGTCTATCCTGCTCCAGCTGGTCTCTGACCTGTAGATGATTTTATTTCCTGCACGGACTATGTCAGTTTCATCACTTTTATTTAAAAGACAGACTTGTAATCAAAATGTTTTGTATATATAGAGAAATATTTGTGGTTTCAGTCATTTCCCTTTTTGATGCATCGTCGCCCTTCATTGGATCCTCATTTTATCCAGCCGATTATGATTTCGATATATTGCCTTATTTCTTTCCTCAAGTCTTGATTGGAACTCCACAGATATTGCCGCATGCCCCTCTGATTTCATCGAAATGAGTCTTGGACTTTGGGCTAATTATGTGGCTAGGTTTGGAGGGTATAGGATTTCTGGAAGTGGTTTTGGTATAGGGACAAGGTTTGTGGTTAG
The DNA here is from genome assembly GCA_947179155.2 of Hedera helix. Classification (NCBI taxonomy): domain Eukaryota; kingdom Viridiplantae; phylum Streptophyta; class Magnoliopsida; order Apiales; family Araliaceae; genus Hedera; species Hedera helix. Next base: position 13,488,365 of record OX359282.1, on the reverse strand, counting down.
GTTTGGGTAAGTTTTGGAATGTGTAGGATTTCGGGATTTTCTGGAAGTGGTTTTGGTATAGGGACGAAGTTTATTATTTTGTGTAGAACGGACCGTGCCATGATGGCTGCCTACGTACTCCCACAAGGTCAGGAGATCAGGTCCTACGTAGTTCGAGTTACAAGGGAGAAATTTTTTTTTTTTTTTTTTTTTTTTTTTTTTTTTTTTTTTTTTTTTTTTTTTTTTTTTTTTTTTTTTTTTTTTTTTTTTTTTTTTAAGCGTAGAATCGTTTCACAGAGTCGGAATTCAGGGGCTGCGGAAATACCTCGCCATCCATTTCCTGTAGGATGAGGGCCCCTCCAGATAGAACCTTTTTGATCACAAAGGGCCCTTCCCAATTGGGAGCGAATTTCCCTTTGGCTTTGTCTTGACAGGGCATGACCCTCTTTAGAACTAAATCATTCTCTTTGAACTTTCGGGACCGAATCTTTTTGTCGTACGATCGAGAGATACGTTGCTGATACAACTGACCGTGTAATATAGCCGCCACCCTTTTTTCATCTATCAAGGCTAACTGGTCGTATCGACTTTGTATCCAATCCCCCTCGTCAATCCGAGCATCGAGCAAAATCCGGAGGGATGCCATCTCCATTTCCACCGGCAAAACGGCCTCCATCCCATATACCAAGGCGTAAGGGGTTGCTCCTGTGGACGTTCGCACTGATGTCCGGTATGCAAACAATGTGAGGGGCAGCAAATCCGGCCATCCCCGATGATTGGCAGACATTCTCGCCATGATTCTCTTTATATTCTTATTTGCCGCCTCCACGGCCCCATTCATTCTGGGCCGGTAAATGACAGAATTTAGATGCTTGATCTTGAATTGGGCGCACAACTCCTTCATAAGGGCATTGTTCAGATTCTTGGCATTGTCGGACACCAAGATTTCAGGCTGTCCGTATCGGCAAATCACATTGTTCCTGATGAAACTGACTATAACTTCCTGCGTTACTTTGGGGAAAGAAGCTGCCTCTACCCATTTAGTGAAATAGTCGATCATGACGAAAATGAACCGGTGGCCGTTGCTTGCTTTGGGCTCCACGGGCCCGATAACATCCATACCCCACATGGAGAACGGCCAAGGGGAAGTCATACAATGTAGTTCATTAGGAGGCGCATGCATCACATTACCGTGTGCTTGGCATTGGAAACATCGCTTGACATGATCGTCACAGTCAGCTTTAAGTGATAGCCAGTAATGCCCGGTTCTCAGAATTTTCTTGGCTAACATCGGTCCACTCATATGCGGCCCACACACTCCACCGTGCACCTCGCCCATGATTTTCTGTGCTTGAGTTTCGTCCACACATCGCAATAATCCCAAGCCTACATCCCTCTTATACAGGGAATTTCCGCTTAAATAGAATTTCATCGCCATCTTCTGGATTCTCTGCCTTTCCGTTCGGTTCGCCTGGTCGGGGAGTGATCTATCCCTCAAGTATCTCTGGATGTCGTGATACCACTGATTTGGCTGCACCACCTCTTCGGATAACTCCAATATACATTCTTCGTAAGCGGGAGCATTTTGCACTGTTATTTCAATCTGGGGATTGGCTTTATTTTTGAGCACGTGGACTAATGAAGCCAGGGTGGCCAATGCATCGGCAAAGTCATTCCGCCCCCGGGGAATGTGTCGGAAAGCTATATCTTCAAATTCTTGCATCAATCGGACTACACACCGGTGGTAGGGGAGTAACCGAAGCTCCTTAGTGCCATATTCCCCAGTCGCTTGTCTGATCACCAACTCTGAATCTCCGAATACGGCTAATCTTTTCACTCCCATATTGCGGGCGAACCTCAGTCCCAATATACATCCTTCATACTCAGCCGTATTGTTTGAGTTATTGAACCGTAACTTGGTGAGAACAGGGTATTGCTCGCCCGTAATGGAGACCAGGACCGCCCCAGCTCCAGCCCCTTCAGCATTCATGGCACCGTCGAAATACATTTTCCAGAACTGCCCTTCGTCATCACACTTTGCTTGTTGGACCCACAGTATGTCTTCACCTGGTAAGAAAGTCTCTAAAGGCTCCATCCCCCCTGTCGGCATCTCTGATAATTGATCTGCAATTCCCTGCCCTTTCATGGCCTTCTGGGTAACATATAGGATGTCGAATTGCTGGAGGATTAACTGCCACCTTGACAATCGACAATTCAGCATTGGTCTCTCAAATATATACTTCAAGGGGTCGATTCGCGAGATCAAATAGGTAGTGTGTCCATGGAGGTAATGCTGTAATCTCATAGCAGCCCAGGCCAAGGCGCAACATGTTTTCTCGATCGGCGTGTAATTCTGTTCACAGCTGCTGAATCTCTTGCTGAGGTAGTAAATGGCATGCTCCTTACCGGCTTCACTCTTCTGCCCCAGCATACAACCCATCGCCATATCATTCACGGATATATACAGGAAAAGGGGAACCCCGTCCTTTGGCGGTACCAGCACTGGCGCTTCTGTTAGTTGCTTCTTAATAGTCTGAAAGGCCTTTTGGCATTGACTGTTCCACTTCCGGGAGGCGTCTTTCCTTAACAGTTTGAAGATTGGTTCGCAGGTGGTGGTCAGATGGGATATGAACCGACTGATGAAGTTTATCCTCCCTAAAAATCCCCTTATCTCTTTCTCTGTACGGGGAGCTGGCATATCCACAATAGCCCTGATCTTAGCCGGATCCAGTTCGATACCTCGATTGCTCACCAAGAATCCAAGGAGTTTACCTGACTGAACCCCGAAGGCACATTTGGCTGGATTGAGCTTCAAATTATACTTCCTGAGCCGCTCGAATAGCTTCTTAAGGTGAGTCACATGGTCAGATTCCGCCCTCGATTTCACAATGATGTCATCCACGTAAACCTCTATCTCCTTGTGCATCATGTCATGGAATAGGGCCATCATGGCCCTCTGATAAGTGGCTCCCGCATTTGTGAGGCCGAAGGCAAGTCGTCTATAACAAAACGTGCCCCAGGGGGTGATGAAGGCAGTCTTTTCTCGATCCTCTTCCGCCACCATTATCTGGTGATACCCAGCGAAACAATCGACAAATGAATACATTTCATACTGAGCTGTGTTATCCACCAAGATGTGTATGAAAGGCACTGGGAAGTTATCCTTAAGACTGGCTTTGTTCAGATCTCTATAATCCACGCACACTCTCACCTTTCCTCCAGGTTTTGCCACGGGGACTATATTGGAAAGCCATTCTGGGTAAGTAGACACCATGATGATCCCAGCCTTGAATTGTTTGACTATCTCTTCTTTCACTTTTAAGCTCCACTCTGGCTTTAACTTTCTCAACTTCTGCTTAACTGGCCTGAAACCCTCCTTGATAGGCAATCGATGTACCACGATGTCCGTGGACAACCCGACCATGTCTTCGTGTGACCAAGCAAACACATCCTCATATTGGCTCAACAGTTCAGCTACTTCTGCTTTCTGGTTGGGAGTCAAGTCTGCCCCAATTCTTAGCTCTTTGGGGTTTTCAGGGGTTCCTATGTTGAGGGTGATGGTTTGGTCTAGGTTGGGTTTGGCTTTATCCTCGACCCACTCTTTGATCTCGTCGGGAGCGTCGTCATCATCTGCTTCGTCCTGCTCAATTCCCATCAAATCGAAATCCAGTTCTATATCAAAATCATAATCGTCTTTCAAATTTGGAAAATCGTTTGTTAGGCTAGAATGACTCAAATCGGTACACCTGACATGAAACAAAAATATTTGTCATATATATAAACATTAGGTACATGACTTCCTTTTCAATAATCATGACAAAAGTATGAAATAGACGTGCAGATACATAAAAACAAAAACACCGTCTTAAAAACCCCTTGATCCCCCTACTGGACAAGATTCCCGGACACTCCTGCATTTACCCTTTTCTGGATACTACTGGCTGCACGGTCCAATTCCTGGGGATCACTTCGGTTTTAGAGCTAGTGATGGAGGGGGTCTCTGCATCTGGCACCTCCTCAATGATTGCGGCAACCTGGTTTCGGCTCTCATTTTCACTTTCCTCGGGCACCTCTAACCCGGCCCAATTTATAAATGGCATGATCTGCTTGCCCTCAGTCATCTTTTCTTTTCCCTTTTCATTGGGGCCTGACTGTCCCGGAAGATGGCACTTTTTCTCGAACTGTTCCATAATTTCCTGTAAGAAATCCGACTGCTGGGCCCCTCCTTTGATTGGGGGAGTCTCCCCCTTACCCTCTGTTCCAGACGCAGGCTTGATTATCCTCGGGGGTTGTTCATTATCGGCTTTCGGTATCGGGACTCCTGTTATCCGCACGGGCATTTTCTTGTGTGAGCTCCTTGGCCTTATACCTCCGTGATATCCTAACCCCGCTTTGCCTAGCTGCACTGGTACTTTGATGGGTTCGGTGATTCCTTGGCTGTGCTTGCCTAGCCCTTGCCCCGGCTGAAAGTTCATTGCCATCATTTCCCGGGCAACGAAAGTGAGCTCGGGGGACACCTTAAGCTTTACCTCCGGGGCTCCCAATTGCTTGTACTGAGGGGTGCTGATTTCAAACGCTTGATAGCTGATTGGTTCGGCTGATTCATCCACATGGATCACCGGCATGCCTTTTACAGGGGGAACAGGGTAGTCAGATTCTGCCGCGATTGTGATCAAGTGTCCCTCAACGATAAACTTTATTTGCTGATGCAGAGTGGAGGGAACTGCCCCAGCCATATGAATCCAGGGCCTCCCCAAGAGCATGTTGTAACTGGCCGTGATATCTAGCACTTGGAAGGAAATATCAAAAGTATACGGGCCAATCTCCACCGGCAGCTCAATCTCTCCCACCGTGTCCTTTCTCGATCCATCAAACGCTCTTACCACCACTTGGCTGGCCCGCAGGCGCTTAGGGTTGATCTTCATTTTCTCCAGAGTATTGTATGGGCAAATGTTCAGGGCTGACCCACCATCAATCAAGACTCCGTTCATCACATATCCGGACGAGATGACAGAAATGTGTAACGGCTTTCGGTGCCCCCTTCCCTCTTCAGGGATGTCGTCGTCGGTAAATGATATTACATTGCTGTCTAACAGATGGCCCACCAAGTGGCTGAATCTTTCTGTACTGATTGTCTTGGGGACATGGGCCTCTTCCAGGACTTTGCTTAATACTTGATGATGGTCATTTGAGGCCAAGGCAAGATCTAAGATGGATGTCAGGGGTGGCTGCACCTCCAGTGTTTTGGCCACATTTGTCTTGCCGTGATTCATCTTCTCCCAAAACTCCAACGCTTTGTCCTCTGATATTTTCCCGTTTTCCCTTTCTGTGTTTTCAAAAACCCGCCTTGGTAGATACAATGGATTTCCTTTGGAGCTGACCGATGCACAACTGGCCTCTTCCACGGTTTTTTCCCCGTAATTCCACGGAACAGTCTTCAGGTTGGTGACTGGCAATTGTGATCTAGCTGTTACGACAAGGGGTCTTGGAGCTGATAACCGGATAGGCTCTGTTTTGGTCCCTTGAATTACTCCAACCAACTTAATAGGCTCCCTTGGCGCATCCTCCCGGGCATTGGTCACAGCAATTTCTCCTTCTATCCTCCTTATGTATCTCAATCTTAGGGGACCCTCCGCCCCACTAGCTTCCACTGTATTTACGCCTCCCCCATTATGCTCGGGAAGAGGGTTGGCCTTCACATTCGGGGATTCCGGTTGTTCCACCACGATTTCTCCGTTGTCAATCATGTTCTGGATCTTGTGTTTGAGAGACCAGCACTCCTGGGTGTCATGCCCCGGGGATGCCGAGTGGTAGGCGCATCTCTTGCTAGGGTCATATCTCTTGCTCTTTGGGTCTGACGGAGGCAATAGCTCGGTAATCTTCTTCTGGCTTACCAGCAGGGTCAGTATCTGCTCCAACGAATCCCCCAAAGGGGTGAACTCCCTCTCTTGCGGCTTTTCGAATTTTCGACGCCCCTCATACCTCTGATTGTTGAAATTTGATGGGCGCGGGGCCTCATTTCTTTGTATGTGGACCGGGGGGCTGGTCATTGTTTTCCCTGATAGCCCTTGCAGTACCAGGGACACATCCTCCTCCTTTCTCTTTTGGGGTCTTCGGGATGAACTGCCGTAATTCCCACTCTGGATTTGCTCAGCCACAGCCTCGAGAGCTGTGAGATCTCTGATCTTTCCTGACTTCAGACCCATCTCCGCCATTTCCCCATGCTTGATCATCTCCGCAAAAGGCTTTCCTATTCCCGCCATTACTCTTTCATAATAGGGAGCCTCCTGGATATCAATGAAAGTCATGACCATTTCTGCCTCACTCATGGGTGGGTTCACTTGGGCTGCCATCCTCCTCCACCGTTGAGCATAGTCTCTGAAGGATTCACTGGCCTGTTTTCTGATTTTGGTCATCTGGTAGCGGTCCGGGGCCATCTGGGACTGAAAGCTGTACTGGGTTAGGAAAGTGTGGGCCAGCTCCTCCCAGTTGTGGATCTTAGCATTATCCAATCTTGCATACCATGTCCTAGCCTCCCCTGTCAGGCTTTTCTGGAACAGTTGCATTCTCAGTGATTCGTCCTCAGCATATCCCCCCAGCTCTCCGATGTATACTTTCAGGTGTGTGTAGGGATCCCCCGACCCGTTGTACTTTTCAAATTCAGGGAGCTTGAACTTCTCGGGGTATCTGGTTCCCGGAAAGATGCACAGGTCGGAATAGTTAACACTGCCATATGACCCGATCCCCTTCATTGTTTTGATGGCCTCTTCCATCTGCTTTATCTTCTTACTGACGCCACTGGCCACCTCGTCCTCCGGGATGATAATGACTTGCTTTGGTAGCTCTACTTTTGGAGTTTCGGGGGTCAATACATTCCCTTGAGATGATGGCCCCGGCGGGTCCTCGAGCTGTGGCCCTGACTTCAGTTTGAAATGCTCTTTGAGCAACATGGTCAGCTCGGTCATTTGATTCTTTACAGCATTGAACTCTTCCCGAGATACGGGAGCCAGATCAGGATTAGGGTTCTCAGCCATCTCGACTGTTAATTCTCTGGCTTTCTTAGATCGGAGACGGGTTTGGGGAGCAATCCTGCGTATGAAACAATCGAAGTTTAGTTTCAGAAAATGACGTTGGTGGATGCATGCTAAAGCAAATATATATATTTTTTTGTTTTTTGAGTTTTATAATCTTTTCCTGCAAAACAGGGTCAGTATCCCTTTATTTTAACCAAAGTATGACAGTGCAATTCACGATGCTCTCCAAGCTTGCCCCTGTAAAACAGAGGTTAGTACTTTTATTTGGAAAAAGTGGTTGGTACAAAAGGATTGACTACAGTATGATATTACGTGCGTAAAGCGTAAAAGGGCATGAAGAGACTTTCCATTCGTTGGGTTTATCTGAGGCTGACCTACCCTAAGTTACTCTCGCGGGCTTTTCGGCATGAAGGTTCCCAGATCTTCGCAACATACTCGAAGGGAATAAATCCGATCTTTCAATTGGATTGGATCTGAGTGGATGCTTTTCCTGAGCCTCGCCGGGGAGCACCCCTTTGAGTCCAGTAATCCACATCCGACGGGTTTGCCTCAGGAGGAGGAACTGCTCAACATACATTCAACATTCATTCATCGTTCCTCACCGTATGCATATGATGCTAATAAAGTAAAGCTTTGAAAAGAAATCGCAATCACACCATTCACATACACGCACAAAAAGGTAATTTTTAAAGTAAATACGCAACCACACATTTTTTAGATTTTAAAGGATAGGAAAATATCGAGATTTTAAACGCGGCTTAAGCCCTCTACTGTCCCCAGCGGAGTCGCCAGCTGTCGACGCCGGGATTTTCGTTCGTCTCGTTTTTTTTTTTTTATTATTAAAATCTCCCTTTCCAATTTTAGCCCTTTAAATTAAATGTGTTTTTGAAAAGGGTCGGCTTAATGTCGACGGGGTTTGAAATGTCGATTTTATAATGAGCCAATTGACCAGAGTCGCCAGTTGGTATATTTGAAATGGATGTACCAACTCATCCGGATTTAGTTTTCGTAATTGCTGGCTCATATGTGACTCCGATTAATTGGTCCGCAAACCGAGATTCATAGAATTCGGGGGCTTGCTTAAGCGAGGGGAAGGTGTTAGGCACCCCCCGACTTCCGTGAAACACGGTTACCGCAATCTCGATGTTTTCCTATCCTTTTAAATCCTAAAATGTGTGTGTGTGTGTGTGTGTGCCTAAATGGACGTTTGTGGTGAGTTTTGCATAAAAAGTTTGCTTTATTTTATATGGTAAAAGTGTTTATCTAGAAAGTGTTTTGGATGCTCTTTGACCCAAATGACGAGGCTTCGCTTTTTATAAGAAATGTTGATTTTAATTTCGAAAGCGTTGAGGGTTTTTTATTTAGACGTCTTTTTAGAAAACAATAGTTTTAAACTTTTGTCAAATAGGAATCGAGACTATACATTGCCTTCTAACAGTTAATATAAATAAATCGAGGGCAACTTCTAGAACTCTTTAACCCTATGCACAAAGTTTAATGAAAACATTTATTTATTTGCAAAATCGTTTTTTGTGACGTTTTAAAACCAACTAAAGCCTATTCATCAATTATGGATTAAAGTTTACCAAAACACTTAACCTTTAAACCTCGTGAATCTAATATCCTAAATTTGCTTGATTTTATGAAATCTTCATTATTTGCCTTATTTTGAAAACCATTTTTTCGTGTCGTAAATTAAAACATACATCCCAAAACGTGTCGGGGTTATCTACGGGCATGTAAGCCATCCAGACAACCCCAAACACCCACAATCACATATTTTTATTTATCACGGGGCCTTAACCCGATCACGATTGATATCGCGTTAAGGCCCGATATTACAAATACATCGCCATGGACCCTATGCCACGATTACATACACCCAAAACGTCCATCATCGGGGTTCGATCACGAGGATCTCCCCCCTAGGCTCACAATCATCCCATCACAACACAACCAATACTAAACAAATCTAACAAGATCTAGACATTGGCTATCACATTATACAACCCAAATATCGCCCAAATCAACACTACACATTACTTATCACCATAACGAACGAACAACCACCGTACGGATATCATCGGGGTGTTAGGAGGAGTTACTTTCCGATGGAAACCTCACTAACAACCCCTAATCCACGGATCGTTACCAATATATCACAATAGACTAAATCAAATAAACCCAAATCACAACATTATACTAATAATAACACAAAAAAAATCCAAGAACACACTCCTCTTTCACCTTGCAATGAACCAAATGAAGCTTTATATTCCACAAAGTGAGCCTAACGACAAGAGTATACAACTATCTAGCAAAAGAACAAAGATTTCTACTCCATACAAGCCAAAACCGAGCTCCTCTCTCTCTCTCTCTCGTATTTCTCTCTCTCTTTTCCTTTCTTTTTTCTTCTCTTTTTTCTTCTCTTTTTTCCTTCTCGGGTGGAAAATGGCCGCATATAGGCTTCAGCAGGCAGCCGCAGATGCATCTGCGGCTGGCCGCAGATGCATCTGCGGCTGCCTGCTGTGGCCGCCTGGCCGCCGCCTCGGCTGCCGTGTGCCGTTCTCGAGCCTCGTGCCTGTCACTTCTGTCGGTGGCAGCGGTTGCATTCGCGGCCGTCCGGCTTTCTTTTTTTGATTTTCGTGCCACGCGGTCTTAATTCGCCAATTTCCGCGGTATTATTTTGTAAGGCTGTATTTTTGCAGTCCGGAAATCCCTGGAAAACGTGCCATATTGTTCTGGGAGGCCAGTTCGGAGGGCCGCGACTTGATATGGAATTTGATAATTATGCTTGGCTTCCAGGGGGCGCTGCCCCCTTTCCACCCCCGCCAGCTCACCGGCGAGCTGGGCAGCCGCTCGCTCACCGGGGAGCGAGACCCCCGAACATTGTAAGCGGAGTGGCCATCAGTCGTCTTTTGTGGTTGGCTCAGGCTTTTCTGGATCCATTGTTCGCCCTGCCTCAAGAGATCGGATTCTCGTTGTCCGTGGTGGCGGCTTTGATCGTAAATCGCTGGGGGTGGCTTGGTGTTGGGGTCCACCTTTCTTTCCGCATGTCAGGTCAAATGACGCTTTTGCCCTCCTGCCAGGATTAGTAGAGAAGTGCAAAATTTGGGTGTCTACAATGTCATTTTAACAACCTTGCAATATCCATCTTCCATAATCTAGTGTCTTCCGAAATTTCTTCAGTTACTTCGCTGAAAATGTTAATTTAAAGTAAGGATGAGCACGACGGCTCAGCAAGTTTAACAGTTATCACATAGCACATACGTCACATTTCATACATGCTTCATAATTTTTATATATCGCATTTAAAATCATGCTTCAAAATTTATATCAAATCATGCTTCATATTTAGTACATACTTCACATGTAATCGTAATTCATGCTTTGCATATTCTTCACATATAATCATATTACAATGATTTCACAGAACATAAATAACATAGATATATCTTCATATCCACAGTTTAAATATGACATGGTAGCATAACATTGCACATAGTAACAAATCCTGAAAAACTTGCCTTGCTTGCGTTATTCCCTTTATGCTTATCAAACCTCCAAAATTGGTCGCTTATACTAACTCGTGACTTTATCGTTCCATGTAATACCTATATAGTGTAATTCAACTTATCACAAAGCTATTACACATAATGTATTTACACATTTCCATTCAAATATTCATTCATTTCTAAGTTAAATTATTTAATCTTTAATCATTAACCAATTTTATATCTTTAAGATCTTAAGTTCTTAAAATTCCATCTTGTTTTAGATTAGTTAACTAATCTTTAATCTATTTTCAAATTGATTTCATTACGTTGTTGCATTACATTGTTGCTAATTCGTAATGTCAATGCCACGCATTTTATTTAAAGCTTAGTTAATTCACAACTTCTTCGTCCCAACCCGGAATTGGCTCAACTTTGGACAATGATCTATCCATAACATATTCTAGCTACATCCATAGGCGTCTTAAACCCCAAATTACTCAAACTCAAAAAGTTCCAAAACAGCCCACTCAAAATAGTGAGTGACAACTTAGTTTTTGTCCCGACCTGTTTTAAAGTAAATTTCATATAAAATAATCTATAAAGAATTTTAATGTCGTTCCTTCTTGACATATCTTCGTAACTTCGAGATCTACAACTTTTGTTCAGGTTTTAGAACCTAATTCGGTACACACTAGGCTGTACACCTCAAAGAATAGCTAGGTAAAAAAAATTGTCCCGAGAACAAACTGACAGTCAGACACTAGTTCACAAAAAAATTCATAACTTCATCGTTACATGTCCGTTTTTGATCAACTTTATATCAAATTAAACCTTATGAAGTCTACTTTAAATATTATTTAGACCTTGACTTCATCCCATGCACCAAACAACACAGATATACGAGTTTACCCAACCTGTCCAGACAGCTTCAGTCACTGGACAGTCGCACAAAATTAAATTTTTCAAAAATGCTATGCTCCATAAAATGGTTAACTATTTTTGGTACTTTTAGATAAATTCCATATCTACAACTTTGTAGTTTACACCAACTTCAAATTCCAAACACATGATTTTTTACAATTTTTACAAGGTTAAAATTCGCTGCAGTTCGCTGGGCAGACTAAAATTTTCCCGACCCAGCATCTTTCAGTCACTACGCACAAACCACAAAGAATTTCTGTGATCTAAAAATTTATGTGGAAAGCTTACTTCCATAGCTTTAATTTGATATATTACCCACTCTCTAACTCCAAATACTCATTTTTTTAAAAATCATCAACCAACAGCAACCAAAACCCACTTTTCTGCGAATTTCAGTCTTCAACTTCTTTTATTTTACATTAATTCGTGAATCATCCATAAGATTCATGAAAATCTATGGTTAGATCATTACCCACAAGTTACATCATGATCTAATATCATTAATTTTATAACCCACAACATATACCCAAGAAAATTAAAGATTAAACAAGGGTTAGCGATATATACCTTCAAAGCTTTCCATTTTTCTTGGCTTTCTCCTTCTTCTCTTTTTCTCTTCTAGCCAAGAGCTTCCTTCTCTCTCTCAACTTGCTGATTTCTATTTGCTTGAGTGAAGTGGGTTTAATTAGATAAGTTGAATGATATAATCCAAGATAAGAAGTTAGCTAGGATTTGATTGGTTGAGAGAGATTACATTAGGATAAGATAAGGTATGATTGGTTCAAATTTAATCCACCTCATTAAAATGATGAGCTCAGCTGGCCATTTAAAAATTCTGGAGATTTAATATATCTTTTGGATCTTACATTTAATTATTTGACCCTTTCTTTGACTATCTGACCTGAAAATCAAAATTTTCAATATTACAGTCAATTCCTACTAATTTGGACGTTCTCGTCGTCATGGTGACATCCGTTTCTTCAAATTCACTTCCAAACTTCAAGTTTGACATTTTTCCATATAAAGTCAAACGGTCAACTTTGACCAAAAAATCAACCGAAACACATATCGTGTTTACAGTCCATACTTACTAAATTTGACGTTCCTGTCGCAACGGTGAAGTTTGTTTCTCAAAATTCTTCTTCAAACTCAAATGTTGACTTTTTACCTTTACAAGTCAAACAGTTGACTTTGACCAAAAAGTCAACCCCGACACCAAAATGTATTTACCATCTCTTCTAGCTAAATTTGACGTTCCAGACTCAACGGTGCAGTTCGCGTCTCCAAATTCCATTCCGAACTCAAATTTGGGCTTTTGACTTCTTTTAGTCGATCTTTGACTATTTGACCATCCCCGATGATTAGCGGATATTCTTGTCATAATCTTCTTTATATTCTTATTCGCAGTCTCCACGACCCCATTCATTTTGGGCCTATAAATGATGGAATTGAGATGTTTGATCTTGAATTAGTCACATAGCTCCTTCATAAGGGCATTGTTCAGATTCTTGGCATTGTCGGAGACCAAGATTTCGGGTTGCCCGTAAAGGCAAATGACATTGTTCCTAATGAAACTGACTATGATTTCCTATGTTACTTTGGGGAAGGAAGCTACTTCCACCCATTTGGTGAAATAATCAATCATGACGAAGATGAACCGGTGGCCATTGCTCACTTTGGGCTCCACGGGTCCGATTACATCCATACCCCACATGGAGAAGGGCTAAGGGGAAGTCATACAGTGCAGTTCATTAGGAGGCGCGTGAATCACATTACCATGTGCGTGGCATTGGTAACATCGCTTGACATGATTGTCACAGTAGGCCTTAAGTGATAACCAGTAGTGTCCCGTTCTCAAAATCTTCTTGGCTAACATCGATCCACTTATATGTGGCCCACATATTCTACCGTGTACTTCGCCCATGATTTTCTGTGCTTGAGTTTCATCCACACATCGCAATAATCCCAAGCCAGCATCCCTCTTATACAGGCAATCTTTGCTTAAATAGAATTTCATCGCCATCTTTTGGATTCTTTGCCTTTCCGTCCAGTTCGCTCGGTTGGGGAGAGCTCTATCCCTCAAATACTCCCGGATGTCATGATACCAGCGCTGATTTGGGTGAACCACCTCATCGGATAATTCCGCAACGTGTTCTTCGTAAGCAGGGGCATTTTGTACCGTTATTTCAATCTGGGGAGTGGCGTTGCTTTTGAGTATGTGGACTAACAAAGCCAGGGTGGCTAATGGGCAAAGTCATTCCATCCCCGGGGAATATGCCGAAAGGCTATGTATTCAAATTCTTGCATTAACCGGATAACACACCGGTGGTACGGGAGTAATCGAAGCTCCTTAGTGCCATACACCCCTATCGCCTGTCTAATTACTAACTCTGAGTCTCTGAACAAGGCTAATCTTTTCACTCCCATATTGCAGGCGAGTCTGAGTCCCAGTATACATCACTCATATTCGGCCGTATTGTTCGAATTACTAAATTGTAATTTGGTGTGAACAGGGTACTACTCGCCCGTAATAGAAACCAGAACCGCTCCGGCTCCAGCCCCTTCAACATTCATGGCACCGTTGGAATACATTTTCCAAAATTTTCCTTCGTCCTCACACCTCATATGTTGAACCCACAATATGTCTTCACCTGGTAGAGATATTTCTAAAGGTTCCATTCCTCTAGACGACATTTCTGATAACTGATCTGTAATTCCCTGCCCTTTTACAACTTTCTGGGTAACATAAAGGATGTCGAACTGCTGTAAGATTAACTTTCATCTTGACAATCGACAATTCAACATTGGCCTTTCAAATATATATTTCAGGGGATCAATTCGAGAGATCAAATAGGTAGTGCGTCCATGAAGGTAATGCTGTAATCTCATTGCAGCCCACGCCAAGGCGCAACATGTCCTTTCGATCAAGGTGTAATTTTGTTCACAGCTGCTGAATCTCTTGCTGAGATAAGAAATGGCATGTTCCTTGCCCGATTCATTTTTCTGCCCCAACATACAACCCATCGCCATGACATTAACTGATATATACATGAACAGAGGGATCCCATCTTTCGGGGGTATCAACACTGGCGCCTCCGTCAATTGCTTCTTAATGGTCTGGAAGGCCTTTTGGCACTGCTCGTTCCACTCTCGGGAAGCATTCTTCCTTAACAGTTTAAAGATTGGTTCGCAGGTGGTCGTCAAATGGGATATGAACCGGCTGATGAAGTTTATTCTCCCCAAGAATCCTCTTATCGTCAATTGGATAGCCACAGTTTTGGAGTCACTAAAGCCATAAAGCATGTTTTGGTATATATATATATTATGTATATATATATGTTTACAAATTTGGTGACCATCATTATTATTATATATATAGATTACCGAATGCATATATATATACATATATTATAATATATATGATATATTTATAATATATATTAATTAGCCAAACAGTTTGGTAATATTGTGCAGATTTTAAAATTTCAAAATAAAAGAGTTTATTTTGGGTAATTTTAAAATAATAAAAATAAATAATTTATTTTTAAATAAATTTATAATTAAAATAAAAGGTTTATTTTAAATATGAAATTGGATTTCATGCAACTTTAATTGCCCATTAAATGATACCAATACATATATGGAATGTTTTATTCATGTGATGAATATTATTTATTGGTATATATGTTGATATATATGATAATAAATGAGATTGATTACGGACTATTGACCAATGTGATTGGATTTAATTTTAATTAAATGCATGAATGAATGAGTTTTAATAAATGGGGTCTGCGTACCTCGTCTTTCTAATTTTTCTTATGTATAATTCTATCTCTCTCCTATGTACTTCCCCTTGACTGTTGATCAAGGTTTCTATTTATTGTAAATAATTTGTAATAGGATTAGTTAGAATTATTTTGAAGAATTGGAGCAAAGAAGCAAGAAGCGCATGAAGACCCGTTTGTAATGGAGCCCAAATTTAAATGTAATAGTTACATTTAATTTAATTTATTCTTGCACCCTAGGTTTGACCAATTGGTTTATTTGGTGGCTCGAATAAACCAAACTAGAATAAAAGTCCATAATCAATCCAAGTAGAATATAGTATTCTATATATGCATGCTTATTTATATATATTATATATTATCAAACATGCTTCGCATGTTAAATAATATGACGCGTATTTTATATATATATATATATATATATATATATATATATATATATATATATATATATATATGTGCATGTGCGCTAAACAAGATGAGACAATTAATATTAATAAACCCCTCATGATGTAGAATAAATATTATTTATAAAATGAATTAAAATATTTAATTCATGAATTAAAGGAGTTTAATTCAATTAAATAAAATTAGAATTGTTCTAATTTATTTATTCTACTACTCATAATATTAAGTTGTAACGTTCAAAGATATTTATTAAAAATATCGAACGTCGCCTTCTAGCATGGTAAAACGATAGAGTATCAAATAATCATTATAAGTTTGTTGTGTCACACAAGGCTTATATTAATTTTTTGAGATGTCGTTTTATCACATTTGATGTTTATAAAAAGATTTGAACATTACTGTTTTGTTGTGTCACACAAGGACAGTCTTTTTCTCTTCTAATATAAGAAAATGCTAGGTTGGACTTAACTTGGATAATTTTGATTTGGATGTGTCACACATGATCATAATAATCTAAGAGGCAAAATAAAAGGAGTTACATATTGATGTAATTGACAAGAGTTGTCTACCTATTTATTTATATATCGTTTGTTGTGTCACACAAGACTATATACATTTGAAATAAGATCCTTATTCTCACTAGCAAATTTTTAATTAGATTTGCCGAACTATATAATGAGGGTAATATAGTTTGATGAAAATAGTGGGAGACACCATTTTAAATAAAGACCTAATTTATTTTGGTAAATTAATAAAATGAATGCATGTTAATGTTGTTATGAATTCACTTAAAGAATATTGCTATGTTTAATTCACTAACACTGCATAGCATAATGTATGCTTACAATTAATCGAACCGAATTGTTTGGATTGATTAAACAAATTTGAGAATAGTTCTCAATACTGAAAAGCTAGCAAATGTCCTTAATTTGTCTATCTCTGCAAACGTTGTAGACTAAGTCTCTGAGGAAGATATTGCTATTTTAAATGGCAAGATGATGCAAAGGTGGCTCAATGTATCATGCTCGCATCCATAAGTATCGAGTTACAGTGTCAACACGAGAACATGGATGCACCTACTATATTGTTGCACATCCAATAGTTGTATGATGAGCAAAGTAGGTCAACTAAATATAAGATATCTAAGGAGCTATTCCGATCTATAATAACCAATGACACTACAGTAAAAGACACATGTCCTAAAGATGATCAATTGGATTGATCAATTAGGATAACCAGTTTTGTCAATGATGGAGAGTTGAGTCAAGATTCGATCTTGCAGTCACTCACTGACTCTAATTCACAATATGTTGTGAACTTCATACATTATTAAGCTAGATGTCAGTTTAACTGATTTGCTTAAATATGTTGAAGACTGTTGAGAGTCACTTTCCTTCCTATTAAAACCAAGTCTTACTTGTAGATGAATCTTCTAAGCGGAGGAAGATGGTCAAAGGTATTTCTGAGGAGTCAGAAAGAGTAGAAGGCAAAAGAAAGGCTAAACAAAGGACATAAATAAAAGTGATCCCGAGGGCAAAGAAGTTTGCTTTCATTGCGATAAGCTGGGACACTGGAAGAACAACTGCAAGAGAGTTGTAGTAGTTAAGTAGAAGAAGTTTAGTGAAACTTCAGCTACAGATATAGATTTGTTCATAATGAAATAGAACTTTCTATAAGTCAAGTTCTAGTTAGGTATTAGATACCGAATGGTGGTCTCACATATGCAAGTCGTTGCAGAGTCTAAAGAGAAGTAGAAAGCTAAATAAATGATAAGTAATCATGTGCTGGGGAATGAAGTAAAGGTTACTGCATTAGCCATGTGAACTTATAATTTAGCACTGCCTACGGGCAAGCCTATTAAGTTAGTAAGTTGTTACTATGTTCCAGTTCTTAGAAACATTATTTCAATTCCATGTGATGACAAAGAATGTTTTTTTGACATTATAATAATGAACAATCGTTGTTCTGTTTATAATGATAATGTTTTATTTAGAACTGGTTGATTACTTAATAGATTTTGTATACTTGACTTATATGAAAAATATTCCAATTTGAACAAACTAAAAGCAAATAGATTATATGAATCATACCTTCATGCAATACTGTTAACTCGGTCATGCTAATGAAACAAGACTAAAACAAGTTGTATAAAGACAGGCTTTTAGAGTTTTTGATTATGAATCAAATACAACTTGTGAATCTTGTATCATGGATAATATGACTAAATATCCATTTAGTGGACATGGAGAGCGAGTTACGAAGTTGTTAGAGATGGTACACAAAGTGGTATGTGGGACCTATGACAACAAATGCAAGAGGAGGGTATTCATTCATTACTTTCACTAATGATTCTAGATTTTGATATATGTATTTAATGAAATATAAATCCAAATCGTTTGAAACGTCCAAAGAATTCAAAAGTGAAGTATAGAAACTAAATGCCAAAAGTATTAAAGTTCTTCGATTAGATCGAGAAGGGAATACTTAAAGCAATAAGTTTCTAGATCATCTCAAGCGAAATGGTATTCTCACAATGGACATGGTGATGATCCATAATGAGTATTACCGATCTTCCAGTATCCTTCTAGGGTTATACTCTAGAAACGATCGCATATCTACTATATAAGATACTTTCAAATTCCGTCCCTAAGACTTCATATGAGTCATGGATAGGGAGGAAACCAAGTCTTAAGTATGTTAAGATTTGAATTGTTCAGCTTATGTCAAAAGGTTTGACAAAGATAAGCTAGGGACATGATCTGATAAGTGTAAACTTGTGGGATATCCTAAAGAAAGTTTAGGGTATCACTTCTATAATCCGACTAACTAAAAGGTGTTTATTTGAAACACGCTGCCTTATAGGAAAATGAGTTTTTCCTTAAAGGGTTAGTGGGAGTAAAATAGATCTTGAAGAAGTTCAAGAACCACAAAACACTACAGATAAAATGAAGGAATCTGTACAAGTAGATAAACCTATTGTACCACAACCAAGTCGTAAATCTGGTTTAGTACTGAAGATACCTGAATGGTATGGATTCATCATAGATGATGATGATAAGGTACGCATCATAGTGGATGATGATCCAGATATATACGATGAGGTATGAGTGTTAGATACTCAAGAGAAATGGCTGATGACCATAAAATCCGAAATAGGTCTTTGGAGAAAGACTAAAGCAGATGGCTAGGTGGAGACCTATAAGACCTGACTAGTGGTAAAAAGATTTCAAACAAGGTCAATGAGTTGACTAAGATGAAATTTTTCATTAGTGAAAATGCATATATCCATTCGGATTTTACTTGCAGTAACAACTTACTATACAAAAGGATGTATGTATGATACAACCAAAAGGATTTGTCTCCATAATGATGGAGTAAATCAAGTATGAAAGCTACTACGATCCAATTATGGATTGAAGCAAATTTCTCGAAGATGGAACATCCGTTTTGATGAGACAATCAAAAGAGTTTGATTTTATCAAAGACGGGGATGAACCAAGTGTGTACAAAGGTTAGGGGAGCACTGTGACATTCCTAGTATTATATGTTGATATACTACCGATAAGGAATGACATACCGATGCTACAATCAGTAAATATGTGGTTGTCTAAAACTTCTCCATTAAGGACTTGGGAGAAGCGTCCTAACATTCTATTTAGGATAAAGGTCTATAGAGATAGATCATAAAGGATGCTCGGCTTAACCCAAGGGACGTACATTGATTCGTTAATATGTACTAGACTTGATATTGCTTATGTATGATAAGCAGCTATCAGTTTAATTATGGAGAAGAACATTAGAAAAGAGTTTCTAATGATGGGTCTGATATAAAACTAGAGGGTTTAACAAACTCAAGTTTGTTTAGACTAACCAAGATAACAACATATCCGTTTCAGGTAATATGATTACCGTGAATGGTGCTACAGTGAGTTGGAAAAGTTCCAAACAGTAAATAGTTGCTGATTTAGTGACAAAGACCTAGTAAATAACTATAAGTGAAGCTGCAAAGGTGATTGTTTGGTTAAACAAGTTCATTACAGAACTTATAATGGTTCCTAACATTAAAAGAGTTTAATTCGCCAAGGAACCTAGGTCTTATCTGAAATCCAAACATGTGTTGCGGCAATTTTATATGATTAGATGAATCATTGAAAAGGAGACGACACTATAAAGATGGTAGACTCTTAGAATAGCATTACAGATCCATTAACTAAAGCATTTACTAAGCAATTTGTACGCCACTTAGAGAAGAATGGTATAGGGATACCAAAGGGCGATTGGCTTTAGTGCAAGTGGGAGATTGAAAGTAATATGCCCTCAAGCCAATCACATTTGATGTGATAAGCATATACTTTGTAATCTTGTTCATTTATTAATAAAAGTATCAAGGCATTTCCTTATTCATGATTAATTACTTGAATTAATAAAATGGATAAACCCATAGTTTTTGAGCAATGCTTTTAGAACCATGATGAGGATCATGCTAATGAGATCTAAATTCAAGATAGCTCAAAACTAAAATTGTTCCTAATCGTTGGATCACTAAAAAGGGGATTAGTAGATCCGGATAGATTGGTACATACTATGCTTGCTCTTATGAAGAGGATGATTGATCTCATAATCATTTGTGTAGAGACACTAAAGCAAGTATGTAGGTGCTTATTAGAGAATAAGTTCACTGAACGTGACTCGCTCAAGGAACACCTAATGGAGTTTTACTCGCCTGTCAATAGGAGTTCCTTATGTGATAGTCGTACAAGTGATCCTTAGACTTGAGATCATCTTAGTATCTTGTGTGTACTAAGTTATACTTTGACATATTCCTTAAGACATATTGGTATATCAAAGGATGTGATTGGGTATAATAAGGTACACATGGAGATAGATGAATGATCAACAAAGGATCTACCACTTCCAGTAAAGGGAGAGAATGTCCTATGCGATTCAATAAGTGATAACTCAGAAATCACTGGCCAGGGTTGCATGGAATTAGAAATGAGTTTCTAATTTACATTAATTAGAGTTGTGTATTTGTGAATTGAAATGCATATAATCAAATAAATAAGACTTGACAGAAATTCCGTGTCTTATATTTGATTGAGACATTGTATGGTAGAAGGATTGAATTGTACGGTAACTATTTGCTGAAAGGTTCTTTTACGATTAAATGTTGAAATCTATATTATCTGGAAAGTCGACTAATCGCTAAGGGGGCTTACCCTTATTGTGGAATAATTATTTATTCTGAATTAAAGAGTTAATTCGTAATAAATGAATTAGAATTGTTCTAATTTATTTATTATACAACCGGTTTAATATGGAGAACCTAAAGGGTCACACCGCAAAAGAGTAATATTTATTTTAGAAGTAGATGGCATAATCGTAATAATAAATTAAGTATATTTAATTTATACTATGATGATAGAATAAATTAAATAGCTTAATATTTATAATTTAGTATTTTAGAAATACTAATTATAAATTAATAAGAGGAGCCTTATTATTATTATTACTACTAGAATTATTATTTAGTTCCTAAATGGTTTAGGAATTAATTAATAAGTAGTAATATTATTATCAAATAATTAAGTTCCTAAATAGTTTTGGAATTATAATTATAATAAAAATTAATTAAGTTACTAAATGGTTTAGTAATTAATTAATAAGAAGTACTCTCATTATTAAATAATTAAGTTCCTAAATGGTTTAGGAATTGTAATTAATTAATTTAGTTCCTAATTAAATTGGGAATTAAATTAAAACCCTAATCCTAAATAGTTTAGGAGGGTTGACTAGATCTATAAATAAGAGGAGTGTTATCATAGATCAAGGTTACACACTCTTTCATTAGATTAGAGAGAGTACTCCATAATTCTCTAGATCTAAGAGTTAGAGAGAGAGAGAGAATTAGGGCTAGCCACCCATGGTTTAGAGAAACCAAGATCCACTTCTTTAATTCATAGATCTCTTGGTGGATCACCTCTAGAGGCTCAACACTTGGGGAGCTAACATTGATCCGTGGAATCTAACCGGTGAATTTGAAGAAGAAGATGAAGGATTAAAGGGAGATAAACTTGTACCCGTGGAAGCTTTGTTCTACAAAGGTATAAATTATTTTATCAATTAATAACAGTCGCATAAGAAAGATCCGGGTTATTGGTTTGTACAAAAATTTTAAAATATGGTTTTCTTGCTTCCGTTGCGCTTATATAATTTGATTATATGTATGCCATATTTTTGCAAACCAACACTTTTCGGCATGAAGGTTCCAAAATCTTCACAACCTACTAGACGGGAATAAATCCAGTCTTTCAATTGGATTGGATTTGAGTGGATGCTTTTCCTGAGCCTCGCTAGGGAGCGCCCCTTTGAGTCCAGTAATCTACATCCGACGGGTTTGCCTCAGAAGGAGGAACTGCTCAATCATACATTCATCGTACCTCATCGTATGCATATGATGATAATAAAATAAAGCCTTGAAAAGATAACGCAGTCATAAAACTCGCACATTCATTTATACGCACAAAAAAGGTAAATCGACGCAAATAACACAACCACACATTTTCATAATTTTTTTAAAGGATAGGAAAGCATCAAGATTTAAACGCGGCTTAAGCCCTCTAATGGTCCCCAGCGGAGTCGCTAGCTGTCGACGCCGGGTTTTTTCTTTTTTAGAAAAAATATGATGCTTTTCTGTCCCTCTTTTCTGTCCCTCTCATTTTATAAAAGGGTGATTTTTAGGAAAAGGTCGGCTTCAGTGTTGACGAGTTTTGAAAGATTGATTTTTTGATGAGCCAATTTGACTAGAGTCACCAGTTGGTATATTAGAAATGGATGTACCAACTCATCCGATTTTGAGTTTTCGTAATCGTAAGGCTCATATGTAACTCCTAATTAATTGGTCTGTGAATCAAGATTCATGGAGTTTGGGAGCTTGTTTAAGCAAGGGGAAGGTGTTAGGCACCCCCCGACTTCCGTGAAAACACAGTTATCGCAATCTCGATGCTTTCCTATTCTTTTAAAATCTCAAAACATGTGTGTAAGTGCTTGTGTGCTTAAATGAATGTGGTGTTGAATCTTTGCATAAGAAGTCGCTTTGATTTTTTTTTTATAGAAAACGTGCTTTATTTGTAAAGTGTTTTTAGAACGTCTTTTGACCTATACGAAAAGGCTTTGTTTTATAATAGATATAGATGGAAAACAATGATATTTTATTAGGTGTCGTTTTAGAAAATAAGAGCTTTTAAATTCTCGTCAAATACGAATCGAGACTATACATTGCCTTTGGACAGTAGAATAAAATCAGATAAAGGCAACTTCTAGGAGCTATTTAACCCTATGCACCAAAGTTTAATAAAAAGACGTTTACTTTTACAAAATCAATTTCTTATAACCTTTACGAAAACGTTTGTAGCCTTTTCGTTAAATAGGAATCGACGCTCATTAAAACTTTCGATTTTTCCTAACCTTGTGATTCTAATACACTAATTTGATTTACTTTTAGAAAATATTTCCCATTTTACCTTTTCCCTTTTGAAATCGCTTTTTATGTTGTAAATCAAATCGAGGATTCACAAAATGTGTCGGGGCTATTAATGGGCATATGAGTCATCCAAATAACCCCAACACCCACGATCACACATTTCACTATTGCGGGGCCTTAACCCGATTTTCGATATGAATATCATTTTAAGGCCCGAAATTTACATCTGTACAATAAAAGGTCTATTGCCGTGACTACGTTACCAAATTGTCCATCTTCAGAATTTGATCATGAGGATCTTATTCCTAGGCTCACAAACCCTAAAATCATCACACAACCATACAAAGGAAAACTTAATGATACTAGATTTACTACTATACCACAATAACCTAAAGTTGCAAGTTAAACACTATGAGTTACATATTAACACAACGAACTATATATATCACCATCCGGATATCATCGGGACATTAGGAGGAAATTTTATTCCAGTGGAACCCTCACTAATCATCCCTAATCCTTGGATCGTCACTTAATATAAAAAGATGCTACATCTAAGCAATCCAACAATAAGAAATCACAACAAAAATATAAGATAAACTTCAAGAAACGCCTCTTTTTCACCTTGCAATACTTCAATAATCGCTTTATACTTCACTATCAAATGTATAACACAATATTTGATGAATATTGAAACTAAAAAATAGACAAACACCCTCTTTTTAGCCCAATCCGAACGTTTCTCTCTCTAAATCTCACCTTCTCTCTCTAACTTTTCCTTTCTTTTTTCTTCTATCCCTTTCTCGGCTGAACAAATGGCGTTGTATAGCTTACTAAGAGCAGCCATAGGTGCATCTGCCACTGGTCGCAGCTCCATCTACGGCTGGCCGCAGATCCATATGCGGTTGCTTGTTCTGGCCGTCCGCGCCGACGCCTCGGTAACTTTGCCAACCTTTTCTAAAATCTCAAATGGACAATAAAGCGCGGACTAAAAATCCATTTACTCAAATCGTCTAATACTGATTGAGCAGATCTAAATTTCTCCTTAGTTCTAGCTACAATCTCCGTAGTGATTCGAACTAACTCAGACCCTTTTATGGACTTCTCACTAACCTCAATCCATCAAATTACTACCCATACTTCCTACCATGTAGCGTCTTAAACGAAGTCATCCCAAAGCTTGTATGTCAGCTGTTGTTATAAGCAAATTTCACAAGGCTCAAATAATCATCCCAATTAGTCGACCACTCTAATACACAAGACTTTAACATATTCTTCGAAGTCTAGATAATACACTCTAATGCACGTCGATGCTATTATATTCTATTGATCTGTCTGCTCTGAGAATCTTCAACCTAGTCTATTATATTTTTCTATCAAAAATTTTGGATCAACCTAACAAATTTAATCCCTAAGTCCTTTTATAATGATTACAATATTTTTAATCATAATGACTTATTCAAAGTTTATTTAATTCGGATTAGCCTAACAATTTTGATCCCTAAGCCCTTGTACAATAGATTCGAACATTAGGGATGTACAAAATAAAATTACTTGTTATACATTAAAATCTTTTACATGACATTTGTCAATAATAATCAAACGTTGACTTGCACCTAACATGACCCAGTGCCTAGCATTGCCTGTTGTTCAGCGCCACACAACCTTCCTACAGGCTTCGCACCCGAAACAAACTCGATGGTAAACTCAATTTCCTATTATAATGACAACCCTGATAATTTTTAATTAAATACATCAGAAAACTTACGAACGACTGAAATATTTTCAATAAAACTCTCTCAAATAGGTATCATTTACAAATGTCAAATACTCTTCACAACCTTTAGCCACCAACTTTCCAGCTTTCAAAACAAAAATCAATTTCACCGCATTATCCCGTCGTGAACCTTAAAACCCAAACTCTGGAGACTTTAAATTCCCAAAGAAAACCTTATTTGCTTGGCAATCAATAGTAGCCTTGTACTTATCCAACCAATTCATCCCAAGAATCACATTAAAATCGTATTTACCTATCGACAGAAGATTAGCCCCACAAATTTTATTTTCAAAACTAATAAGAACAGGCTCGATACAAATCAGAGATAGCAAAAAAAAATAAAAAATCCCATCGAAGCAGCAATAGATATAGCAGAATCTAAGGGCTGAATTAAAGTAGTATACCCTCAAGCCAATCACATTTGATGTGATAAGCATATACTTTGTAATCTTATTCGTTTATTAATAAAAGAATCAAGGCATTTCTTTATTCATGATTAATTACTTGAATTAATCAAATGGATAAACCTATAGTTTTCGAGCAATGCTTTTAGAACCATGATGAAGATCATGCTAATGAGATCTAAATTCAAGATATCTCAAAACTAAAATTGTTCCTAATCGTTGGATCACTAAAATGGGGATTAGTGAATCCGCATAGATTAGTACATATTATGCTTGCTCTTATAAAGAGGATGATTGATCTCATAATCATTTGTATAGAGACACTAAAGCAAGTATGTAGGTGCTTATTAGAGAATAAGTTCACTGAACGTGACTCGCTCAAGGAACACCTAATAGAGTCTTACTTTCCTGTCAATAGGAGTTTCTTTTGTGATAGTAGTACAAGTGATCATTGGACTTGAGATCATCATAGTATCTTGTGTATGATGAATTATATTTTGACATATTCCTTAAAACTTTTAGGGTGCATCAAAGGATATGATCGGATATAATAAGTTATATATGGAGATAGGTGAGTGATCAACAAAGAATCTACTACTTCTAGTAAAAGAAAGGAATGTCCTATGCGATTCGATAAATGACAACTCAGTAGTCCTTGACCAAGGCATAATTGAAATTAGAAACTAGTTTCTAATTTACATTAATTAGTGTTATTCATTTAATGATTGAAATGCATATAATCAAATAAAATAAGACTTGACAGTAATACCATGTCTTATATTTGATTGGGACGTTGTGAGGTAGAATGATTGAATTGTACGGTAACTATTCGCTGAATAGGTTCTTTTGTGATTAAATGTTGAAATCTATATTATCTGGAAAGTGGTTGATTGCTAAGGGGGCTTACCCTTATTATGGAATAAATATTATTTATTTAAATAAATTAAATAGTTTAATTTATTTATATAAATAAGATTAGAATAGTTTTAATTAATTTATTCTATAACCGGTTTAATATGGAGAACCTAAAGGGTTACACCGCAAAAGAAAATTAATTATTTAAGAAGTAATTGGAATAATTGTAATAACGAATTAAGTATATTTAATTTATACTATGTGGATAGAATAAATTAAATAGCTTAATATTTATTGTTTAGTATTTTAAAAATACTAATTATACATTAATAAGAGGAGTCTTATTATTATTATTATTATTACTACTATTATCATTATTATTTAGTTCGTAAATAGTTTAGAAATTAATTAATAAGAGTACTTTCATAATTAATAATTAAGTTCCTAAATAGTTTAGGAAGTATAATTATTATATTAAATCAATTAAGTTCTTAATTAGATTAGGAGTTTAATTTAAAACCCTATTCCTAAAAGTGTTGGGAGGGTTTACAAAATCTATAAATAAGAGAAGTCTTATTATGAATTAGGGTTACACACAAACACTTCCATAAGTTATTGGGAGAGTACTCACATATTCTCTAGAGAGAAAATTAGGGTTTGTCATCACCCACTTCTTGAATTATTATTATTCCTTAGTGGATCACCTCTAGAGGCCAAACACTTGGGTGGCTAACGTTGATCATTTGAATCCAAACGGTAAAATTCAAGATGAACACGATGGATTTAGAGGTGAACTTGTACCCGTTGAAGCTTTGAGTTCTATAAGGGTATATCTCTAACTTCTTATTTATTAATTAATAGTTGCGCATAAAAGTCGATCTTAGATTACGGTTTGTAAATTTTTAAAATTTGATTTTACCATGCTTCCGCTATTTTTTGCAATGTAATTGCATCTATGAATTTTACAAACCAACAGTGGCATCAAGAGCTAAACTTTATGCGAATTATTAATTGTTTTGATTTAATATGTGTATGGGTATGTGTTTAGAACAATTTATTAGATATAATTTGTTGTATAAAATTATTATTTTTTAATATACCGAAACCGACACGACAGTCGTTACTTTCGAATTTGGTTTATATATATATATATATATATATATATATATATATATATATATATATATATATATATATATATATATAAATGTTAAACTGTTGTTGTCTCGAAAAGGTTGTCTTATTTTTTGGTTTGGTGTAAAGCAGCACAATAGCCACGATTTTTTCAAATTTTGGTTAATTGAAAAGGCTACTACTATTTCGGATTATATGCGGCAGGATTCGACAATCAAGCATGCACTATATACATATTATTAACTAAAGCAAATGGACATGCCCCATGCTGAAAAGTAGTCACTTTTTGTGACGACCCCAAATTCGGGTTCTTTAACCTCGAGTTTGGTTCTCATCATACAGTACTTACTGACAATTAAATACATATATTGCATTTAAACTTCGTGAAATAATACAAAAGGTTCCTTATAAAAAAGGCTACACTTCCCAAGGTATATTAACCTTAATCGTAACATTATATATCTTAAGGGAAATACAAAAGATTTATAAAGGAATTACATAACAGTAATTTAAATCTAGCATGCATCTACTAATCTACGCATTTGCTTTCCCCTTGCCTTTGTCTGGTTTAGAACATTCGGGCTTAGCTGAGATATAGTCATGATATAGCAAGAATGAGCAACTAAATGGCTCATCAAGTTTATAAACAACAACATAAGATATATCATATGAAGAAAAATAACTTCAAGGTTTTCAACAATAACAATTGTGAAAGATATCAAGAATCAAAGTTCCATATAGGAATGGATTGACTCTTTACTGCTGAGTGGTCTTTAATGACCATGAACTGCTACTAAGGTAGAATAGACATACAATATCTGACACCTTGTTAAAAATAATGGGACACTTGAGGGGATCAGTCCTCTTTTGTCCTATGTATATGCATAACAATTAGATTTCTTGTGCAAATTCAGTTTTCCGACAAATAAAAATTCCCTTTAACTAGGGTTGTTCATTCTCAGTCTTACTATAAGAATCTGCACCAACCAATGGTTTGGATAAGCTTTTAAAATATTCAATTTGATGAATTTAGACATGCATTGTCTAGCTGAAATAATTAGCTTAAACACTCTTAAACAGTTCTTAAATTACTGAACTATAATATTTGCAAAGGCATTATGTGCGAATACAATACAATAATGATGTAAAGTAATTTTCGATAATTAATTCACTCAAAGGTCTATCAAATAACTACGAGTGTAGATACTTGCTCAACAATAATTGAATTGCTCAATGTAAATAAGGTTGAAGAATACTTGCAACAATAAATACAAGTTAGGGTTAAGAAAAACTTGCCTCGTGCGTTGTTTACGGCTAACCAGTTTAATTTAACAATCCTTGAACGAACCTAACAATTAAATCAGTTTGATATTAAATTAGTATCATATACACATAAGTATGATGACATTTATAGCTCTTACGAACCACATAATTGAATGATTATGGGTATTTAAACACTTAGGAAATATTATCACTACTTGATAATATTTCATACACAAAGAACCTATATTAACTATTTAATATAGTTCAAACAATTATCTAATATTATTAACAATTTAATAATATTTTATTATCCTTGTAGTATTATTCATCATTTAATAATACTTTATAAATCTTCTAAGATTAACTAGTATTATTAATCATTTAATAATATTTTATTTACTATATAATATTATTAACTATTTAATAATATTTTATTAAGTATCTAATATTACTAATCATTTAATAATATTTAATCATTATCTAATATTATTACTCATTTAATAATATTTTATTAATTATCTAATATTATTAATCATTTAATAATATTTTATTAATCATCTAATATTATTAATAATTTAATAATATTTTATTAATTATGTAATATTATTAATCATTTAATAATATTTTATTAATCATCTAATATTATTAACTATTTAATAATAATTTATTAAGTATCTAATATGATTAATCATTTAATAATATTTTGTTAATTATCTAATATTATTAACTATTTAATAATATTTTATTAATTATCTAATATTATTAATCATTTAATAATATTTTCTGAATTATCTAATATTATTAATTATTTAATAATATTTTATTAATCATCTAATATTATTAATTATTTAATAATATTTTATTAAGTATTTAATATTATTAATCATTTAATAATATTTTATTAATTATCTAATATTATTAATTATTTAATAATATTTTATTCATTATTTAATATTATTATTCATTTAATAATATTTTATTGACTTTATAATATTATTATACATTTAATAATATTTTAATAATTTTCTAATATTATTAGTTATTTAATAATATTTTATTACCTTTATTATATTATTATTTCAATAATAATATTTATACGCTTTTAATTATTAAATCAATTATATATATCTTTAAAAATATATTTATTAAGTCCAAAAATACTAAAATGATTTTTGGAACATTTTTTATTTTCTGACCCGAACTAAACCCGACCCGACCCTGCTAACCCAGCCCGACCAGACCCGACCCGACCCGGTTCAATTTTTATTTTTTTCTGGTAACAGTGCACTGTGCGGCGACTCAATAATTAACACTGCAACACGACGCCCCAACGCTGTATTGCAGAAACAAATTCCAAGTTTAAGATTTTTGACAGTTTGGACTACTTTGATTCAAACATTGATTAAATGAAATCTCACATCCAAATAACATCAAATCAATATTGATATGTTTCTAACTTCTTGTTTTACAATATTTCATTGTTCGATCGTCTTTTTGAAAACGTTATACATGAAAATTACGGATCGAACCACCTAGGGTTTAAGAACGACATCCTTTGCGGTAAAAGCTATAACTTATTCGTTTTTCAATATTTTTGAAAGCTTCAAGTTGGGTTTTCTTTAAAACTCCTATACATAATTTTCTAGCCATAAAAATCCAATTTTCAACTTGTATGTTTCAAAATACAACATTAAATTTAACATGCATAGTTAGGGTTTTACCGGTAAAATATGTTATGAACATTTCTACTAATTTTATGCGTTACACACCTACTAAATCATGATATAAACACATCATACTATGAATATACATATATTACAAAGTTAAATACTTCTAGACCATCAAAACGAGTTTTGATCGGTTAAAAGTAGATTTTAGCCGTTCAAAATCGTTCTTCTTCTTCTCCTACCAAAATATGAAATAAAGAGAAGTTATAGCACTTTTAAACCATTTGGTCTTAGATGCTCTTCTTCTTCTCCTACCAAAATATGTTGTGAAGCTAGTGGACATTCACCAAACTCCTTCTCTAGCGTTTTCACTCAACACCCAAGTGTATCTCTCAAATGCTCACAAATGCTATCACTTTCTTTTCTCTAGGATACTTGCAAATGACTAATAAACATTTTTAGTATGTGGAGCACTCTATATATAGAGTCTCCTTAACCATCATTAACCATTCCTAATCAACCTATGTTGGTGAATTAACAAGCTAATTACGCTTACTATAGCTTGAATGACCATATGATGGACAATGTGATTGACTAAGGTTGGTTCACCTACTATGACTATAATATCCAGAATATTATGACGTGTAAAAAGTTTAAATAAATAAAATGTGCGTATTTTAATTATTTAATCTAGGCAAGTAATGTGATATATATATATATATATATATATATATATATATATATATTTAATTGTTACGGTTATTAATTTAATGATGTATGTTAATGAAAAGAGGAATAACATTAGAAATTAATCCTAAATTAAATTAAAAGTTAATGAGGTAATTAACGAGGTCAAAATTATTGATTATGGATTAATTAATAATTATGAGGAGTAATTGGAAATTATTAAGAAGGGAATTAATTATATAAAATATATATAAATAAATTATATATTTTATATAAGGAAATATAATTAGGTATCGAGGAATTTTAATTATATAAATTATATGAGGCTAATATATAATTTATACAAGAAAATAAATTTATTAAGGAAAAGGTTAATAATTATATAAATTATACAAAATTATATTGTATAATTTATATAAAATATATAAAAGAGTGAATAAGGAATAATTAATAAATATGGGTAACTCTTATTTTAATAAGATAATTTATGTTTATGTAAAAAAGAATTATTTATATTTTTTTATGAGATTTAATATTTGTGAGATTTAAATATGTGTAAGAAATTATTATAATACATAATATATATATATATATATATATATATATATATATATATATATATATATATATATATATATATATATATATATTATGTAGTAATAGAAATACATGTATGCTTAAGTAATGTATATGTAAGGAAGTTGAAATGTGGGAAAATTTAATTTTATTAAATTATGGGTATTATTTTATTAATTTTGAAGGTATAAAATACCTCATATAATTACATGCATGTCATTATGCGTATACAAAATTTATCAAGTAAAGTACCTTAAAAATATATAAATATTATTTATAAATCATTTTATGAATTTTGGTAAATTAAAATAAATATTTTATATACATTATATAAAATATTTATTTTCCAAAATAATTGCGTAATGTATTAAATTTGGAGGTAGAGGTATTTTCGCCGACTTAATTTAAGTCGGTGGAATTGAGCATGCTAATGTAAACTAATTTGTTGTACAAGTCATGTATATATGTGGAGTAAATAATAATAATAATAATAATAATAATAATAATAATAATAATAATAATATAACAATAACAAACACTTATCAGAACCAAGTAAAACCATCATTTTTCTTTCTCTTCCACCACCATCCGCCACCCGTGGCTATTATCACCGCCAAGAAGGAAAAATAATTGGAGCCATCAAGTGCATATAAAGCTTTAAAGAAGGAATTAACAAGCTTTTGGAAGGTATAAAATAAATTATTTGAATTATTTGTGTATTTTTTTGTGATAAAATAATTGTATGAAAAATTTATAAATAATTATATAATTGTTCTATATAATTTTTTTTATGTGTATTGATGAATTATATGATGTTTAGTATAGTTATATAGTAGAAATAATGACCAAAAATGGTGGAAATTATTGTTGGGGTGGCTATTGTTAACGCAGGAAGAAGAGAAAAAAAAATTATGGCCGTCCGCACATTGCGTAGCGGCCATATTTTTTTCTGGTACCGGCATATAAACGGCGTCGTTTTGGAGATGGAAGGCGGGGCCGCACCATGCGCGACGGTCAGTCTTCTGGTACAGGGGTCAAACGACGTCGTTTGGAGCAGGGGAGGGCTAGGTCGGCGCGGCCGACCGATTTTCTGCGAAATTACCATTTTGCCTCCGGTTTCGATTTTCAGAATATTTACATAATTGCCATTGGAATTTAATTTAATTAAAATAAATGTTTAAAAATTGATAAAAAATTATATAAAATTCAGAAAAATATATAAAAATATTTTATAAATTAAATTTAACAATTTTCTAATTTTGAAGAATAATTCCAATTAATAATTAAATGTTTAATAATGAGAATTAAAAGAATATAATTAGATTTAATAACCAAATTAGGTTATAATTAATTATAAATACCTATATAGAGCCGATGGGTAGAATAATTAGGTTGTGAGTGATATTAATTACATAAATTAATATCGTGAGTTACTAAGTTATTATTATTTGATTATGTTATTATTATAGGTTGCCCAAGATGGGATAGTTAGCCGTTAAATTAATAATCGGACATCGAGGCAAGTTTTTAAACCCTAACCTTGATTCTTTGATCATATGTTAGACATTAAAATCCTACTTGCATTCCATTTCCTAAGTTTTATCATCATTACACTTTCTTGAACCTTGATTACAATTAATGTTGTAAATTGTTCAAATAAGACTGAGAATCTCTGTTGTTATTCCCATTCACTATTAAATGTCATTCCTAATGAATCATAATGGTTGATAAGTGGATGGTTGGTTATGAGTCTAAGCCATTTTTCCGGTTAGACTTTTGATACCATTGAATCTCAAATTACTCTTTATTGTTAAATGCTGAGCCAAACCAAATTATTTTGGTGCGGATTCCTAGAAACTGAGATGAACAACATTGTTTCAAGGGATATAACTTGTCGGATGCTTTAAATTTCGATCCTCCACGATATGTGGTAATATGATGTGCACAATCATAGGTACGAGAGGCTGATCACCTCGAGTACGGGTTTAAGGTTTTATGGTCTTTATGACATAAACGGGTTATCAATATTAAAATTGATTAACCTATGTTCAATGGTCTTGTGACCCACAGTACAATTCATATTTATCATGTTTCAAAAGATAATTCCTGCAATTATTTTCCTTCGTTTTAATTGAATTAATGTTACATTGTTGGTATAAATTGTGATCCTCATAATGCATTGTTATTCAGTTCATTATACTTGTTGAGCACTTTAGTTGCTCACTTTTACTTGCTTAAAATGTCGCAGACAAAGATGTTAAACCTGAGAGTCTAGATAAGAAAGACAAAGGCAAGGGAAAGATATCGGAATGAAGAAATTGATGAATTGTCCCTAGCCCTCTTAAATCCATGTTGTGACTTTAGATAGGAAAGGTTATCCTGGTAATGCTATATGTATATAAAGGTTGATGACCCTAGGAGTGTGATAGATGTATTTTGTATTATGTTGGATATTAACATATGTAATGTATATTAACAGTAACTTTGAGTAGTGGTGAGTGAATGTGGTATGTATGAATAGTGAACACCAAATTCGAGGTTCAAGGAGCCCGAATTTTGGGGCGTCACAATGACATGGAGTGATTTAGGGGCAACATAAAAAATTAAACAACCCCTTATGGGTCCCATAAGTGGCCCTCAACATGGTCATTTTTACCATGTTTTTGATTTATTTTTCTAGCTTTAATGTGCATAAATATATATATATATATATATATACATGTGTTCAATTGTTGACCAATTTTGACTTTCAATTGGGCTTCATATTGGACTCTAGGATTAAATATATTGGGCTCATCCATTGAATTGGTTTGGGCTCAATTTAATTAACACATTGGACTTACATTAATTATTCTAGGTTACATTTAATTAAATCAAGCATTGGGCTTGTTTAATTAATTACATGGACTAGTAATTAAATTAATTACATGGGTTGCTAGGTTAATATCTTTGACCTAGTTTAATACCCTATTTGGATTAAAAATATAATCCAATTAGACTCGTTTTAATTAATTATACACCTTGCTTTAATTCTTTAAATAAATATACACATACACAAGTACATTTATTTAATTATCTAATGCACAATTAATTAGTACAAAAATTTTAAATTCATTGCTAATTATTTATTAATTATAATTACAATGACTTATGAAATTCGTGGTCATTACATTCTCCCCCCCCCCCCCCCCCCCCCTTATAAGAATTTCGTCCCCGAAATTACAAATTTAAACTACTCAAAAAGATATGGATAGTTAATCCTCATCTTTTCTTCAAGCTCCCATGTAGTTTCCTCAGTGTTGTGGTTCCTCTAAAGGACTTTGACAGAATGTATAACTTTATTTCGTAATTTCTGCTCTTTCCTATCTAATATCTGGACATGAACTTCTTCATATAATAAGTCTTTTTTTAACTTGTATTGGCTCATAGGATATGACATGCTTGTAGTCTGGTTTATATGGCCACAACACTGACACGTGGAACACATTTTGGATATGCTCCAGTTCAGGAGGTAGAGCTACCTCGTACACCACTTCACCTACTTTCTTCAATATCTCGAACGGTCCTATGAACCACGAACTCAGTTTCCCCTTTTTTCCAAATCTGATCTTCCCTTTCCAGGGAGATATTTTTATGAACACAAAACTTTCCACTTCGAAATCTCGCTTCTGTCGATGTAGATCTGCATATTTCTTCTGCCGGTCTTGAGTTGCTACTAGCCGAGCTCTTATTACTTTGATAATTTCTATAGTCTGTTGAACCAATTTCAGTCTTAATAGTCGACGTTCTCCCACCTCATCCCAACATAGAGGCATTTTACATTTTCTTCCATACAAGGCTTCGTAAGGCGGCATGCCTATGCTTGCATGATAAATGTTGTTGTAAGAAAACTCAACTAATGGTAGATGGTCTTCCCAACTACCCTTGAAATCCATCACACAGGCTTGAGCATGTCTTCCAATGTCTGAATGATTCTCTCACTTCGCCCATCAGTCTGCGAATGATACGCGGTACTCATTCTCAACTGTGTCCCCAATCTTTCCTGAAAACTCCTCCAAAATTTTGACGTGAAGCACAGATCTCTGTCTGACACAATCGATACCAGCACTCCATGTCTTGAAACTATTTTCTTGATGTATAGTTTAGCCAACTGATCTAAACTGAACTTAATCTTGATCGACAAAAAGTGCGCTGACTTTGTTAGTCAATCCACAATCACCCATATTGCGTCATATCCCTTCTGTGTTACTGAAAGTCCTACCACAAAATCCATTGTGATATGCTCTCATTTCCACTCAGGAATTTCTAACGGCTGTAATAATCCACTTGGTCTATGATGTTCGGCCTTT
Organism: Hedera helix; assembly: GCA_947179155.2. Classification (NCBI taxonomy): domain Eukaryota; kingdom Viridiplantae; phylum Streptophyta; class Magnoliopsida; order Apiales; family Araliaceae; genus Hedera; species Hedera helix. The sequence continues at coordinate 13,452,543 of OX359282.1, read as the reverse complement.
ACCTTTTGACAAGTTAGGCATCAGCTGACACATTTTGCAACCTCCCTTTTCATATTCGGCCACAAAAAATGCTGACATAGATCATGATACATCTTCGTGCTACCCGGATGTATCGAGTATCTAGTACTGTGAGCCTCTTACAAATCTCCTCTCGTAATTCAAGTACTAGAAGTACCCAAACACGATTTTCAAACCTTAGCAATCCCATGCTATCAACTTTAAACTTGACCTCTTCCCCCTCGGTCATCCTCTTTCTGATTTTGTCACATTCCTCATCTTTCTCTTGAGCCTCTTTCACCTTATCTAACAAGGTTGGACTCGCTTCCGCTTCTATTGACTCATTTGGATTTCTCACCTCCAACTCCATTCGAGCCATCTCTTGAACCAATTGTTCTTGTTCTGTTAGTATAACAATTTCTCCCTGCTCTTTCTACTTAGAGCATCTGTTACTACGTTGGCCTTGCCGGGATGGTATAGAATTTCAGTCATAATCTTTGATCAATTCCAACCATCTCTGCTGCCTCATGTTCAACTCCTTTTGTGTGAAGATATACTTCAGACTTTTATGATCTATGAATATCTCACACTTTTCTCCGTATAAATAATGCCTCCAAATCTTAAGGGCAAATACTACCGCTGCCAACTCCAAGTCAGGTAGGGTATCCCTTCTCATAATCCTTCAATTGTCTTGATGCATACGCAACGACCTTGTCGTTCTTCATAAGCACATAACCTAGTCCCTTGTGCGATGTGTCACTGTAGACCGTAAAACCTCCCGTATCGTCCAGTAAAGTTAAACAGGTGCTTCACTAAGTCTTTTCTTTAGTTCCTGAAAACTTTTCTCATACTTCTCCGTCCATACATATTTCACCGTCTTCCTCGTTAAATTAGTCAACGGTGTTGCTATCTTTGAAAAGTCATGAATGAATCTCCGATAGTAACCCGCTAACCCTAAGAAACTTCTAACCTCTGTCGGCGTCCTTGGTTGTTCCCAATTCATCATCACTTCGACCTTCGCTGGATCAACTGAAACCCCCTCCTTGTCAATAATGTGACCTAAAAATTGAACCCTCTCCAACTAGAATTCACACTTCAAAAATTCAGCATACAATTGCTCCTTTCGTAATATCTCCAACACCAATCTTAAATGTTCGGCATGTTCCTTCTTCGTCTTGGAATACACCAAAATGTCGTCAATGAACATAACTACAAATTTATCCAAGTATTGCTTGAATATCCTGTTCATCATGTCCATAAATGCGGCTGGCGCATTCGTTAGTCCAAACGACATCACCAGAAACTCATAATGCTTATATCGAGTTCTGAATGCCGTCTTGGGTACATCCTCCTTCCTGACTTTCAACTGATGATAACCAGTCTTTAAGTCAATCTTTGAAAAGTACTTCACCCCTTTCAATTGATCAAAAAGATCGTCAATTCGTGGTAACGGGTACTTGTTCTTAATCGTCACTTTGTTCAGCTCCCTGTAATCCATACAAAGTCTCATCGATCCATCCTTCTTCTTTAAAAACAGCACAGGTGCTCCCCATGGAGAAACACTCGACTGAATGTACTTCATATCTAATAACTCATGCAACTGAACCATCAACTCCTTCATTTCTATCGGAGCCATCCTATATGGTGCCTTTGATATCGGTGTTGTCCTCGGTACTAAATCAATCACAAATTCTATCTCCCTGTCTGGCAGTAAACTTGGCAGTTCGTCTGGAAAAACATCTATGAACTCCTTAATTACTGGTATTTGCTCCATCTCGGGACTCACCATTTGTGTATCCACCACATGAGCCAAATACCCTACACAACCCTTCTTTAATAATTTCTTGGCCTGAATCATTGTCAGACAAGAAGATTGTCTTGACGACTTGCTACCATAACATACAACCTTAGACTTGTTTGGTGTCTTAAGGTGTATACACTTTCTCTGACAATCAATTATCGCCCTATGGTTAAACAACCAATCCATTCCAAGAATAACATCAAACTCCCCCAAACGTATCAGAATAAGATTCACATTCAGTTTCTGACCCCTGATTCCAGCACAACAATTTTTATGTATATACCCTACAGGAATCACTTCTTTATTTGCAACTCCCATGTTCATTGGGTTCTCTAGTTTTTCTCTAGGAAATTCTAACCATCTAGTGAATTCATTAGACACAAATGAACAGGTAGCACCCGAATCAAACAATACATAAGCATTTATATCATTGATCGGAATAATACCTGACACCGCGTCCTTAGATTCCACGACGTCCTGCACCGTTATGTTGAAAGTCCATGCTACTGGTTTGTTCTGTAGCACCGGGCCTCCAATGGTAAGTTTGTTGTTGTTGTTGTTTCCCTTATAGCCAGAACTCCCTCTAGTATTCTTCCTCTTTGGACAATCCTTCAACTGATAGTCCATGGCTCCGCATGAGAAACAACCATTCCTCTTAGGTGTGGGACAATTAGGAGTGATGTGCCCTTCTTGCCCATAATTGTAGCAGACGTTCTTTCCCCTTATGCACTCTCCTGTGTGGTTCTTTCCACACTGGCTGCATTTGTTCGCTTTCTTTGGTTCGTTTCCTTGGGGTGTCCCCGAACTACTGTTGCTGTTGTTCCATTTTCTTTTGTTCAAGTTACTGCCCCTACTGCTGCCTTCTTGGTTTCCTCCATCGTTTCTCTTCTTGTTCCGTTCCTGGTTGTGCTTGTTTAAGGCTTCATTTCCACCTTCAACTATGATAGTTTTCTCCAGTAACGTTGCAAAATTTATAATCTGGAGAACAGCTACCCAACTGTAAACCCACGGTTTCAACCCCTGCTCAAATCTTCTGGCACATCTCACCTTAGTGTCCACCTAATATGGAGCGAATCTTGCTAATTCATTAAACTTGGCGTCGTAGTCGGTAGGGGTGCACACAAAACCGAAATAAACCAAAAAACTGGCCGGACCAAACCAAACTGTTAATAAACCAAACCGATAAGGACAAAATCGAAAAACCGAACATTGCAAAACCAAAAAATCGAAACTTCGGGCGGTCGGTTTGGTTTGGCATCCCAAAAAACCAAAACCGACCAAACCGACTGAACACTTTTAAATTCTAATATAATTTATATATTTTTCAAATAATTATTTATTTTATATAATTATATATTTATTATATGCCTTTTTGAGACGGATTTGTAGAACTTTTATTTTCCTGTGATGGAGCCATGGAGGATGGATTTGCAGCTGGCAACAATAGAATTTCTATCCGGAAGTGATAAACAAAGGATGAGTAACATAACACTTTACTCATTTTTTGTTTATCACTTCACTAGTTCACTGCTTGTGTTAAAAGTGTGTTTGACTATTTGTGAGAAAGTAACAAAGTGTTTACAAATTAGTATGGTAGCAGTTGGCTTCCTTCAGGTACGCCATTCTTTGGTCTAAAAACAAGACAACTTATTACAAGTTTTGTATGTTATCAAAAGTTTGCCAACAAAATTTCATACTTGCAGTGCTAATAAATTAAAGAAGCCAGAGGAGAACTATTGGGTTACAGAACCGAATAACCGAATAAACCGACCGATTTAACCGAAATCGAATAAATCGATAATCGATTACGATGTAAAAATTTAGGCAATTTTGGTTTTTAATTTTTTATAACCAACTAAAATGGTTTGGTTATTTTTCCCCCAAAAAACCGACTAAACCGACCGTGTGCACCCTTAGTAGTCGGATACGGATAAGTTACCCTGTTTGAGTTTCAGGAATTTGACTTCCATCCTGGCTTGTGTACTTTCTGGGAAGTAGTTCTCTAAGAACACTTCCTTGAATCACACCCATACGATCGTTCCCTCCCCTGCTCTACTTTTGTTTGCCTTCCACCAGTGGTTGGCCTCCCCTTTCATCCTAAAGGTAACAAATGAGGTCATTTGCTTTTCCATGACTCGTGCGACTTCGAAGACTTTTTTCATCTCCTCTAACCAGGTCTGCGCTTCTATAGGATCCGTGGTCCCTCGGAATGCGGGTGGTCCTATCAGTTTGAAATCTTTAAAGTTAGCTAGTGGAGTGGCAGGGTTTGGTGCTCCTGTAGCTTCTGCATTTCATCCGTGGAATGCTCCCATTAGCATCTCCACAAACTCTTGAACAAGGTTTGGTTGTGCCCCACCATCGTGGTTAACTGACTTTTTCACTCCTTGGTTTCCCCGCAATTATCTACGTGGCGGCATTTTCTTTATAAAGAAAATTTAATGATTAAAGTTATTTCATCTACTTTTGTTTTGTAGCTTAAGCAATTTAAACTAATGTACAATTAATCATCTCGACACATATAAACATAAACGGAAATGCATTTATATTCATATGCTAAAACCATAGTGCATAGCACTTTTACATCATAAGCATACTGCTATAAACGCTATTAACCCTGGTAATACAACAAAAGACAGGATCTAACATAAACATATACCACAACTTCATAGAGTTGGAATTTACAATGTACTAACACTCTATCAAAACAAAAGTTAGGTTTTTATTGCATCTATGTACATACAACATAAATAAAGAAATAATACAACTAACGGCGCATCCCTCGACGAACCGCATCGTCGTACTCTTCATTTCAAATAGCCCTTACCACGCCCCTACTGATGGTGTGCAAGGTCTGGCCCTTCTTAGCTGGGTAATAGTGCACCTTACTCTGAAATCTACCAAAGGATGAACGATAAACAAAATTGATCCTATCTATCCTCACCCACTTCTCCCTGACCTCATCCTCCAGCTCTGACATCTGCCCGTGAACTGCATCTCGCTAGATCTCCATCTTGATCATATCCTCTATAGCCTGTTGCCAATGGCCTCTCATCTCATCCTTCTCTATCTGAACCTACTGGGCCTTCAGCTCGGTTGTTGCTAGTTTGGTCTCCATCTCAGCCATCTTTGCCTTCAACTCTATGTTCTCGCCAGAGAACAAGTAACTTGTATCCCTATACTGATCCTTAGTCTGTTGATGAATATGGTTCTGCTCCTCCAGGTACTGAACCCTCTCCTCCAACTCGTCGTTCGCTGTAGTCAGTGTATCGATGATGTCATTGGCAGTAGTGCCCATGCCATCAGCGTACTTTGCTGGCTCCTCATCATCATCATCCTCAGTCTCGGCCTCATCCTCGCTATATGGCCTCATCACTCTGCCTCTGACGACCTCCTCATGGTCTCCCTCCTCGGGATCTGCCTCAGGCTCCTCGATAGGTACAACCACCAATGATTGTGCGGTATCCATATAGATATCCATGTAGATCACATCCTCTAATGCATTACTAGATTGACCAATCTCCGTCATCCTACAATCACACAAATAAAATATGTTAGTACAACAATAAAATATATTCATTGATGAAATGAAATGATATTTTATCATGTACATCTCGGCTCAATGGATTTCCTCAATCCACCTCCAAACATACACAACATGATGAATATCTCCGATTCATCTCCTAATGCACTCGATAAGAGTTTAGTACTAAGGTTATAACTTAGGTTTCGCAATCCTAATGTTTCTAACCTACAACTCTGATACCAACCTATGACGACCCCAAATCTGGGTTCTTTAACCTCGGGTTTGGTTCACACTGTACAATTCTTATTGACAATTAAATACATATATTGCATTTAAACTTCGCGGAATAATACAAAAGGTTCCTTATAAAAAAAGTTACATTTCCCAAGGCCTATTAACCTTAATCATAACATTATATATCTTAAGGGAAATACAAAAGATTTATAAAAGAATTACATAATAGTAATTTAAATCTAGCATGCATCTACTAATCTACGCATTTGCTTTCCCCTTGCCTTTGTCTGGTTTAGAACATTCGGTCTTAGCTAAGATATAGTCATGATATAGCAAGAATGAGCAACTAAATGGCTCAGCAAGTTTATAAACAATAACATAAGATATATCATGATGAAGAAAAATAACTTCAAGGTTTTCAACAATAACAATTGTGAAAGATATCAAGAATCAAAGTTCCATATAGGAATGGATTGACTCTTTACTGCTGAGTGGTCTTTAATGACCATGAACTGCTACTAAGGTAGAACAGACATACAATATCTGACACCTTGTTAAAAATAATGGGACACTCGAGGGGATCAGTCCTATTTTGTCCTATGTATATGCATAACATTTAGATTTCTTGTGCAAATTCGATTTTTCGACAAATAAAAATCCCTTTTAATTAGGGTTGTTCATTATTAGTCTTACTATAAGAATCCGCACCAACCAATGGTTTAAGATAAGCTTTTAAAATATTCAATTTGATGAATTTAGACAAGCATTGTCTAGCTGAAATAATTAGCTTAGACACTTTTAAACAATTCTTAAATTACTGAACTATAACATTTATAAAGGCACTATGTGCGAATACAATACAATAATGATGTGAATTAATTTTTGATAATTAATTCACTCAAAGATATGTCAAATAACTACGAGTGTAGATACTTGCTCAACAATAATTGAATTGCTCAATGTAAATAAGGTTGAAAAATACTTGCAACAATAAATACAAGTTAGGGTTAAGAAGAACTTGCCTTGTGCTGTCTACGACTAACCAGTTTAATTTAACAATCTTTGAACGAACCTAATAATTAAATCAGTTTAATCTTAAATTAGTATCATATACACATAAGTATGATGACCTTTATAACTCTTACGAACTACATAATTGAATGATTATGGGTATTTAAACACTTAGGAAATATTATTACTACTTGATAATATTTCATACACAAATAACCTATATTAACTATTTAATATAGATCAAACAATTATTTAATATTATTAATAATTTAATAATATTTTATTATCCTTGTAGTATTATTCATCATTTAATAATACTTTATAAATCTTCTAAGATTAACTAATATTATTAATCATTTAATAATATTTTATTCATTATCTAATATTATTAACTATTTAATAATATTTTATTAAGTATATAATATTATTAATCATTTAATAATATTTTAATCATTATCTAATATTATTCATCGTTTAATAATATTTTATTGACTATCTAATATTATTAACTATTTAATAATATTTTATTCCTTATCTAATATTATTACTCATTTAATAATATTTTATTAATTATCTAATATTATTAATCATTTAATAATATTTTATTAATCATCTAATATTATTAATAATTTAATAATATTTTATTAATCATCTAATATTATTAATTATTTAATAATATTTTATTAAGTATCTAAAATTATTAACCATTTAATAATATTTTGTTAATTATCTAAAATTAACCATTTAATAATATTTTGTTAATTATCTAAAATTATTAACTATTTAATAATATTTTATTAATTATCTAATATTATTAATCATTTAAGAATATTTTATTAATCATCTAATATTATTAACTATTTAATAATATTTTATTAATTATCTAATGTTATTAACAATTTAATAATATTTTATTAATTATCTAATACTATTAATCATTTAATAATATTTTATTCATATTATAATATTATTATTCATTTAATAATATTTTATTGACTTTATAATATTATTATACATTTAATAATTTTCTAATATTATTATTTATTTAATAATATTCTATTACCTTTCTTATATTATTATTTCAATAATAATATTTATACACTTTTAATTATTAAATCAATTATATATATCTTTAAAAATATATTTATTAAGTCAAAAAATACTAAAATAATTTTTGGGATATTTTTCATTTTCTGACCCGAACCAGACCTGACCCGATCGGCTGAACCAGCCCGACCCGATCCGGTTCGATTTTATTTTTTTCTGGTAACAGTGCACTGCGCGGTGGCGCAGTGATTAACATTGCAACACGGCGCCCCGTCGCTGTATTGCATAAACAAATTCCAACTTCCAGATTTTTTACAGTTTGGACTACTTTGATTTAAACATTGATTAAATGAAATCTACACATCTAAATAATATCAAATCAGTATTGATGTATTTCTAACTTCTTGTTTTACAATATTTCATGGTTCGATCGTCTTTTTGAAAATGTTATACAAGAAAATTACGGATCGAACCACCTAGGGTTTAAGAACGACATCCTTTGCTGTAAAAGCTATAACTTCTTCGTTTTTCAATATTTTTGAAAGCTTCAAGTTGGGTTTTCTTTAAAACTCCTATATGTAACTTTCTAGCTATAAAAATTTAATTTCCAACTTGTACGTTTCAAAATACAACATTAAACTTAACATGCATCGTTAGGGTTTTACTGGTAAAATATGTTATGAACATTTCTACTAATTTTATGCGTTACACATCTACTAAATCATGGTATAAACACATCATACTATGAATATACATATATTACATAGTTAAATACTTCTAGACCATCAAAACGAGTTTTGATCAGTTAAAAATATATTTTAACCGTTCAAAATCGTTCTAGACCATAAAAATGAAATAAAGAGAAGTTAGAGCACTTTTAAACCTTGTGCTCTTAGATGCTCTTCTTCTTCTCCTACCAAAATATGTTGTGAAACTAGTGGACATTCACCAAACTCCTTCTTTAGCTTTTTCACTCAACACCCAAGTGTATCTCTCAAATGCTCACACTTTCTTTTCTCTAGGATACTTGCAAATGACTAACAAACATTTCAAGTATGTGGAGCACTCTATATATAGAGTCTCCTTAACCATCATCAACCATTCCTAATCAACCTATTTTGGTGAATTAACAAGCTAATTAAGCTTACTATAGCTTGAATGACCATATGATGGACAATGTGATTGACTAGGGTTGGTTCACCTACTATGACATGGAGTGATTTGCGGGCAACATAAAAAATCAAGCAACCCCTTGTGGGTCCCACAAGTGGCTGGCCAACATGGCCATTTTTGACTATGTTTTTGATTTATTTTTCTAGCTTTATTTCTCGTTTTAATTAATTATACACATTGCTTTAATTCTTTAAATAAATATACACATACACAAGTACATTTATTTAATTATCTAACGCACAATTAATTAGTACAAAAATTTTAAATTCATTGCTAATTATTTATTAACTATAATTACAATGACTGATGAAATTCGTGGTCATTACACTTTTTATACTATATATATATATATATATATATATATATATATATATATATATATATATATATATATATACTAATAATTATTTATATATTATTAATATATATGATATATTTATAATATATATTAATTAGCCAAACAGTTTGGTAATTTTTGTGTAGATTTTAAAATTTCAAAATAAAAGAGTTTTTTTTGGGTAATTTTAAAATAATAAAAATAAATAGTTTATTTTAAATAATTTTATAGTTAAAATAAAAAATGTATTTTAAACATGAAATTAGATTTCATACAACTTTAATTGCCCATTAAATGATACCAATACATATATTGAATGATTTATTTAATTCATGCAATAAATATTATTTATTGATATATATGATAAATAAATGAGATTGATTATGGACTATTGACCAATATGATTGGATTTATTTGTTAATTGGATGCATAAATGAGTGAGTTTTATAAATGGGGTCAGCGTACCTCGTCTTTCTAATTTTTCTTATGTATAATTATATCTCCCTCTTATGTACTTTCCCTTGACTGTTGATCAAGGTTTCTATTTATTGTAAATAGAATTTGTAATATGATTAGTTAGAATTATTTTAAAGAATTGGAGCAAAGAAGCAAAGAGCGCATGAAGACCCGTTTGTAATGGACCCCAAATTTAAATCTAATAGTTACATATAATTTAATTTATTCTATATGTAGAATATAGTATTCTATATATGCATGTTAACTATATATATTATATATTATCCAAATATGCTTCGCATGTTAAATAATATGACGCGCATTTTATATATATATGTGCATGTGCGCTAAATATGATGAGACAATTAATATTAACAAATTCCTCATGATGTAGAATAACTATTATTTATAAAATGAATTAAAAGGTTTAATTCATGAATTAAAAGGAGTTTAATTCAATTAAATAAAATTAAAATTGTTCTGATTTGTTTATTCTACTATTAATAATATTAAGTTGTAACGTTGAAGGATATTTATTAAAAAATATCAAACGTCGCCTTCTAGCATGGTAAAATGATAGAGTATCAAATAATCATTATAAGTTTGTTGGGTCACACAAGGCTTATATTAAAAGTTTTGAGATGTTGTTTTTATCACATTTAATGTTTATAAGAGAATTGAACATTATTGTTTTGTTGTGTCATACAAGGATGGTCTTTTTCTCTTCAAATATAAGAAAATGCTAGATTGAACTTTGTGACGACCCCAAATTCAGGTTTTTAACCTCGGGTTTGGTTCTCACTGTACAATACTTAACAACAATGAAATACATAAATTGTATTCAACTTCGCGGAATAATACAAAAGGTTCCTTAACAAAAGGCTACACTTCCCAAGGTCTATTAACCTTAATCTTAATCATTACATATCTTAAGGAAAATACAAAAGATTTACAAAGTAATTACATAACAGTAATTTAAACTAGCATGCATCTACTAAACTACGCATTCGCTTTTCCCTTGCCTTTGTCTGACTTAGAGCAGTCGGGCTTAACTGAAATATAGTCATGATATAGCAAGAATGAGCAACTAAATGGCTCAGCAAGTTTATAAACAACAACATAAGATATATCATGATGAAGGAAAATAACTTCAAGATTTTCGACAATAACAATTGTGAAAGATATCAAGAATCAATGTTTAATATAAGAATAGATTGACTCTTTACTGCTGAGTGGTCTTTAATGCCGTGAACTGCTACTAAGGTATAATAGACATATAATGTCTGACACCTTGTTAAAAATAACGGGACACTTAAGGGGATCAGTCTTCTCATGTCCTATGTATATTCATAACATTTAGATTTCTTGTGTGCATTCGGTTTTCCGACAAATAAAAATTCCCTTTAACTAGGGTTGTTCTTTCTCAGTCTTACTGCAAGAATCCGCACCAGCCAATGGTTTGGATAAGCTTTTATAATATTTAATTAAATGAATTTAAACATGCATGTGTCTAGCCGAAACAATTAGCTTAGACATTCTTAAACTGTTGCAAAAGCACTATGTGCGAATACAATAATCAATAACGATGTGAAGTAATTTTTGGATAATTAATTCACTCAAAGATCTGTCAAATAACTATGAGTGTAGATACTTGCTCAACAATAATTGAATTACTCAATGTAAATACGGTTGAAGAATAACTGCAACAATAAATACAAGTTAAGGTGTAGAAAACTTGCAACGTAAATTACAAGTTAAGTTAAGAAAACTTGCAACGTAAATTTCAAGTTAAGTTAAGAAAAACTTACCTCGTGCGTCGTCTACGACTAACCAACTTAATTTCATAATCCTTGAACGGACCTAACAGTTAAATCAGTTTGATCTTAAATTAGTATCATAGACTTGTAAGTATAATGACCTTTATAACCTTACGAACCACATAATTTATTAATTATTGTTAATTAAACACTTAGAAAATATTATCACCACTTGATAATATTTCAAACACAAAGAACCTATATTAACTATTTAATATAGTTCATGCAATTGTCTAATATTAATAACAATTTAATAATATTTTATTAACTATCTAATAATATTAATCATTTAATAATATTTTATTTGACTTCTAATATTATTAATCATTTAATAATATTTTATTAAGTATCTAATATTATTTAATCATTTAATAATATTTTAATCATTATCTAATATTATTAATCATTTAATAATATTTTATTAAGTATATATATTATTAATCATTTAATAATATTTTATTAAATATATAATATTATTACTCATTTAATAATATTTTATTAATTATCTAATATTATCAATCATTTAATAATATTTTATTAAGTATATAAAATTATTAATCATTTAATAATATTTTATTAAGTATCTAATATTATTAATCATTTAATAATATTTTATTATGTATATAATATTATTACTCATTTAATAATATTTTAATCATTTAATATCAGTTTATTAGAATTCTAATATTATTAATCATTTAATAATATTTTATTGACTTTATAATATTATTATACACTGAATAATATTTTAATAATTTTCTAATATTATTATTTATTTAATAATATTTTATTACCTTCATTATATTATTATTTCAATAATAATATTTATACTCTTTAAATCATTAAATCAATTATATATATATATTTAAAAATATATTTATTAAGTCCAAAAATACTAAAATGATTTTTGAAACATTGTTTATTTTCTGACTCGAACCAGATCCGACCCGACCCGGCTGACCCGGCCCAACCCGACCCGGTTGACCCGGCCCAACCCGACCCGGTTCGAATTTATTATTTTTTTGAGAACAGTGCACTGCGCCGCGGCGCAGTGATTAACACTGCAACACGGCGCCCCGGCGCTGTACTACTAAATATGCCCACTTTTTGATTTTTTTGACAGTTTTGATACTCTTTGATCAAACATTAATAAAATGAAATCTACACATCTAAATAACACCAAATCAGTGTTGATGTGTTCCTAACTTATTGTTTTACAATATTTCATGGTTCGATCGTCTTTTTAAAAACGTTTTACACAAAATTTACGGATCGAACCACTTAGGGTTTAAAAACGACATCTTTTGTGATAAAAGCTATAACTTCTTTGTTATTCAATATTTTTGAAAGGTTCAAAAAGGGTTTTTCTTTAAAACTCATAGAGCTAGCTTTCTAGCCATAAAAATCCAATTTTTGATTTGTACATTTCAAAATACAACATTAAACATAACATGTATCGTTAGGGTTTTACCGGTAAAACGTGTTATGAATATTTCTACAATTTTTATGCATTTCTCACATACCAAATCATGTTATAAACACATAGAGCTATGAATATACATATATGACATAGTTAAATATATCTAGGCCATCAAAACGAGTTTTGATCGGTTAAAAATAGATTTTAACCGTTCAAAATCGTTCTAGGCCCTAGAAAAGAAATAAGAAGGAGTTTAGAGAACTTTTAAACCTTTGTGATTTGTTTGCTCTTCTTCTCCTCCTACCAAAGTATGTAGTGAAGTTTTGCGTCATCCACCAAGCTTAAGCTCTAGCTTTTTTCACTCAACACTTAAGTGTTTCTTCTATTTTTCTCTCAAATGCTCTCTATTTTTCTCTTTAGGAATGCTTCAAATGAACTAACCAACCAATGCAAGAGTGTGGAGTGTTCTATATATAACCATATGATAATTCTTCATTAGCTTTACTAATTCACCAATGTTGGTGAAATTAAGGCTTAATTGGGTTTACTATTGCATTGATTGACTAGGTGAATGACAATGTGATTGACAAGGTTTGGTGAGCTACTATGACATGGAGTGAATTAAAAGCAACATGAAGCAACATGAAGCAACACACCACCCCCTTGTGGGGCCCACTTTGGCCGGCCAACATGGCAATTTTTAGCCATGTTTTTGATTTATTTTTGCAAGCTTTAATGTGCATATATATATATATATATACACACACACATACATGTGTTCAATTGTTGACCAATTTTGACTTCCTATTGGGCTTTATGTTGGACTTAGGAATTAAATATATTGGGCTCATTCAATTAGATTGTTTGGGCTCAATTTAAATAACACATTAGACTCACATTAAATATTCTAGGTTACATTTAATTAAATCAAGCATTGGGCTTGTTTAATTAATTACATGGACTAGTAATTAAATTAATTACATGGTCTACTAGGTTAATATCTTTGACCTAGTTTATCAACTTATTTGGATTTAAAATATAATCCAATTAGATTTGCTTTAATTAATTATACACCTTGCTTTAATTCTTTAAATAAATATACACATACACAAGTACATTTATTTAATTATCTAAAGTACAAGTACAAAAAGTTTAAATTCATTGCTAAATATTTATTAAGTATATTTACAATGACTAATGAAATTTGTGGTCATTATAGACTTAACTTGGATAATTTTGATTTGGATGCGTCACACATGATCATAATAATCTAAGAGGTAAAATAAAAGGAGTTACATATTGATGTAATTGACAAAGAGTTGTCTACCTATTTATTTATATATAGTTTGTTGTGTCACACAAGGCTATATACATTTAAAATAGGATCCTTATTCTCACTAGCAAATTTTTAACTAGATTTGCCGAACTATATAAGGAGGATAATATAGTTTGATGAAAATAGTGGGAGACACCATTTTAAATAAAAACCTAATTTATTTTGGTAATTAATAAAATGAATGCATATTAATGTTGTTATTAATTCACTTAAAGAATATTGCTATGTTTAATTCACTAACACTGCATAACATATTAGATGCTAATAATTTAATTGAACCGAATTGTTTGAATTAATTAAACAAATTTGAGAATAGTTCTCCATGCTGAAAAACTAGCAAAATGTCCTAAATTTATCTATCCCTGCAAACGTTGCAGACTAAGCCTATGTGGAAGATATTGCTATTTTAAGAAATGACAAGATGATGCAAAGGTGGCTCAATGCATCATGCTTGTGACGACCTCGAATCTGGGTCCCTCGAACCTTAGATCCGGTTCAACACTAGTGCATCATTTTCCTTATCATTCATGACTTACAACAATATTATAATTGTTAAAAAATTATTTATTTAAAACATTAAAACATCTCTTTCCATTCTAGAATCGCAATCTTTATAAATTCATAGTATGTCTCAATATCATACATGATACGACATTCTATTACAATCAATTTGAGTATTTAACACTCATATTACGTACTAACCAATTCTAATTTTACACAATATTTTACCTGTCCAATTCGGACTGATATCTACAATATTCATTTAGACCTTCAGTGAAAGTAATATGTTTTCCTGTTCCTTGATCTTTATCGAAAACTTTGAATAACTTGCATTATCTGAAAATATTGGTTTTATAGCAAGAGTGAGCACGACGGCTCAGCAAGTTTAACAGTTACACATAACACATTATATGCTTCACATTTTATATATACTCTGCATATTATTCCTGTAATAACCACGAACTCCATTAGACATTGTAATTATAATTAATATATAATTAGTAATGAATTTAAAAAATTTGTACTAATTAATTGTGCATTAGATAATTAAATAGATGTATTTATGTATGTGTATATTTATTTAACGAATTAAAGCAAGGTGTATAATTAATTAAAGCAAATCTAATTGGATTATATTTAAATCCAAATGAGTTGTTAAATTAGGTCAATTAAGTTTACCTAGTAGCCCATGTCATTAATTTAATTACTAGTCCATGTAATTTATTAAACAAGCCAAATGATTATTTTAATTAAAGGTAGCATAGTTATTTAAATGCTAGCCCAATGTGTTATATAAATTGAGCCCAAACAATTTAATTGAATGAGCCCAATAGAATTTATTTCCAAGCCCAATGTGTAGTCCAAATGAGGTCAAAACTTTGGTCAATATATATATATATATATATATATATATATATATATATATGTGTATATATATATATATATATGTATATATGTACAATTTAGCATTAAAATTAAATCAAAAATGGGGCAAAAAGGGGAGAGTTGGTCGGCCAAAGTGGGGTCCACCAAGGGTGGTGTGTTGCTCCATTATTGCTTCTAAATTACACAATGACAAAGTTGGCCAACCACCCTAGTCATTGCATATGTCTATCAATTGGCCATTCAATGGAATAGTAATCCTAATTAACACTAAATTCACCAGCATTGGTGAATTAGTACAGATAATGAAGAATTACCATAGGGCTATAAATAAGATGCTCCACACTCTTGCATTGGTTGGTTAATTCATTTGAAGCTTTGCTAGAAAGAAAAATAGAGAGCATTTGAGAGAAAAATAGAAGAAACACTTAAGAGTTGTGAGAAAAAGGCTACAGGTTGAGCTTGGTGAATATCCACAAGCTTCACTACATACTTTGGTTGGAGGAGAAGGAGAGCACACAAATCTCTAAGGTTTAAAAGTGCTCTAGCTTCTCTTTATTTCATTTTTATGGTCTAGAACGATTTTGAACGGTTAAAATCTATTTTTAACCGATCAAAACTCGTTTTGATGTGCTAAAAGTATTTAACTATGTAATATATGTGTATTCATAGTATGATGTGTTTATGATTTGGTAGTTGTGTAATGCATAAAATTAGTGGAAATGTTCATAACACAATTTATCGGTAAAACCCTAACGATGCATGTTAGGTTTAATGTTATATTTTGAAATGTACAAGTTGAAAATTGGATTTTTATGGCTAAAAAGCTAGATCTATGAGTTTTAAAGAAAACTCAACTTGGAGCTTTCAAAAATATTGAATAACGAAGAAGTTATAGCTTTTACCGTAAAAGATGTTGTTTTTAAACCCTAGCCAGTTCGATCCATAAATTTCATGTAAAACATTTTCAAAAAGACGATCGAACCATAGATTATTGTATAACAAGAAGTTAGGAACAAATCAACGCTGATTTGGTTTTATTTGGATGTGTAGATTTTATTTTATCAACATTTGAACAAAGAGTACCAAAACTGTCAAAAATTAGAATTTGGAAAATGTTTTCTGCAAGTCGGCGCTGGGACGCAGTGTGCAGAACAAAACATTACGCCGGGGCGCCATCCACTGTTTCTGAAAAATAATTAAATCCGAGCCGGGTCGGTCAGCCGGGTCGGGTCGGGTTTGTTTCGGGTTAGAAAATGAAAAATGTTCTAAAAATTATTTTATTATTTTTGGACTTAATAAATATATTTTTAAAATAAAATATAATTAATTTAATAGATAAAAAGAGTTAAATATTATTAAATGTGTAATAATATAAATAAATTAATATTATTATTAATATAATAATATTAAAAAATCATTAAAATATTAATAAATGTATAATAATATTATAAAGTGAATAAAATATTACTAAAAAGTTAATAATATTAAATAAATAAAATATTATTAATATAATTAATAATATTAGTTAATGAATAAACTATTATTATCATGATTAATAATATTAATAAAGAAATAAAATATTATTAAATGATTAATAATAATAGATAACTAATAAAATATTATTAAATAGTTAATAATCTTAGCTAATGATTAAAATATTATTAAATGATTAATAATATTAGTTAATTAATAAAATATTATTAAATAGTTAATAATATTAGCTTTTGACTAAAATATTATTAAATGATTAATAATATTGGATAATTAAAAAAATATTATTACATAGTGAATAATATTGGATAAGGATTAAAATATTATTAAATAGTTAATAATATTAAATTATAATTAAAATATTATTAAATGAATAATAATATTATAAAATGAATAAAATATTATTAAATGATTAATAATATTATAAGGTTAATAAAATATTATTAAATGATTAATAATATTAATTGATTAAAAAATATTATTTAATAAATAATAATATTACAAGACTAATAAAATATTATTAAATTGTTAATAATATTTTATAAGGGTAAGAACTATATTAAATAGTTAATATTGGTTCTTTGTGTATGGAATATTATCAAGTAGTGATAATATTTCCTCAGTGTTTAAGTAACCATAATTATTAAATTATGTGGTTTGCAAGAGTTATAAAGGTCATCATACTTATGGGTATATGATACTAATCTAAATATCAACGTGATTAAATTGTTAGGTCCATTCAAAGGGAATTGGTTGAATTGGTTAGCAACTTCACAAACAAGGCAAGTTCTCTAACCCTACTCAATTACTGTTGAACAAGTTTCTATACTTGTATTTATTGTCAGAGCTTGAGGTGGTTTAATTATTTAAAATTATCCCACATCCATATTGTTTATGAAATCGCACTTAGTGCATTTGAAGCTTAATAGTTCTCGATTCATGAACTGTATTAAAAATGTCTAAAGCTAATAGTTCAACTAGACATTGTGTTTATAAATTCAATAACTTGAATACTTTTAAAAGCTTATCCAAACCATTGTTGGGTGCCGATTCCTTATATTAAGTATGAGAATTGAACAACCCTAAATTAGGGGACTTTATGTCGAGAAACCGACATTGGCGCCAGATGACTAAATGTAATTCATATACAGCGGGTTGAATAGGCTGGTCCCCTTAAAAACCAAACTACTAAAAAGGTCAGAGGAAACTCTATTATACCTTCGTTAGTCCAGGGTCCTTGGTGACCACTTAGCATTTAAGATTCGAATATTCTTGTTCAATGAAATTTGAGTCTTGTTCATTTCACAATTGTTTTATCCATTGTTAAAACCATTGATGTTACTTCCCATTCATTCATGATATATATTAAATCTCTATGATTGTTCTTAACTTGCTGGGCAAACTAGTTTCTCATCTTTGCTATATCATGAACCATTTTCAGCTAGACCCGAATGCTCCAAGAAGGACAAGGGAAAAGGGAAATCCAGAGCTTAAGTTAAATTATGCATGTTAATTAGATGTTTAAATATGTATTTACTGTTGGTAAATCTTTTGTAATTCCTTATGATAGGAACTGTTTATGTTATGGTTAATAGACCCTGGTATTGTAACCCTTTTGTAATGAACCAATATGTATTATTCCGCAAAGTTTAAATGAAATGTATGTATTTAATTCCTAGTAATGTATTGTACAGTGAGAACCAAACCCGAGGTTATGGAACCTGGATTTGGGGTCGTCACAGGTTGGTATCAGAGCTGTAGGTTAGAAACGTTAGGATTTGTGAAACCTAAGTTATAACCTTAGTATTAAACTAATATCAAGTGCGTTAGGAGATGAATCGGGGAGATTCATCATGTTGTGTATTTTTGGAGATGGATTGAGAAAATCCATCTAGCCGAGATGTACATTATAAAATATCATTTCATTTCATCAATGAATATATTTTATTGTTGCACTGACATGTGTTATTTTTATGATATAGGATGGCAGAGATCGGAAAGTTGAGTCACACTACTGAGGAGGATTACATTGATATCCATATGGATACCGCTCAGCCGCTAGTGGCTGCACCTATTGAGGAGCCTGAGTCAAATCCCGATGAGAGAGATCGCGAGGAACCCGTCTGGGGCTGTGTGATGAGGCCTTACAATGAGAATGAGACAGAGTCTGATGAGTCTGAGGAGAAGGAGTCAGCTGATGGCATGGGCACTACTGCCAATGACATCATCGAGGGATTGACTAATAGGAATGAGGAGCTGAAGGCAAGAATCCAGCATATGGAGGATCAGTATAAGGATGTAGCTTATCAGTTCTCTGGCGAAAACACAGAGCTGAAAGAGAGGATTATAGAATTGGAGGATCAGGTACAGGGGTACGAGGATTCAGTGGAGCACTTTGGGGTGCTAACTCATCAGCTAGTAGATCAGGACGTGGAGCTGTAGGCTAAGTTGGCAGTGACCGAGGCTAGGTTAGCCGAGGCTGATGTAATGCCCCGAAATCCCGACCTTATTTAATTATCCGGTTATCTCTAGATATCATAATTATTAACTTTAAAACCATATTAACAGGGATCTCGTGCGTTAAAACATAACCTTTAACATTTAAAATCCTTTATTTGACCATAAATGCGGTCCATTATTTTATTTTATTTTTAGAAATTTTATCTTACATTCCTTAAACCTGTCTCAGGATCACAACATTCATTTACCTTTCATTAAACTTAGGTCAAATAATTACCAATTGTGACAGAGTCTATTTCATTTCATGATCATATATATTATTATGATTCAACCTGTCCTATAATAAAAATTCGCCACGAACTTTCTATATATGGCCTTGTTTATATATATATATATATATATATATATATATATATATATATATATGTTCCTGTTCACAAATACCTTTGTACATTCATATATATCATACATCTTCTGTTTATATATCTCTGTACTATACATACAAGTTTATCACATGTATAACTTTTTCTTGGATAATACATACATACACTTTTCATTCTACGAACTTACAAATCATATACATACAAATCATTCTTTCCTTATTATGATGATGGTTTAATATTAAAAACCAAGGCGTTACAAAACTTGCATCTATACACATTACATATAGCAGATTCTTCACGTCTATCCATGCACGAATTATCCTTTTTACCTTTAGCTACACCGGAATCTTCGGCCTTCTTGTACTTTACCTGAAACGTTAGTTCATAGCAAGAATGAGCATAAAGCTTAGCAAGTAAATCAGATAACAACATTTATGCTTACAGTTTATATCAATGCAGCATGCATTCCTTACTTTACTATGTTATGTTTGAATGTCACGTATTTCATATATCAATTTATTCACATAGTTGCACATAAGGAACATTTCAAGTCATTTACTACCATATAGTTCACGTAGAACAATTATTATACTTAAGTTTGAATTACTTGCATGTACGCTTTATATTACTTAACCTTTATTGCCTCGCTTAACGTTTCTATCCTTCTTCGCATCGGTTGCTAGTCTGAACCTTATCTATAAACAAACAATCTATATTCATCATTATTGGATCATAACTTAATATGAATTATCAAACTTAACTCAAAATTACACGACCATTCGTCTCTATTCATTTCACATTCGATGTATTAAACCTTATATAGGTTAATAATACATTCTAACTTGTTATTGACATTTTTCATAACGCATAACTCGTTTTGGCTTAGTTTTAGGCATGTTATGTTATGACATTCTCCATACCATTATACCTTAACACCCTTTAATTTGCCCATTTTTATCAATTCTAGGGTTTATATAACTTATTTCTATCAAAATATAGCTTTTTGAAAGCTTAAAAAAATTCAAATGCACAAACATTGTGCCCTGGTGCCACCAGAACTCACTGGCCGCAAAATTTTCTCGGCTGTGAACAGTAACTTAGCCCGGCGCAATGTTTAGTACAAAACATTGCACATAGGCGCAGTGTTCAAATTCTAGAAATCTGATTTTTGAACTACCTTTGTCGATTTTTAATTCCTTCATCTGAATTCCAATTGAGCTGAATTTTGGACCACATCTAGACCTCACTACCTAGTATTTTACAAAAATACTAATTACCTCATTTGGCTTCTTAAAAATAGAGATACACTAGCCCTTAGGAGGGTTGTTTAAAACATTTCCAAACTTTGAATAATTGTCAACTTCAAAACCAACTTTTTACCAACTTTGTGATTTTTGTCCATAAGCTTTAAAACTCAATTCTAACACTTGAAATAGTTCACATAGGTCATATATGACATTTATAGACTTTCTAAACCATAAAACTTCGCACAAGGCGATAATTGTCCGTAAAAATCGATTTTGAATCGAAACGATCGATTTCGATCGTTCGAATCGCCAATTCATTCAAATTTGAATCCGTTGATTACCAAATCAACCTAGACACGTGTAATAACATAAAATAAATCCATTTGGCTTCATTTCACTTTTAATTCTTCAAAATTTTCAAAAATCACCTTTAAATCGAATTTTCCTTAACTTTTCAAAACTTTTCAAATCTCAAAGCTTAACCTCTACTTGACACTTAATTCCAACACACCACATAGTTATATACATCTTTAACAACCTTGTAAGCCTACATAGCTTCTAACTGCACATTCTAATGCACTTTACAGATTACGATTTGGTTTAATGGCAAATTATAGCCTAATATTGTACTTTAATTTACTCCAAAAATTCTTGATTTTCAAATATTCTTGAATCTTTAAAGCTATCTATCATGCAATCTCTCATGCATCAAACATGTTTAACCTTCCAAAATAGGTTTTCGTCAAATCTAGCAACATTTATCACACAATCAACCATGAATCATAACTTAATATCACCTTTTCTTAAACAAACATGCTTATCATCCATTTATAAATCTATAAAGCCATTTAACATAAAATTTCTCATACACCTCACATTATCATCCTTTCTATCTAGGTTTCTATCAAAACCATGAACATGTAACACACGATTCTCCATAAATCATGTTTTCTTACTTTGAATTTAGACATGAAAGGCTTTGTTTACAACATTTATGCTTAGGGTTTCAATATACATCCCATACAAAGCATGTAACTCACACAATCTTTACATCTAGTCACTAATCCATGCATGGCTACTCTTAAACTTGAAGTTAAACACATAAACATAAAGTTTGAAAGCTTGAACATGATTATACCTCATTGTTTAGCTAACTTATTTACATAAATAGCATCCTCTTGATGAGTACTTTATTTTTCCTTCTTGCTCCATGGCCATTAAAGCATCCTAGCTCATGTACACCAAGCTTTTCTTCTCTTCCTGTCATGGCTTTTTCTCTCTTTCTCTCTTAGCTTGCTACCCGGATAAGGAAGAAGAAAAATGAGGATAAGGTAAGCTCATATTTACAAATTATATACATATACAAATTGTATATAATTTTCTAGCACTTAACCATACTTGGTTGGCTTAACTCATGTAAGGTTAGGGTTATATTAGACAATTCCCATGAACTTCCAATGGCATTATAGACAATTCCCATAAAAGGATACCAATGTCATTTCTTATATTGTCAAGGGTAATATGGTCATTGTACCAAAAATCTAGAGAATTAAATTCTCTTAATTCATAACTTATTAAATTTTAAACCAATTAATGTCCTTTTGGAACCAAACTTGTTGCATTATACTTGAATTTCATTCCATCATTAAATAGTCCATAATTGGGTTGTCCCATAACACTTGTCACACTTAAAAATGTTAATTTCATCAATTAATAATAATAATAATTCATAACCTTTGTCAATTTGCATAATATCAATCCTTAATTATCTACGAACCCTTTTCGATTCCTCATTCAATCCATTCCACTTTTCGATATCTCAATTAGTCATCATACTCACTTTTTCCATAATCAGTTTCTTCGAGAAGCGAACCTCGACCGGATTACCAAAATCCATCGTCTGTCATCATTTTTACGCTCATAATATCCTTTTTACGATCTTTAAATTCATTTAACTTATTTACATAACACATAATACAAATTTACACCATTTTTACATCCAACATAATCTCTACTTATTCTCAGGGTATTACATTTTGTATCTGCACAACATATACATAATTATCTTATTTCAATCATCCAACATTATCAAATTTCTACCTAACCTCAAACGTTCAATAATTGTTAATTGTATCATTCCTTTTTTCCTTAATAGACCGATTAGGTCATACAGTTCATTCTTCACTGCACATGCATACTTACCTAGTTACATTTCATACCATCACCTCTTCAGGCCCATTCATTAAACTCTTCTTTCAAATTTATAACTTAATCTCAATTTACTCATGTTTTCCTTATTTTCTTTACACTCCTTTCTATATTCAATCACACATATACATATACACATACACAATATATTACCTGCTGACACATAACATTGTGTCTTTCAATAATTCCTTTCAAATTGCCCTAATGTGGCATTACAATCAATCCTTTATCTTAATTTCATTTTTATTATCATTTAATCTTAAAAATCCATTCCTCACTAATCAACCATCACAGGTCATCTGTAATATATTCTTTAACTACAAAATAACTTTAATCACATAATAATACATTGATCACATGTCAAATCATATTTAATTAATCTTATATTTTATGTCATTCATAACTAGGTTTTATCTAATAACCTTACTTAATTAACCATAATCCTCACTTGGAAATCCTGTAAAATCCTGGGGTGTCACATTCACCCCTCCTTCAAAAAATTTCGTCCTTGAAATTGCTATGTACTCATATCATGCTCATTTACAACATATATAACTTGTTGCATTCTTCTCATCATAGCTAGGTTTTCACTAACCTTTACATTCTCTCCTCCTTCTACCCATCTTACCCCTTTCTAACATTCATTCCAGAAGATTGGAATGATTTTCAAGAATCTTCACAATTATTCAATAACCGTGAAACAGCATGAATAAATAGGAATAGATTTTCTATAAAACATAAAACTTTTGCTTTTAAAACATAACTTTTGCTTTTCCAAACAAAACTTTTGATTTTCTTTGGCTGAAGGGTCACAAAGACCAATGAACTCGTTAAGAATATTGGCAATCACAAAGACTGCGAATACCCACGGGTTATAAAGACTAGGAACATGAGTTTACGACGCAACCATGTCACTCTATGTCCTTTGGCCCTTTGGTACGCTAGATGATCAGTCTATCGTACCCTGTTCTGTTGTACACAACATTTTTCCTTTTCTTTTGGGTTGAACCGTGTTAACCAACCCCTATACTATATTCCCTTTTTAGGGTTGTTCACCTCAGCCTTTAAAAATATTTTACTTTATCCATTATCTGGATTCTAAAAATATTTACTCATTTATTTAGCAGAATTGTTTAGCCGAACAAATGACATAGACTCGCATCATTAAATTGTTCGTTCATTGAAAACTTAGAACTTTTCAAAAAATTTATTTTCACCATGACTACATCACATTGCAAAATGTAACGATGTATCAGTGGTTAAACTCCCACTTTCATACTTTTGTTACTATGCTCTGAGAATGTCATCATTGGCTCAAAACTTGGTGCCATCATTTCACACCATATTCAATAGTGTGACAATGGTTTTATAAATACATTTTGAAGTTTTCAAAATAACTTTGTCTGGCCGAATCAATTAGCACAGACCTATGAATCACAGAATTTTAAAAATCACTTTGATACTTGAACAAAACATTTCGATGATCTAGTATAGCTAGAAGAGTGGATTGCCTACCTAATCCTAATAATCTCTACCTCTTACATTCTTAACTAATATAATCCTTTCTTATACTTCAATCTCTTCATATGTTCCTAATCTTAGCCAATATCTGAGAACTATATTTCTCAACTTATGACTCTCTACTCTAACTCAACCCTGTTCATCAAACTTGTCACGCATTTGGGCTCAGGAACTTACCACAATCATATGGTTTAAGGAGCTTGTCCTAGTCAGGCTAACATCGCCCATTCACTGAGGGGCTCCACCACATAATCATGAGTCACGAAGTTACTACACGCTTGGGTTTTCAAAACACGCAACTAACCTTACTCTTTCTCACTTAATACTTCTCACTTCCTATGTATCAAGTACATGTAGAAGAAAAGAATTACCTTCTCAACATACATAACCGATACCGTGACGCTGGATCTCCATTGATTATCACAATAGGAAGCTAAGCAAGTATAAATCCCCATCCCATACCGAGGAAGTGCACACTCGGTCACTACCATAAGTCCTCAATAAAAAATTTCACATACCCTAAGCTTTTCCTCACATTCCTTTCCTTTACCCTTCCTGATATGAATTTTATCAAATCACATCTTACAATTCATTAAGAGTCCCTTTATCTTACTGTTCACAACTCATAATGACTCCCTTATATTCACATCTTACAATTCACAACTCCTCAAGGGTCCCTTAATCTTCTCTTACCGTTTACGACTCATTTAGAGTCCCTTAATCTTTGATCACCTAGGAACTCATGGCCCTTTTACCCTTTTATCATTGTCTTATCTTAAAATATCCTTTACTATTCCTTGATCCTGAATTCCCAAAATTCATTTCCTTGTTACACAACTCCTCTAGAGTCCAATGCTTTATTATCTCTTCCTTCCCCACAAAGGTCATAGCCTAAGGTACTACTAGCTAAGGTCTATAACCTGTTTGCTCTGATACCAACTTGTAACACCCCAAAATCTTGACCTTATTTAATTATCTGATTATCTCTGGATATCATAATTATTAACTTTAAAATCATATTAACAGGGATCTCGTGCGTTAAAACTTAACCTTTAACATTTAAAATCCTTTATTTGACCATAAATGTGATCCATAATTTTATTTTATTTTTAAAAACTTTATCTTACATTCCTTAAACCTATCTCAGGATCGCAACACTCATTTACCTTCCATTAAACTTAGGTCAAACAATTACCAATTGTGACTGAGTCTATTGAATTTCATGATCATATATATTATTATGATTCAACTTGTCTTGTAATAAAAATTCGCCATGAACTTTCTATATATGGCCTTGTTTATATATATATATATATATATATATATATATATATATATATATATATATATGTTCCTGTTCACAAATACCTTTGTACATTCATATATATCATACATCTTCTGTTTATATATCTCTGTACTATACATACAAGTTTATCACATGTATAACTTTTTCCTGGATAATACATACATACACTTTTCATTCTATGAACTTACAAATCATATACATACAAATTATTCTTTCCTTATTACTATGATGGTTTAATATTAAAAATCAAGGCCTTACAAAACTTGCATCTATACACATTACATATAGCAGATTCTTCATGTCTATCCATGCACGAATTATCCTTTTTACCTTTAGCTACACCGGAACCTCCGGCCTTCTTGTACTTTACCTGAAACGTTAGTTCATAGCAAGAATGAGCATAAAGCTCAGCAAGTAAATCATATAACAACTTTTATGCTTACAGTTTATATCAATGCAACATGCATTCCTTACTTTACTGTGTTATGTTTGAATGTCACGTATTTCATATATCAATTTATTCACATAGTTGCACACAAGGCACATTTCAAGTCATTTACTACCACATAGTTCACGTAGAACAATTATTATACTTAAGTCTGAATTACTTGCCTGTACGCTTTATATTACTTAACTTTTATTGCCTCACTAGGCGTTTCTATCCTTCTTCGCATCGGTTGCTAGTCCAAACCTTATCTGTAAACATACAATCTATATTCATCATTATTGGATCATAACTTAATATGAATTATCAAACTTAACTCAAAATTACACGACCATTTGTCTCTAATCATTTCACATTTGATGTATTAAACCTTATGTAGGTTAATAATACATTCTAACTTGTTGTCGACATTTTTCATAACCCATAACTCGCTTTGGCTTAGTTTTAGGTATGTTATGTTATGTCATTCATCATACCATTATACCTTAACACCCTTTAATTTGCCCATTTTTATCAATTCTAGGGTTTATATAACTCATTTTTATCATTCTATATCAAAATATAGCTTTTTGAAAGCTTAAAAAAAATTCAAATGCACAGACATTGTGCCCCAGCGCCACCAGAACTCACTGGCCGCGAAATGTTCTCGATTGTGAACAGTAATTTAGCCCCGGCGCAGTGTTTAGTACAAAACACTACGCCTAGGCGCAGTGGTCAAATTCTAGAAATCTGATTTTTGCACTATTTTTGCCGATTTTTAATTCCTTCATCTTAATTTCAATTGAGCTGAAATTTGGACCACATCTAGAACTCACTACCTAGTATTTTACAAAAATACTAATTGCCTCATTTGGCTTCTTAAAAATAGATATACACTAGCCCTTAGGAGGGCTATTCAAAACATTTCCAGACTTTGAATTTTTGTCAACTTCAAAACCAACTTTGTGATTTTTGTCCATAAGCTTTAAAACTTAATTCTAACACTTGAAATAGTTCACATAGGTCATATATGACATGTCTAGACTTTCAAAACCATAAAACTTCGCACGAGGCGATAATTTTCCGTAAAAATCCATTTTGAATCGAAACGATCGATTTCGATCGTTCGAATCGCCAATTCATTCAAATTTGAATTTGTTGATTACCAAATCAACCTAGACACGTGTAATAACACAAAATAAATCCATTTGGCTTCATTTCACTTTTAATTCTTCAAAATTTCCAAAAATCACCTTTAAATCGAATTTTCCTTAACTTTTCAAAACTTTTCAAATCTCAAAGCTTAACCTCTACTTGACACTTAATTCCAATACACCACATAGGTAATCATATACATCTTTAACAACCTTTTAAGACCACATAGCTTCTAACTGAACATTCTAATGCACTTTACATATTACAATTTGGTTTAACGGCAAATTATAGCCTAATATTGTACTTTACTCCAAAATTCATGATTTTGAAATATGCTTGAATCTTTAAAGCCATGTATCATGCAATCTCTCATGCATCAAACATGTTTAACCTTCCAAAATAGGTTTTCGTCAAATCTAGCAACATTTATCACACAATCAACCATGAATCATAACTTAATACCACCTTTTCTTAAACAAACATGCTTATCATCCATTTATAAATCTATAAAGCCATTTAACATAAAATTTCTCATACACCTCACATTATCATCCTTTCTATCTAGGTTTCTATTAAAACCATGAACATGTAACACACGATTCTCCATAAATCATGCTTTCTTACTTTGAATTTAGACATGAAAGGCTTTGTTTACAACATTTATGCTTTAGGTTTCAATATACATCCCATACAAAGCATGTAACTCACACAATCTTTACATCTAGTCACTAATCCATGCATGGCTACTCTTAAACTTGAAGTTAAACACATAAACATAAAGTTTAAAAGCTTGAACAAGATTATACCTCATTGTATAACTAACTTCTTTACATAAATAGCATCCTCTTGATGAGTACTTCATTTTTCCTACTTGCTCCATGGCCATTAAAGCATTCTAGTTCATGTACACCAAGCTTTTCTTCTCTTCTTGCCATGGCTTTCTCTTTCTTTATCTCTTAGCTTGCTACCCGGATAAGGAAGAAGAAAAATGAGGATAAACTAAGCTCATACTTACAAATTATATACATATACAAATTGTATATAATTTTCTAGCACTTAACCATACTTGGTTGGCTTAACTCATGCAAGGTTAGGGTTATATTAGACAATTCCCATGAACTTCCAATGGCATTATAGACAATTCCCATAAAAGGATACCAATGTCATTTCTTATATTATCAAGGAAAATATGGTCATTGTACCAAAAATCTAGAGAATTAAATTCTCTTAATTCATAACTTAATAAATTTTAAACTAATTCATGTCCTTTTTGATCCAAACTTGTTTCATTATACTTGAATTTCATTCCATCATTAAATAGTCCATAATTGGTTTGTCCCATAACATTTGTCACACTTTAAAATGTTAATTTCATCAATTAATAATAATAATTCATAACCTTTGTCAATTTGCATAATATCTATCCTTAATTATCTACGAACCCTTTTCGATTTCTCATTCAATCCATTCTACCTTCCGATATCTCAATTAGTCATCATACTTACTTTTTCCATAATTCGCTTCCTCGAGAAGCGAACCTCGACCGGATAACCAAAATCCATCACCCTTCATCATTTTTACGCTCATAAGATCCTTTTTACGATCTTTACATTCATTTAACTTATTTACATAACACATAATACAAATTTACACCATTCTTGCATCCAACATAATCTCTATTTATTCTCAGGGTATTACATTTTGTATCTGCACAACATATACATAATTATCTTATTTCAATCATCCAACATTATCAAATTTCTACCTAACCTCAAACGTTCAACGATTGTTAATCGTATCATTCCTTTATTCCTTAATAGACCGATTAGGTTATACAGTTCATTCTTCACTGCACATACATACTTACCTAGTTACATCTCATAGCATCACTTCTTCAGGCCCATTTATTAAACTCTTCTTTCAAATTCATAAGTTAATCTCAATTTACTCATGTTTTCCTTATTTTCTTTACACTCTTTTCTATATTCAATCACACATATGCATATACACATACACAATCTATTACCTGCTAACACATAACATTGTGTCTTTCAATAATTCCTTTTAAATTGCCCTAATGTGGCATTATAATCAATCTTTTTTCTTAATTTCATTTTTAGTATCATTTAATCATAAAAATCCATTCCTCACTAATCAACCATCACAGGTCATCTGTAATATATTCTTTAACTACAAAATAACTTTAATCATATAATAATACATTGATCACATGTTAAATCATATTTAATTAATCTTATATTTTATGTCATTCATAATTATGTTTTATCTAATAACCTTACTTAATTAACCATAATCCTCATTTGGAAATCCTGTAAAATCCTAGGGTGTCACAGCTGAGCTAAAGGTTCAGCAGGTTCAGGCAGAGAAGGCCACCATCCGAGCTCACTGGCAGGAGGCGATAAAGGACAGGATAGAGATGGAGACGCAGCGGGATGCCTCACATTGTCAGATGATAGAGCTGGAGGAGGAGGTTTGTGAGAAGTGAGTGAGGACAGATAGGCTTAACTATGTCCATCGATCTTCTTATGGTAAATTACAAAGCAGGGTGTACTACTACCCAACTGAGGAGGGCCAGTCTATGTACACCATGTGGTGATGGCCATCGGGGATGAGGAGTATGATGATGCGATCCGTAGGGGGATGCGCAACCAGTATTGTTAGTTATTTTCTAACGATGTATGTAAATAGATGCAGTAGAACCCAAGTTTTGTTTCATTAGAGGGTTAATATGTCAGTAAATCCCAACTCTAGGAAGTTGTAGGATATATCAAATCCCATCTTTTGTAACTTCTCCGGGATAGAAGCATTTATAGCAGTATGCTTACGATGTAAAGTGTTATGCACTACTGTTTTAGCATATGAATATAATTGCAGTCAAGTTTATGTTTATATGCGTGTTGAGATAATTACTTTTATTTTAGCTAAAAATTGCCTAAGATACAAAACAATGAGATGAAAAAGATGAAACAAGTATAATAATGTAAATTTTTGTTTATAACAAAAAATACTGCCACGTAGAAAACCACCAAGGAACCAGGGGGTAGAAGAATCAGTTAACAATGACGAGGGGGGACACAACGTAGACCCGATGCAAAACTTTGTCGACATGCTAGCTGAGGCAATACAAAACCGAAACCCAATAGTAGCAAATCTGTCACCACCACCAAATCAGTTGGCGAATTTCAAGGACTTTAAAGTTGTGGGACCACCAGAGTTTAGGGGAACGACAGACCCGATAGAAGCCCAGTCATGGGTAAAAGAAATAGAGAAAGCGTTCATTATTTCGAGAGTAGCTGTGGAGCAAAAGACGATTTTTGCTACCTATATGATGAAAGTAGAAGAAAATTTCTAGTGGGAAGCTAATCAAAATAGGGTTGGAGAAGGGGTGGTGTCTTGGACACGATTCAAGGAAATATTCGATGAGAATTATTTCCTGAAGAGTATGAAAAGTAGGATGGAGGTGAAATTTCTAAAACTGAAGCAAGAAAACATGTCGGTACCTGAGTACACGACAAAATTCAATGAGCTGGCCAGGTTCACTCCACATTAGGTGGACACGGAGGAACGCAAGGCTAGAAGGTTTAAAAATGGATTGAGACCTTGGTTATTCAACAAGGTAGCAGTACTGCAGATTGACTCGTTCTCAACTTTGCTGGAGAAGTCAATCATTGCGGAAGGAGGAAGTGATGCGTTAACTAAGTATAATCAAGAAAGGAATAAGACGAGAAGTGAAGGGGGAAGCAAGAACAGTAACAGTGGGGGTAATAACAATAACAACAACAAGCGCAAATGGGACAACAACAATGACAAGAGCTCGGGGAATCAACAAGGAAATGTTCAAAAGAAGACAACATGCAATATATGTGGAAAGAATCATTTCGGGGAATGCAAGAAAGGCAAAAATACGTGCTACAACTGCGGTCAGGTGGGACATATTTCTCCAAATTGTCCCCTCCCAAAGAAAGTGATATGCTTTTCCTGCGAAGCTTCTGACCACATGATAAAGGATTGTCCTAAAAGGAAGAATGATGGGGGTAGTGGGTACAAGGGCAATAACAGCAAATTGGCTATCGGGGGACCGGTACCACAGAACAAGCTGACAGTATGGACTTTTAATATGACAGTGCAGGATGCCGTGGAGTTAAAAGACGTGGTGTCAGGTATTATTTCGATCAATAATATAAATGCATATGTATTATTTGATTCAGGTGCTACCTGTTCATTTGTGTCTGATGATTTCGCTAGACGATTAGAATTGCCTAGAGAAAAACTAGAAAACTCAATGAACATAGAAGTTGCTAATAAAGAAATGATTCTTGTAGAGTACATACATAGAAATTGTTGTGCTAAAATCAGTGGTCAGAAGTTGAATGTGAACCTAATTCCGATACGTTTTGGGGAATTTGATGTAATACTTGGGATGGATTGGTTGTTTAACCACGGGGCGATAACTGATTGTCAAAAGAAGTGCATACACCTTAAGACACCAAACAAGCCTAATGTCGTATTTTATGACAGTAAGTCGTCAAGATAGTCTTCTTATCTGACGATTATGCAGGCTAAGAAATTATTGAAGAAAGGTTGTGTAGGGTATTTGACTCATGTGGTGGATACACAAATGGTGAGTCCCGAGATGGAGCAAATACCAGTAGTTAGGGAGTTCATGGATGTATTTCCAAATGAACTGCCAGGTTTACTGCCAAATAGGGAGATAGAATTTGTAATCGATTTGGTACAGGGGATAGCACCAATATCGAAGGCACCATAGAGGATGGCTCCGGTAGAAATGAAGGAGTTAATGATTCAACTGTAGGAGTTGTTGGATAATAAGTACATTCAGCCAAGTGTTTCTCCATGGGGAGCACCTGTGTTGTTTGTAAAGAAGAAAGATGGATCGATGAGACTGTGTATGGATTATGGAGAGCTGAATAAGGTAACAATTAAGAACAAGTACCCATTGCCACGAATTGACGATCTTTTCGATCAATTGAAATGGGAGAAGTACTTTTCAAAGATTGACTTGAGGAATGATTATCATCAGTTGAAGGTCAGGAAGGAGGATGTACCCAAGACGACATTCAGAACTCGATATGGGCATTATGAGTTTCTGGTGATGTCGTTTGGACTAACGAATGCGCCACCCGCATTTATGGACATGATGAACAGAATATTCAAGCAATACTTAGATAAATTTGTATTCGTGTTCATTGAAAATATTTTGGTGTATTCCAAGACGGAGGAGGAACATGCCGAACATTTAAAATGGGTGTTAGAGATTTTACGAAAGGGGCAGTTATATGCAAAATTTTTGAAGTGTGAATTCTTGTTGGAGAGAGTTCAATTTTTAGGGCATGTTATTGACAAAGAGGGAGTTTCAGTTGATCCAGCAAAAGTTGAAGCGGTAATGAATTAGGAATAACCAAAGACGCCAACGGAGGTAAGAAGTTTCTTAGGGTTAGCGGGTTACTATCGGAGATTCATTCAAGACTTTTCAAAGATAGCAACACCGTTGACTAACTTAACGAGGAAGACGATGAAATATATATGGACGGAGAAGTGTGAGAAAAGTTTTCAGGAGTTAAAGAAAAGACTTAGTGAAGCACCTGTATTGATTTTACCGGACGATACAGGAGGCTTTACGGTCTATAGTGATGCATCGCACAAGGGACTTGGCTGTGTGCTTATGCAAAATGGCAAAGTTGTTGCGTATGCGTCCAGACAATTAAAGGATTCTGAGAAGGGTTACCCTACCCACGACTTGGAGTTGGCAGCGGTAGTGTTTGCCCTTAAAATTTGGAGGCATTATTTGTATGGAGAGAAATGTGAGATATTCACAGACCATAAGAGTCTGAAGTATATCTTCACATAGAAGGAGTTAAATATGAGGCAACGGAGATGGTTAGAATTGATCAAAGACTACGATTGCGAAATTTTATACCATCCCGACAAGGCCAATGTAGTAGCAGATGCTTAAATAGAAAGAGCAGGGAAAAATTGTTCATATTGACAGATCAGGAACAATTGGTTCAATAGATGGCTCGAATGGAGTTGGAGGTGAGAAATCCAAATGAGTCAATGGAAGTGGAAGCGAACCCAACCTTGTTAGATAGGGTGAAAGAGGCTCAAGACAAAGATGAGGAATGTGACAGAATCCAAAAGAGGATGACCGATGGGGAAAAGGTCAAGTTTAAAATTGATAGCATGGGATTGCTGAGATTTGAAAATCGTGTTTGGGTACCACTAGTGCTTGAATTACGAGAGGAGATTTTGTAAGAGGCCCGCAGTACGAGATACTCGATACATCCGGGGAGTACGAAAATGTATCAAGATCTACGTCAGTATTTTTGGTGGCCTAATTTAAAAAGGGAGGTTGCAGAATGTGTCAGCCGATGCCTAACTTGTCAAAGGGTAAAGGCCGAACATCAGAGACCAAGTGGATTGTTACAGTCGTTAGAAATTTCTGAGTAGAAATGGGAGCATATCACAATGGATTTTGTGGTAAGACTTCCAGCAACATAGAAGGGATATGACGCGATATGGGTGATTGTGGATCGACTAACAAAGTCAGCACACTTTTTGCCGATCAAGATTAAGTTCAGTTTGGATCAGTTGGCTAAACTGTACATCAAGGAGATAATTTCGAGACATGGGGTGCCGATATCGATTATGTCAAATAGAGATCCGCGTTTTACATCAAAATTTTAGAGAAGTCTTCAGGAGAGATTGGGGACACAATTGAGAATGAGTACATCGTATCATCCGCAGACCGATGGACAAAGTGAGAGAACAATTCATACATTGGAAGATATGCTCAGGGCCTGCGTGATGGATTTCAAGGGCAGTTGGGAAAACCATCTACCACTAGTTGAGTTTGCATACAACAACAGTTATCATGCGAGCATAGGCATGCCACCTTACGAAGCATTGTACGGAAGAAAATGCAGAACACCTCTATGTTGGGATGAGGTAGGAGAACGCCGACTGCTGTGGCCGGAATTGGTTCAACAGACTGTGGAAATTATCAAAGTAATAAGAGCTCGGCTAGTAGCAGCTCAAGACCGTTAAAAGAAATACGCAGATCTATATCGACAGAAGCGAGATTTTAAAGTGGAAAATTTTGTATTCATGAAAGTATCTCCCTGGAAAGGAAAGATCAGATTTGGAAAGAAGGGGAAACTGAGTCCACGGTTCATAGGACCGTTCGAAATATTGAAGAAAGTTGGTGAAGTGGGGTACGAGGTAGCTCTACTTCTTGACCTGGAGCATATTCACAATGTATTCCACATGTCAGTGTTGCGACCATATAAACCAGACTACAAGCATGTCATATCCTATGAGCCAATACAAGTTGAGAAAGACTTATCATATGAAGAAGTTCCTGTCCAGATATTAGATAGGAAGGAGCAAAAATTGCGAAAGAAGGTTATACATTCTGTCAAAGTCCTTTGGAGAAACCACAACGCTGAGGAAGCTACGTGGGAGCTAGAAGAAAAAATGATGACTAACTATCCGTATCTTTTTGAGTAGTTCAAATGTGTAATTCCGGGGACGAAATTCTTATAAGGGAGGGAGAATGTAATGACCACGAATTCCATTAGAAATTGTAATTATAATTAATATATAATTAGCAATGAATTTAAAATTTGTGTACTAATTAATTGTACATTAGATAATTAAATAGATGTATTTATGTATGTGTATATTTATTTAAGGAATTAAAGCAAGGTGTATAATTAATTAAAACAAATATAATTGGATTATATTTAAATCCAAATGAGTTGTTAAACTAGGTTAATTAAGTTTACCTAGTAGCCCATGTAATTAATTTAATTACTAGTCTATATAATTTATTAAACAAGCCCAATGATTATTTTAATTAAAGGCAGCATAGTTATTTAAATGCTAGCCCAATGTGTTATATAAATTGAGTCCAAATAATTTAATTGAATGAGCCCAATAGAATTTATTTCCAAGCCCAATGTGTAGTCCAAATGAGGTCAAAACTTTGGTTAATATATATATATATATATATATATGTATGTATGTATGTATGTATATATATACAATTTAGAATTAAAATTAAATCAAAAATGGGGCAAAAAGGGGGGAGTTGGCCGGCCAAAGTGGGGTCCACCAAGGGTGGTGTGTTGCTCCATTGTTGCTTCTAAATTACACAATGACAAAGTTGGTCAACCACCCTAGTCATTCCATATGTCTATCAATTGGTCATTCAATGGAATAGTAATCCTAATTAACACTAAATTCACCAACATTGGTGAATTAGTAAAGCTAAAGAAGAATTACCATATGGCTATAAATAAGATTCTCCACACTCTTGCGTTGGTTGGTTAGTTCATTTAAAGCTTTGTTAGAAAGAAAAATTGAGAACATTTGAGAGAGAAATAGAAGAAACACTTAAGAGTTGTGAGAAAAGGGCTAGAGGTTGAGCTTGATGAATGTCCACAAGCTTCACTACATACTTTGGTAGGAGGAGAAGGAGAGTATACAAATCTTTAAGGTTTAAAAGTGTGCTCTAACTTCTCTTTAATTCATTTTTATGGTCTAGAACGATTTTGAACGGTTAAAATCTATTTTTAACTGATCAAAACTCGTTTTGATGTGCTAGAAGTATTTAACTATGTAATATATGTATATTCATAGTATGATGTGTTTATATCATGATTTGGTAGCTGTGTAATACATATAATTAGTGGAAATGTTCATAACACAATTTACCAGTAAAACCCTAACGATGCATGTTAGGTTTAATGTTGTATTTTGAAATGTACAAGTTGGAAATTGGATTTTTACGGCTAGAAAGCTAGATCTACGAGTTTTAAAGAAAACTCAACTTGGAGCTTTCAAAAATATTGAATAACGAATAAGTTATAGCTTTTACCGCAAAAGATGTCATTTTTAAACCCTAGACGGTTCGATCCGTAAATTTCGTGTAAAACGTTTTCAAAAAGATGATCGAACCATGGAATGTTGTAAAAAAAGAAGTTATGAACACATCAACACTGATTTGGTATTATTTGGATGTGTAGATTTCATTTTATCAATATTTGAACAAAAAGTATCAAAACTGTCAAAAATCAGAATTTGGAAAATGTTTCTGCAAGTCGACACCGGGGCGCAGTGTGCAGAACAAAACACTGCGCTGGGGCACCGTCCACTGTTTCTGAAAAATAATTAAATCTGAACCGGGTTGGGTCGGGTCAGAAAATGAAAAATGTTCTAAAAAATATTTTATTATTTTTTGACTTAATAAATATATTTTTAAAATAAAATATAATTGATTTAATAGGTAAAAAGAGTTAAATATTATTAAATGTGTAATAATATAAATAAATTAATATTATTATTAATATAATAGTATTAGAAAAATATTAAAATATTATTAAATGTGTAATAATATTATAAAGTGAATAAAATATTACTAAAGAGTTAATAACATTAAATAAATAAAATATTATTAAAATAATTAATAATATTAGTTAATGAATAAAATATTATTAAAATGATTAATAATATTAATAAAGAAATAAAATATTATTAAATGATTAATAATATTAGATAACTAATAAAATATTATTATAGTTAATAATATTAGCTAATGATTAAAATATTATTAAATGGTTAATAATATTAGATAATTAATAAAATATTATTAAATAATTAATAATATTAGCTTTTGATTAAAATATTATTAAATGATTAATAATATTGAATAATTAATAAAATATTATTACATGGTGAATAATATTAGATAAGGATTAAAATATTATTAAATAGTTAATAATATTAAATTGTAATTAAAATATTATTAAATGAATAATAATATTATAAAATGAATAAAATATTATTAAATGATTAATAATATTAATTGATTAATAAAATATTATTTAATGAATAATAATATTACAAGACTAATAAAATATTATTAAATTGTTAATAATATTCGATAAGGGTATGAACTATATTAAACAGTTAATATAGGTTCTTTGTGTATGAAATATTATCAAGTAGTGATAATATTTTCTTAGTGTTTAAATACCCATATTTAATAAATTATGTGGTTCGCAAGAGTTATAAATGTCATCATACTTATGGGTATATGATACTAATCTAAAAATCAACGTGATTAAATTGTTAGGTCCATTCAAAGGGAATTGGTTGAATTGGTTAGCAGTACGTCCCAAAGAAGACAAGTTCTCTAACCCTACCCAATTACTGTTGAACAAGTTTCTATACTTGTATTTATTGTTAGAGCTTGAGGTGGTTTAATTATTTAAAATTATCCCACATTCATATTGTTTATGAAATCGCATTTAGTGCGTTTAAAGCTTAATAGT
This sequence comes from Hedera helix, assembly GCA_947179155.2. NCBI lineage: Eukaryota > Viridiplantae > Streptophyta > Magnoliopsida > Apiales > Araliaceae > Hedera > Hedera helix. The sequence continues at coordinate 13,414,434 of OX359282.1, read as the reverse complement.
TCTCGATTCATGAACTGTATTAAAAATGTCTAAAGCTAATATTTCAGCTAAACATTGCGTTTATAAATTCAATAACTTGAATACTTTTAAAAGCTTATCCAAACCATTGTTGGGTGCAGATTCCTTATATTAAGTCTGAGAATTGAACAACCCTAAATTAGGGGACTTTATGTCCGGAAACCGACCTTGGCACTAGATGACTAAATGTAATGCATATACAGCGGGTTGAATAGGTTGATCCCCTTGAAAACCAAACTACTCAAAGGGTCAGAGGAAACTCTATTATACCCTCGTTAGTTCAGGGTCCTTGGTGACCACTCAACATTTAAGATTCGAATATTCTTATTCAATGAAATTTGAGTCTTGTTTATTTCACAATTGTTTTATCCATTGTTGAAACCATTAATGTTACTTCCCATTCATTCATGATATATATTAAATCTCTATGATTGTTCTTAATTTGCTGAGCAAACTAGTTGCTCATCCTTACTATATCATAAATCTTTTTCAGCTAGACTCGAATGCTCCAAAAAGGACAAGGGAAAAGGTAAATCCAGAGCTTAAGTTATATTATGCATGTTAATTAGATGTTTAAATATATATTTATTGTTGGTAAATCTTTTGTAATTCCTTATGATAGGAACTGTTTATGTTATGATTAATAGACCCTGGTATTGTAACCTTTTTGTAAGGAACCAATATGTATTATTCTGCGAAGTTTAAATGCAATGTATGTATTTAATTCCTAGTAATGTATTGTACAGTGAGAACCAAACCCGAGGTTATGGAACCCAGATTTGGGGTCGTCACAATTCCTACATCTTGTATTTCATGCATTTCATTTTATGAATGTTTCATACTTTTTATGCATCATATATAATAATCAACTAACCTCTAGCAAATCATGCTCCATGTTTGTACATATTTCACATGTAATCATAACTCATGCTTATCACATATCACGATTATCATCAATATGTCTTCATGTCAATAATTTGATAACATATTGTAACATATTAATGCATATAAGAGCAAGTTCTGAAAAACCTGTCTGGGTCACTTCTACCATTTACGCTTATTTTGTATTTTTCGTTCAACCTACAATTTATATATGAAATTGACATCATCATTAGTTACAATGACTATTACTTAGTCTTTATATAAGACTTTAACTTCAACTTATTAACTCTTAAGACGTTCGACAAATGAACCCTTAAATTCCGGACAAAACCCTAGCCCAAACCTAGTTGGACATGTCGGGTACACTTAACTAACTTACGCATTCACCACACATTCTTCGCACGACCCACTTTTAATAAATTGTCTAAAATTTAGTCACAATGGACTATCTACATTGGTTTAATTCAATTAAACTTTCTTCTTTTACATAACTTAATGATTTGGACATTTAATAAGATACCAAATACCTCAAATATTATCTACATTTGATAATATACAACTATATTCAAATATTATTAACGATTTAATAATATTTTAATCACTTATTAATATAATTAATTATTTAATAATATTTTAATCTCTTACTAATATTAGTAATCATTTAATAATATTTTAATCACTTATTATTATTATTAACCATTTAATAAAATTTTAATCACTTATTACTATTATTAACTATTTAATAATATTTTAATCTCTTACTAATATTATTAACTATTTAATAATATTTTAATCTCTTATTAATATTATTAATCATTTAATAATATTTTAATCACTTATTAATATTATTAACCATTTAATAGTATTTTAATCTCTTACTAATATAATTAACCATTTAATAATATTTTAATCACTTAATAATATTATTAATCATTTAATAATATTTTAATCACTTATTAATATTATTAACTACTTAATAATATTTTAATCACTTATTAATGTCATTAATTATCTAATAACATTTTCATCATGTATTAATGTTATTATCCATTTAATAACATTTTAATCCTTTACTAATGTTATTAATCATTTAATAACCTTCAAGTTACCTACTAATATTATTAATCAGTTAACAATATTTTAATTATCTTAAAACCATACAAATAGTTAGTTTTTTAATTGTGCTAATCTTAATCTTTATTTTAAATACTTAGCTACCAATTAGTTACTAATAAACTCCATATATTGGTTTATTATACAAATACATTCATTTTACACTCATTTCAACTTAGAATTTCAAAGAAAACCCGACCCGAACCGACCCTACCCGGACCGAACTAACCCAACTCGGACAACTTGAACTTTCTTCTTTCAAAGCCGAGGCGCTCAATTTAGGTCAATCTGGGCGCTGGGGCGCTCAAAACAGAACACAAAATCCTAATTTGGACTGCCCGACCTCCAGCCACTCCGATAGCCATAACTTCTTTATTTTAAAATATTTTGGGGTAATTCTTCAGTCCATTCTTATTTGAATTTCCCCCTCTACAACTTCTCTTTAGATCACAAATCCAAATTCCAAACTGATCTACTTAAAATTGCTTACAAGAACAGAATGAAAACTAGTTTCATAAATCATTGATTCGATTAGTTCAAACTTGAATAAAATAACATCTACACATCCAAATGACACCAACTCAGTGTTGATGTCTTCCTAACTTCTTGTTTTATAGTATTTCATGGTTCGATCATATTTTTGAAAACGTTTTGACAAGAAATTTAAGATCGAACCATCTAGGGTTTTATCGATAAATTGCTATATGGATTTTTCTTCCCTTTATTTGTATACCACACATACTAATAATTGTATTAAATATACTAAACCATGACTCTAACTATATATCATAGATTTAGACTTCTAGAGCATCAAAAGAAATTTTAATCGCTTAAAAATATATTTTGACAGTTTAAAACTTATATAGACTATAAAAATGTACTAATGAATGGTTATAACACTTTTTAACTTCTTGCACATGAATGCTCTTCTTCTCTTGGCCATGAACTTCACTAGGTACTCCACCTCGATTATTCTCTAGCAATCTTTCTTGGTGAAATCTCAACTCACAAGAGCTTCCTTTCTTTTCTCTCTTAGGAGCTCTCTCTTTTCTCTCTTGTCGCTCTAACAAAATGACTAACAATCTAACTCATTGGTGATGCATTCTATTTATAGAACCACCTTAATCTCCATCAACTTCCACTAATTAACTAGCATTGGTGAAATTAAGGGTTAATCAAGCTTACTATAGCTTGAATGACCAATTGATTGACAATGACCATTTGAATGACTAGGGTTGGTGGGGAGTTGTTGAGCAACTTTGCACCTAAAATCAACCAACAAGCAACCTTCACATCCACGTGGGCCCCAAAATTCAGGATTTGCTCTATAATTATACCAATTTGGCTTTATTTTTATGTCCTATATAATTATGTAAGCATCCATATATATATACACCAATATATGTATGCACATTCACCTATACATGCACAATACTTGTATTTTTCTCTTATTTGACCATCAATTGACTTTTAAAATGTCACACATCAATTTGAACACAAACAACATAAATGATAAAGTGCAAACTAAGAAACATATCACCAACCCTTAACCTTGGCCACTCACCTTCATGCAAGTATTCCCATATTTGGCTAACATCTATAATCCTTTTGGGCTAGTCCACTAATTAAATTATTTAGACTATTCATGAGGTTGAATCTTTAAATTTATTTTGACCTCTCTATAATTAACAACAAGTCTTTCAACAATTAATATATTGGGCTTGTTTTAAATTCATTTTTGAATTCTATACATCAACTTATTGAAAGTAATATGCCCTCAAGCCAATCACATTTGATGTGATAAGCATATACTTTGTAATCTTTTTCATTTATTAATAAAAGTATCAAGGCATTTCTTTATTCATGATTAATTACTTGAATTAATCAAATGGATAAACCCATAGTTTTTGAGCAATGCTTTTAGAACCATGATGAGGATCATGCTAATGAGATCTAAATTCAAGATAGCTCAAAACTAAAATTGTTCCTAATCGTTGGATCACTAAAAAGGGGATTAGTAGATCCGGATAGATTGGTACATACTATGCTTACTCTTATGAAGAGGATGATTGATCTCATAATCATTTGTGTAGAGACACTAAAGCAAGTATGTAGGTGTTTATTAGAGAATAAGTTCACTGAACGTGACTCGCTCAAGGAACACCTAATGGAGTTTTACTCGTCTGTCAATAGGAGTTCCTTATGTGATAGTCGTACAAGTGATCCTTAGACTTGAGATCATCTTAGTATCTTGTGTGTACTAAGTTATACTTTGACATATTCCTTAAGACCTATCGGTATATCAAATGATGTGATTGGGTATAATAAGGTACACATGGAGATAGATGAATGGTCAACAAAGGATCTACCACTTCCAGTAAAGGGAGAGAATGTTCTATGCGATTCAATAAGTGACAACTCAGAAATCCCTGGCCAGGGTTGAATGGAATTAGAAAGGAGTTTCTAATTTACATTAACTAGAGTTGTGTATTTGTGAATTGAAATGCATATAATCAAATAAATAAGACTTGACAGAAATTCCGTGTCTTATATTTGATTGGGACATTGTATGGTAGAAGGATTGAATTGTACGGTAACTATTTGCTGAAAGGTTCTTTTACGATTAAATGTTGAAATCTATATTATCTGAAAAGTTGACTAATCGCTAAGGGGACTTACCCTTATTGTGGAATAATTATTTATTCTGAATTAAAGAGTTAATTCGTAATAAATGAATTAGAATTGTTCTAATTTATTTATTATACAACCGGTTTAATATGGAGAACCTAAAGGGTCACACCGCAAAAGAGTAACATTTATTTTAGAAGTGGATGGCATAATCGTAATAATAAATTAAGTATATTTAATTTATACTATGGTGATAGAATAAATTAAATAGCTTAATATTTATAATTTATTATTTTAGAAATACTAATTATAAATTAATAAGAGGAGTCTTATTATTATTATTATTATTACTATTATTATTATTACTACTAGTATTATTATTTAGTTCCTAAATGGTTTAGGAATTAATTAATAAGTAGTAATATTATTATTAAATAATTAAGTTCCTAAATAGTTTTGGAATTATAATTATAATAATAATTAATTAAGTTACTAAATGGTTTAGTAATTAATTAATAAGAAGTACTCTTATTATTAAATAATTAAGTTCCTAAATGGTTTAGGAATTTTATTAATTAATTTAGTTCGTAATTAAATTGAGAATTAAATTAAAACCCTAATCCTAAATAGTTTAGGAGGGTTGACTAGATCTATAAATAAGAGGAGTCTTATCATAGATCAATGTTACACACTCTTTCATTAGGAGAGAGAGAGTCCTCCATAATTCTCTAGATCTAAGAGTTAGAGAGAGAGAGAGAATTAGGGCTAGCCACCCATGGTTTGGAGAAACCAAGATCCACTTCTTTAATTCATAGATCTCTTGGTGGATCACCTCTAGAGGCTCAACACTTGGGGAGCTAACATTGATCCGTGGAATCTAATCGGTGATTTTGAAGAAGAACGTGAAGGATCAAAGGGAGATGAACTTGTACCCGTGGAAGCTTGGTTCTACAAAGGTATAAATTCTTTTATCCTTCCTCAATTAATAATAGTCGCATAAGAAAGATCCGGGTTATTGGTTTGTACAAAAATTTTAAAATCTGATTTTCTTGTTTCCGTTGCGCTTATATAATTTGATTATATGTATGTCATATTTTTGCAAACCAACAGTGGTATCAGAGCCAAACTTATGCGAATTATTAATTGTTTTATTTCATATGTGTATGAGTATGTGTTTAGAACAATTTATTGGGCATAATTTATTGTATAAAATTATTTTTTTTTTAAATGCCAAAACCTTTGTTGGAATCCGCGAATTATTGTTTCGGTAATATATTCTTCTACTGCCGCCGCACGAATTGAGTGTCATGTGATAAGCAAAAAATAAAGCCAACGGTTTTGGTATATATATATATATATATATATATATATATATATATAATATGATCATGAGAATACATGTTTTTTTCAGCTACTTTAGTTAATATATATATTATAATCCGAATTGAAACATGCCTAGCACATATGTATATATTGTATATTACAGTAGTGATGCAACTTTCGGTTTGGCAGCCATGTTTCGGTAGTATGAATATATATATATATATATATATATATATATATATATATATATATATATATACCAAAAACAATTTGGTCTTTCCCTGTATGCCAATAAAGAACCAAAGCAACAAAGCATAGTTGTCCCGAAATGAATGTCATATTTGGCAAAAAGCAGCAGCAGGTTTCGGCAATTGTTGCCCTCGGTTTTATCAAATCAGCCAGCCATTTTTCGGTAATTCATAGCAGCAAAATAGGTACACGGTAATTTAATATATATTAATAATATATATGATATATTATTAATATATATATTAATTAGCCAAATATTTTGGTAACTTTATACAGATTTTAAAATTTCAAAATAAAAGAGTTTATTTTGGATAATTTTAAAATAATAAAAATAAATAGTTTATTTTTAAAATAATTTTATAATTAAAATAAATGGTTTATTTTAAGTATGAAATTAGATTTCATGCAACTTTAAATTGCCCATTAAATGATACCAATACATATATGAAATGATTTATTTAATTCATGTGATGAATATTATTTATTAATATATACGTTGATATATATGATAATAAATGGGATTGATTATGGACTATTGACCAATGTGATTGGATTTAATTTTAATTAAATGCATGAATGAATGAGTTTTAATAAATGGGGTCTGCGTACCTCGTCTTTCTAATTTTTCTGATGTATAATTCTATCTCCCTCCTATGTACTTCCCCTTGACTGTTGATCAATGTTTCTATTTATTGTAAATATTTTGTAATATGATTAGTTAGAATTATTTTGAAGAATTAGAGCAAAGAAGCAAGGAGCGCATGAAGACCCATTTGTAATGGAGCCCGAATTTAAATGTAATAGTTACATTTAATTTAATTTATTCTTGCACCCTAGGTTTGACAAATTGGTTTATTTGGTGGCTCGAATAAACCAAACTAGAATAAAAGTCCATAATCAATCCAAGTAGAATATAGTATTCTATATGTGCATGCTTATTTATATATATTATATATTATCAAACATGCTTCGCATGTTAATTAATATGACGCGTATTTTATATATATATGTGCATGTGCGCTAAACAAGATGAGACAATTAATATTTATAAACCCCTCATGATGTAGAATAAATATTATTTATAAAATGAATTAAAATGTTTAACTCATGAATTAAAGGAGTTTAATTCGATTAAATAAAATTAGAATTGTTCTAATTTATTTATTCTACTACTCATAATATTAAGTTGTAACATTCAAAGATATTTTTTAAAAAATATCGAACGTCGCCTTCTAGCATGGTAAAACGATAGAGTACCAAATAATCATTATAAGTTTGTTGTGTCACACAAGACTTATATTAATTTTTTGAGATGTTGTTTTATCACATTTGATGTTTATAAAAAGAATTAAACATTACTGTTTTGTTGTGTCACACAAGGACGGTCTTTTTCTCTTCTAATATAAGAAAATGCTAGGTTGGACTTAACTTGGATAATTTTGATTTGGATGTGTCACACATGATCATAATAATCTAAGAGGCAAAATAAAAGGAGTTACATGTTAATGTAACTGACAAGAGTTGTCTACCTATTTATTTATATATCGTTTGTTGTGTCACACAAGGCTATATACATTTGAAATAGGATCCTTATTCTCACTAACAAATCTTTAACTAGATTTGCCGAACTATATAAGGAGGGTAATATAGTTTGATGAAAATAGTGGGAGACACCATTTTAAATAAAGACCTAATTTATTTTGGTAATTAATAAAATGAATGCATGTTAATGTTGTTATTAATTCACTTAAAGAATATTGTTATGTTTAATTCACTAATACTGCATAGCATAATGTATGCTAACAATTAATCGAACCGAATTGTTTGGATTGATTAAACAAATTTGAGAATAGTTCTCAATGCTGAAAAGCTAGCAAATGTCCTTAATTTGTCTATTCCTACAAACGTTGTAGACTAAGCCTCTGAGGAAGAGATTGCTATTTTAAATGGCAAGATGATGCAAAGGTGGCTCAATGCATCATACTCGCATCCATAAGTATCGAGTTACAGCGTCAACACGAGAAAATGGATGCACCTACTATATTGCTGCACATTCAATAGTTGTATGGTGAGCAAAGTAGGTCAACTAGATATAAGATATCTAAGGAGCTCTTTCGATCTATAATAACCAATGGCACTACAGTAAAAGACACATGTCCTAAAGATGATCAATTGGATTGATCAATTAGGACAAACCAGTTTTGTCAAGGATGGAGAGTTGAGTCAAGATTCGATCTTGCAGTCACTCACTGACTCTAATTCACAATATGTTGTGAACTTCAAACATTAATAAGCTAAATGTCAGTTTAACTGATTTGCTTAAATATGTTGAAGACTGTTGAGAGTTACTTTTCTTCCTAGTAAAACCAAGTCTTACTTGTAGATGAATCTTCTAAGCGGAGGAAGATGACCAAAGGTATTTCTGAGGAGTCAGAAAGAGTAGAAGGCAAAAGAAAGGCTAAACAAAGGACATAAATAAAAGTGATCCCGAGGGCAAAGGAGTTTGCTTTCATTGCGATAAGCTGGGACACTGGAAGAATAACTACAAGAGAGTTGTAGTAGTTAAGTAGAAGAAGTTTAGTAAAGCTTCAACTACAGATATAGATTTGTTCATAATGAAATAGAACTTTCTATAAGTCAAGTTTCTACTTAGGTATTAGATACCGAATGGCGGTCTCACATATGCAAGTCGTTGCAGAGACGAAGCAGAAGTAGAAAGCTAAATAAATGATAAGTAATCATGTGCTGGGGAATGGAGTAAAGGTTGCTGCATTAGCCATGTGAACTTATAATTTATCACTGCCTACGGGCAAGCCTATTAAGTTAGTAAGTTGTTACAAGGTTCCAGTTCTTAGAAACATTATTTCAGTTCCATGTGATGACAAATGAAGGGTTTTTGACATTATAATAATGAACAATCGTTGTTCTGTTTATAATGATAATGTTTTATTTAGAACTGGTTGATTACTTAATGGACTTTGTATACTTGACTTACATGAAAAATATTTCAATTTGAACAAACTAAAAGCAAAAAGATGATATGAATCATACCTTCATGCAATACTGTTAACTCGGTCACGTTAATGAAACAAGACTAAACAAGTTGTATAAAGATAAGCTTTTAAAGCTTTTTGATTATGAATCAAATACAACTTGTGAATCTTGTATCATGAACAATATGACTAAATCTCCATTTAGTGGACATGGAGAGCGAGTTGCAGAGTTGTTAGAGATGGTACACACAGTCGTGTGTGAGACCTATGACAACAAATGCAAGAGGAGGGTATTCATTCATTACTTTTACTGATGATTCTAGATTTTGATATATGTATTTGATGAAATACAAATCCAAATCATTTGAAACGTTCAAAGAATTCAAAAGTGAAGTATAGAAACTAAAGACTAAAAGTATTAAAGTGCTTCGATTAGATTGAGAAGGGAATACTTAAGCAATAAGTTTCTAGATCATCTCAAACGAAATGGTATTCTCACAATGGACATGATGATGATCTATAATGAGTATTACCGATCTTCCAGTATCCTTCTAGGGTTATGCTCTAGAAACGATCGCATATCTACTAAATAAGATACCTTCAAATTCCTTCCCTAAGACTTCATATGAGTCATGGATAGGGAGGAAACCAAGTCTTAAGCATGTTAAGATTTGAATTGTTCAGCTTATGTCAAAAGGTTTGACAAAGATAAGCTAGGGACATGATCTAATAAGTGTAAACTTGTGGGATATCCTAAAGAAAGTTTAGGGTATCACTTCTATAATCCGACTAACTAAAATGTGTTTGTTGAAACACGCTTCCTTATAAGAAAAAGAAGTTTTTCCTTAAAGGGTTAGTGGGAGTAAAATAGATCTTGAAGAAGTTCAAGAACCACAAAATACTACTGATAAAATGAAGGAATCTGTACAAGTAGATAAACCTATTGTACCACAATCAAGTCGTAAATCTGGTTTAGTACCGAAGATACCTAAATGGTATGGATTCATCATAGATGATGATGATAAGGTACACATCATAGTGGATGATGATCCAGATATATACGATGAGGTATGAGTATTAGATACTCAAGAGAAATGGCTGATGACCATAAAATCTGAAATGGGTCTTTGGAGAAAGACTAAAGCAGATGGCTAGGTGGAGACCTATAAGACCTAACTAGTGGTAAAAAGATTTCAAACAAGGTCAATGAGTTGACTAAGATGAAATTTTTCAGTAGTGAAAATGCATATATCCATTCGAATTTTACTTGCAGTTGCAGCTTACTATACAAAAGGATGTATGTATGATACAACCAAAATGATTTGTCTCCATAATGATGGAGTAAATCAAGTATGAAAGCTACTACGATCCAATTATGGATTGAAACAAATTTCTCGAAGATGGAACATCCGTTTTGATGAGACAATCAAAAGAGTTTGATTTTATCAAAGACGGGGATGAACCAAGTGTGTACAAAGGTTAGTGGGAGTACTGTGACATTTCTAGTATTATATGATGATATAATATCGATAAGGAATGACATACCGATGCTACAATCAGTAAAGATGTGGTTGTCTAAAACACTTCTCTTGTAAGGATTTGGGTGAAGCATCCTAACATTCTATTCAGGATAAAGGTCTATAAAGATAGATCATAAAGGATGCTCGGCTTAACCCAAGGGACGTACATTGATTCGTTGAAATGTACTAGACTTGATATTGCTTATGTATAATAAGCTGATATCAGTTTAATTATGGAGAAGAACATTAGAAAAGAGTTTCTAATGATGGGTCTGATATAAAACTAAAGGGTTTAACAAACTCAAGTTTGTTCAGACTAACCAAGATAACAACATATCCGTTTCAGGTAATGTGATTACCGTGAATGGTGCTGCAGTGAGTTGGAAAAGTTCCAAACAGCAAAGAGTTGCTGATTTGGTGACAAAGACATAGTAAATAACTATAAGTGAAGTTGCAAAGGTGATTGTTTGGTTAAACAAGTTCATTACAGAACTTATAATGGTTCTTAACATTAAAGGAGTTTAATTCGCCAAGGAACCTAGGTCTCATCTGAAATCCAAACATGTGTTGCGGCACTTTTATATGATTAGATGAATCATTGAAAAGGAGACGACACCATAAAGATGGTAGACTCTTAGAATAACATTACAGATCCATTAACTAAAGCATTTACTAAGCAATTTGTACGCCACTTAGAGAAGAATGGTACTGGGATACCAAAGGGCGATTGGCTTTGGTGCAAGTGGGAGATTGAAAGTAATATGCCCTCAAGCCAATCACATTTGATGTGATAAGCATATACTTTGTAATCTTGTTCATTTATTAATAAAAGTATCAAGACATTTCTTTATTCATGATTAATTACTTGAATTAATCAAATGGATAAACCCATAGTTTTTGAGCAATGCTTTTAGAACCATGATGAGGATCATGTTAATGAGATCTAAATTCAAGATAGCTCAAAACTAAAATTGTTCCTAATCGTTGGATCACTAAAAAGGGGATTAGTAGATCCGGATAGATTGGTACATACTATGCTTGCTCTTATGAAGAGGATGATTGATCTCATAATCATTTGTGTAGAGACACTAAAGCAAGTATGTAGGTGCTTATTAGAGAATAAGTTCACTGAACGTGACTCGCTCAAGGAACACCTAATGGAGTTTTACTCGTCTGTCAATAGGAGTTCCTTATGTGATAGTCGTACAAGTGATCCTTAGACTTGAGATCATCTTAGTATCTTGTGTGTACTAAGTTATACTTTGACATATTCCTTAAGACCTGTCGGTATATCAAATGATGTGATTGGGTATAATAAGGTACACATGGAGATAGATGAATGGTCAACAAAGGATCTACCACTTCCAGTAAAGGGAGAAAATGTCCTATGCGATTCAATAAGTGACAACTCAGAAATCCCTGACCAGAGTTGAATGGAATTAGAAAGGAGTTTCTAATTTACATTAACTAGAGTTGTGTATTTGTGAATTGAAATGCATATAATCAAATAAATAAGACTTGACAGAAATTCCGTGTCTTATATTTGATTGGAACATTGTATGGTAGAAGGATTGAATTGTACGGTAACTATTTGCTGAAAGGTTCTTTTACGATTAAATGTTGAAATCTATATTATCTGGAAAGTCGACTAATCGCTAAGGGGGCTTACCCTTATTGTGGAATAATTATTTATTCTGAATTAAAGAGTTAATTCGTAATAAATGAATTAGAATTGTTCTAATTTATTTATTATACAACCGGTTTAATATGGAGAACCTAAAGGGTCACACCGCAAAAGAGTAACATTTATTTTAGAAGTGGATGGCATAATCGTAATAATAAATTAAGTATATTTAATTTATACTATGGTGATAGAATAAATTAAATAGCTTAATATTTATAATTTATTATTTTAGAAATACTAATTATAAATTAATAAGAGGAGTCTTATTATTATTATTATTATTATTACTATTATTATTATTACTACTAGTATTATTATTTAGTTCCTAAATGGTTTAGGAATTAATTAATAAGTAGTAATATTATTATTAAATAATTAAGTTCCTAAATAGTTTTGGAATTATAATTATAATAATAATTAATTAAGTTACTAAATGGTTTAGTAATTAATTAATAAGAAGTACTCTCATTATTAAATAATTAAGTTCTTAAATGGTTTAGAAATTGTAATTAATTAATTTAGTTCCTAATTAAATTGTGAATTAAATTAAAACCCTAATCCTAAATAGTTTAGGAGGGTTGACTAGATCTATAAATAAGAGGAGTCTTATCATAGATTAAGGTTACACACTCTTTCATTAGGAGAGAGAGAGTACTCCATAATTCTCTAGATCTAAGAGTTAGAGAGAGAGAGAATTAGGGCTAGCCACCCATGGTTTGGAGAAACCAAGATCCACTTCTTTAATTCGTAGATCTCTTGGTGGATCACCTCTAGAGGCTCAACACTTGGGGAGCTAACATTAATCCGTGGAATCTAATCGGTGATTTTGAAGAAGAACGTGAAGGATCAAAGGGAGATGAACTTGTACCCGTGGAAGCTTGGTTCTACAAAGGTATAAATTCTTTTATCCTTCCTCAATTAATAATAGTCGCATAAGAAAGATCCGGGTTATTGGTTTGTACAAAAAATTTAAAATCTGATTTTCTTGCTTCCGTTGCGCTTATATAATTTGATTATATGTATTCCATATTTTTGCAAACCAACACTTATTAATTAAGTTAATTACTTAATTAATTACTTCTTATTATTGCCACCTTAGGCAATCCCTCTAGCTTTTCTATAACTCTAACTCATAACTAATATAATTAACCTAATTAATTATATTTCATGACTTTCATTCTTACTTTATTTTTAAACTAATTAATTTTTTAGTTTTATTGAGTATTTATTACTCATCTTCTTATTTGGCTAACAAGCACACTTTAGGTATATATATAACCACCTTCACTTCTCAATTGAATTTATTTCCTTAATAAATTATCTACATGTATCATTAAAATATTCCCACATTTAATTTTTAACAAATAAATTATGTTAAAAAAATATTTATCCATTTTCTACACATCTCACTTCTCCAACTCTAGGTTTTAAACTTTAACCTTTAATTAAATCAATTAAGATCTTATCTAAAATCTTGAAAATATATGAGATATTACATTCACCCATTCTTATAAGAATTTCGTCCCCAAAATTACTTCATAGTCATTTATACCAATTTTCATCTCTGAGTATATCCCTTTACTCGTCAAATTCTATGACCACCCATTTTTTAGGAAGTTCATACTTCTAAAATCACAATTTCAGAACATTGGAATATCTGGCAGAAGAATAAATTGAAAATTAAAATATTTCTTAAAGCTTTCATACTATGCTGAGGGGTCACAAAGACCGTGAACATACGTTTTGAATATTAACAATCATTTCAATTGTAATATCCGGAGATAGGTACTCTAGGTGATCAGTTTATCGTACTTCTTGCGTTGGGCACAACGACTTTCCTCATGGCCGGACTCTCTAGATTTACCAACCCATACATTGATTATATCAGCCTGCCACCACTCTAGGGCGTCCCCTCGTGGGTTCTTTATTCATAGCTCTGATAAATCCCCCTTTTTAGGGTTGTTCACCTCAGACTACTACAAAATTCCGCACCAGAATAATTTGGCTTGGAAATAAAACTTGAATCATTTCTAACTAAAAGTGTTCAGTCAAAATAAGTAACATAGACTCACATCATCATACTGTTCGTATATTACGATCTGAAAATCATTTTAGATTAATTAAAATAACTTAAATTTATTTTTAGGACTTCATGATACCACATATTTGCAACAGTGCATTGAGGATTCCATCTTTTTCATCTCTACACCATGACTTTAATGGCGTGCGATAATTTTATAAATACATTTTGATATTTTCAAATCAATTTGTCTAGTCGAAACAATTAGCATACACTTTTCTTTAAACGTTCCAAAATAGTAAAATTCATTTTAGGTTTTATCATATCATCACAGTTAACGATGGACTTTATCCACCTCTCCTGTTACTGCGACTTAATAATAAAACAAGAAAATTCATTTGTCTTTTCAAAAGCACTAAAGTGCAAATTTGGCACGATTTTAAGAATTTCAAAGTCTAGCATAACTAGAAGATTTGGACTATCTTAAAACCTCAAAACACCTCAAAATTTTCCTCCGCATCCTTTTCTAGCTTAATAACTATATCTAGTATAGCTTTAATCTTGCTACTTAACTCTACCCACACTCACTGTTCATCAAACTTACCACACATTAGGAGTTCAGGAACTTGCCACAACTATATAGGTTAAGGAACTTATCCTAGTCAAACCAAAATCGTCCATTCGCTGAGGGGTTCTACCATACGATTATGAGTCATGAACTTACCATAAGTATGAGTTTTAAGATCACACACCTACCTTAACATCATCTACCTATTCAATATACTATGAGAAAAGAATCACCTTCTCACCATATATACATCGAATAGCGTGACACCAGGTTTAAATCGATTATCACTATAGGAAGCTAAGTGGTTGTCAAACCAAACACAATCTCCTGTCCATACAAGAAATTGGTCAACTCGGCTACTAATCAATATAGGAAGTTAAGCGGTCGTTAAACCAAGAACAAATACATCTGTTTCCCAACTTTTCAACACTGTAAGGAAACATATGCCATCAGTGCATATCTTTCTTCTTTGATACAACACTAATCGTGCAAGTTTCGCAGCAACATCTTCCAGATTGGTTAGCTGACATATCATAGCCCCGCCCATACAAGGGTTCGTTCAACTCAACCATTATATTAATATAGGAAGCTAAGTGACTCAAAAGCGAAGCACAAATTTCCCGCCCATATAAGGAATTGTACAACTCAATCACTAATATGAGTCCTCAATTAAAAACCCACAAACCTCTAACTCTTCTTAACTTAATACGAATTTTTCTTAATTCATATTTTAAAATATATATGACTCATTACGAGTTCATTTCTCTATATCATTTCATGACCTTATTAGCATTTTCTTTCTATTTCTCAAAATCTTATTATAAGACATCTTCTATCATTTCTTCAAATTAAGTACAATATAACCTTTTTCATTTATCTTATATCTTCTCAAATTCATCTTTTGATAATCTTCTATATATGAATTTTCCAAATTCATCTTTTAGTACTTAAATTCTACCTGAGTTTATTCCTTTACCATTTTACTTATCTTCTACTACGGTTATAACCTAAGGTACTTTTACCTAAGGTTTTTAACCTATCAACTCTGATACCAACTTGTGACGACCCCAAATTTGGGTCCCTCAAACCTCGGATCCGGTTCAACACGAGTACAACATTTTTCTTATCAATCATAACTTACAACAATATAATAATTACTATAGAATTATTTATTTAAAATATTAAAACATCTATCTCTATTTCAAAATTGCAATCTTTATAAATTCATAGTATGTCTCAATATCATACATGATAGGACATTCTATTACAATCAATTTGAGTATTTAACACGCATATCACATACCAACCAATTCTAATTTTACATAATATTTTACCTGTCCAATTCGGACTGATATCTACAATATTTGTTTATACCTTCAGTGAAAGTAATATGCTTTCCTATTCCTTGATCTTTATCGAAAACTTTGAATAACTTGTATTATCTGAAATTATTGGTTTTATAGCAAGAGTGAGCACGACGGTTCAACAAGTTTAACAGTTACACATAACAAATTACATGATACACGTTTTATACATACTCTGCATATTATTCCTACATCTTGCATTTCATGCATTTTATTTTATGAATGTTTCATACTTCTTATGCATCACATATAATAATGAACTAACCTCTAGCAAATCATGCTTCGTGTTTGTACATATTTCACATGTAATCATAACTCATACTTATCACATATCACAATTATCATCAATATGTCTTCATGTCAATAATTTAATAACACATTGTAACATATTAATGCATATAGGAGCAAGTTCTGAAAAACCTGCCTGGGACGCTTCTACCATTTACGCTTATTTTGCATTTTTCGTTCAACCTACAATTTATATATGAAATTGACATAATCATTAGTTAGAATGACTATTACTTAGTCTTTATATAAGACTCTAACTTTAACTTATTAACTCTTAAGACGTTCGACAAACGAACCTTTAAATTCCGGACAAAACCCTAGCCCAAACCTAGTTGGACATGTCGGGTACACTTAACTAACTTACGCATTAACCATACATTCTTCGCATGACCCACTTTTAATAAGTTATCTAAAATTTAGTCACAACGGACTATCTACATTAGTTTAATTTAATTAAACTTTCTTCTTTTACATAACTTAATGATTTGAACATTTAATAAGGTACCAAATACCTCAAATATTATCTACATTTGATAATATACAACTACATTCAAATATTATTAACGATTTAATAATATTTTAATCACTTATTAATATTATTAATTATTTAATAATATTTTAATCTCTTACTAATATTAATAATCATTTAATAATATTTTAATCACTTGTTAATATTATTAACCATTTAATAAAATTTTAATCACTTATTACTATTATTAACCATTTAATAAAATTTAATCTCTTACAAATATTATTAACTATTTAATAATATTTTAATCTCTTATTAATATTATTAACCATTTAATAATATTTTAATCATTTATTAATATTATTAACCATTTAATAGTATTTTAATCTCTTACTAATATAATTAACCATTTAATAATATTTTAATCACTTAATAATATTATTAACCATTTAATAATATTTTAATCACTTATTACTATTATTAATCATTTAATAATATTTTAATCAATTACTAATATTATTCATCATTTGATAATATTTTAATCATTTATTAATATAATTAACCATTTAATAATATTTTAATCACTTATTAATATTATTAACTATTTAATAATATTTTAATCACTTACTAATTTCATTAATTATCTAATAACATTTTCATCATGTACTAATGTTATTAGCCATTTAATAACATTTTAATCACTTACTAATGTTATTAATCATTTAATAACCTTCTAGTTACCTACTAATATTATTAATCTTTTTACAATATTTAATTATCTTAAAAACATGCAAATAGTTAGCTTTTTAATTGTGTTAATATTAATCTTTATTTTAAACATTTAGCTACCAATTAGTTACTAATAAACTCAATATATTGGTTTATTATACAAATACATTCATTTTACACTCATTTCAACTTAGAATTTCAAAGAAAACCCGACCCAGACCGACTCGACCCTACCCGGACCGAACTGACCCAACCCGGACAACTTGAAATTTTTGCTTTCAAAGCCGACGCGCTTAATTTAGGCCAATCTGGGCGCTAGGGCGCT
The DNA here is from genome assembly GCA_947179155.2 of Hedera helix. Taxonomy (NCBI): domain Eukaryota; kingdom Viridiplantae; phylum Streptophyta; class Magnoliopsida; order Apiales; family Araliaceae; genus Hedera; species Hedera helix. The sequence continues at coordinate 13,396,261 of OX359282.1, read as the reverse complement.
CAAACCAGAACACAAAACCCTAATTTGGACTGCCCGACCTCCAGCCACTCCGATAGCCATAATTTTTTTATTTTAAAATATTTTGTGGTAATTCTTTAGTCCATTCTCATTAGAATTTCCCCCTCTACAATTTCTTTTTAGATCACAAGTCCAAATTCCAAATGGATCTAGGCTTAAAGTCGCCTACAAGGACAGAGTGAAAACTAGTTTCATCAATCCTTGATTCGATTGGTTAAAACTAGAATAAAATAACATCTACACATCGAAATGACACCAACTCAGTGTTGATGTCTTCCTAACTTCTTATTTTACAATATTTCATAGTTAGATCACATTTTTTTAAATGTTTTGACAAGAAATTTAAGATCGAACCATCTAGGGTTTTACCGATAAATTGCTATATGGATTTTTCTTCCCTTTATTTGCATACCACACATACTAATAGTTGTATTAAATATACTAAACCATGACTCTAACTATATATCATAGATTTAGACTTCTAGAGCATCAAAAGAAATTTTAATTTAAAAATATATTTTGACAGTTTAAAACTTATATAGACTATAAAAATGCACTAATGAATGGTTATAACACTTTTTAACATCGTTATAACTTCTTGGACATGAATGCTCTTCTTCTCTTGGCCATGAACTTCACCTCGATTATTCTTTAGCAATCTTTCTTGGTGAAATCTCAACTCACAAGAGCTTCCTCTCTTTTCTCTCTTAAGAGCTCTCTCTTTTCTCTCTTGTTGCTCTAACAAAATGACTAACAATCTAACTCATTGGTGATGCATTCTATTTATAGAACCACCTTAATCTCCATCAACTTCCACTAATTAACTAGCAATGGTGAAATTAAGGGTTAATCAAGCTTACTATAGCTTGAATGACCAATTGATTGACAATGACCATTTGAATGACTAGGGTTGGTGGGGAGTTGTTGAGCAACTTTGCACCTAAAATCAACCAACAAGCAACCTTCACATCCACGTGGGCCCCAAAATTCAGGATTTGCTCTATAATTACACTAATTTGGATTTATTTTTATATCCTATATAATTATATAAGCATCCATATATATGCATATACACCAATATATGTATACACATTCAATTATACATGCACAACACTTGTATTTTTCTCTTATTTGACCATCAATTGACTTTTAAAATGTCACACATCAATTTGAACATAAACAATATAAATGGTGAAGTGCAAACTAAGCAACATATCACCAACACTTAACCTTGGCCACTCAATACTCAACCTTAGTTAAAACTCATCTTATTTATATATACATATTTATATATCTCCCAACAATTAATCACAATGTGGTTAACTCTCTACATTTTAATGACCTAGGTTGGTTCACACACCCAACCATTGTCTAAACTCATCATATAAATAGATATATTTATTTTATCATTTTTCTCAATTAACCAAGGTATGGTTAATTATCTACAACATCCAACCCATGGTTATCTACCAATTCTACCTTGGTGAATTATATACATACATAATTGTATATATAATATTTGTAACGACCCCGAAATTCAACCCACTTTATTACCTTAAATTCCATATTTATTAAACATTATTTTCCTTAACATCCAAATTTCAGTCTGTTAATAAATCTTTAATCACCCTAATTGATCCATGAATTGATTTCAAAATCATCAATTACCAAATTTTCGGTATAATTTTTTCTTTTTCTTTCAATCATTGTATTAAAATATTTGGATATTTAAAATCCTTACATTTCGATCCTAGTCCCTAGATCGCAACCTTTACTTTTTTCTTTCTGTACAAATATCATAAAGATCAACATTCAAAATTTAATATTTTTCATATCCATACAATTATTCTTTGTTTCCTGATTCATAATTAGACATATCATAGTTTCTATCGTAACTATTATATTGAACTATCACATTTCATAGATTAACTCTACTTGTCCTATCCGGACCAAATTTATATGTATACATATACAACGCATCAGCATAAATTTGGCAAATTTAACCACATTGAATATAATAATAATGTTCACAACCTTCTAGGTTATTCCATCTCTAATGTAATCCAATATTCCTGAAATTCAATTCTTTACCTGCAAAAGTGTATATTATGCAAGTAATGAGCACAACGACTCAGCAAGTTCAACAGTTAACACTTTTCATGCTTCACGTAGCACATACCTTAAAATGTTCGGTGTGTGTCATACATCATGTCCTGTGCTTCTACTATAGCAATATATCTTGCATTATAGCACAAAGTACACATAGTTGTCATATTATCCACAGATCACATAACACATAATTTATATGCATTTAAACAAGTATTAACATATCATATTAGACAATATTTAACATTAAAGGACTGAAGAACTTGTCTGAATTGTGGAATTAATAAATACCCAGTCTATAATGCTTCTCGTACAACCTATGATCATAAAATAATTAAATAATAATTATTTATCCTCTTATGATATTAATTTACTTAATTAATATTATCTATAATGTAATTAACCCTACCCGTCACTTTATTTTAGGGTACTGGGTCAATTATTAATTAAAATGATTAATTATATTAACCTCATCCTTCAATATATTAATTTAACTTAATATCAGACACCCTCAATACGGACAACCCGGCTTATCGAGTAAAATTTAGCGTATTTGGTTGTCCAAATTTACATTTATTCATTTTCTAAATTTTAAACTCATTAGATTAATATTTAATATATTTAAATATTAATTTCTAATATTTAATATTTTTACAAAAATATTAAATTTAATGCTCAAACATCATTTCTATATTTTTAGTATTTTTCTATAATTTTTAAACAATTTTAAAACATTTATTTCAATTAAAAACAAGTTCTTGAGCATTTTGATAATTTTCTGCGGCTTTAGGGACATAACCTGAATTTCTCGAAAAGTCCAAGGGCATTTTCGTAATTTTTGCGCGTCTAGGACACGATGGGTATTATCTTAAAAGGGCGAGGGCACGCTGGTAATTTCACCGCGTGGCCGATCGCCGCGCATTGCGCATGGCCGATCGCCGCGCATTACGCGTGGCCTCCCCTCGTCAGCCAAACGACGTCGTTTGGCTTCTGCTTCTGGAAAGTACCGTCGCGCATGGCATGGCCCTAACTTCTTAGCCCCCAAAACGACGTTGTTTCATCTCCGCGTATGAAAAAAATGGCTACATAATTACTCTAAACATGATATAATTCTCATATATGCATCTTAAAATTATATAGAATAATTATTCTAATTATTTACAATTTTTTCGCACAATTCTTTTATCAACAAAAATACACAAAATAAATCAAATAATTAATTTTTATACCTTCAAAGCTTGATTATCCTTCCATAAAAGCACCAAATAATTCCTCTCTTCTTGGTTGGCTATGGTGGTTGCCGGTGGTGGGTGGTGGTGTTCGGTGGAAGGAGAAATATGCGATGGTTTTTGTTTTTCTTTTTCCTTCTATTCTTTTTCATCCCTCATATATATATATATATATATATATATATATAGCCTTATCATGTGAATTGTTTTAAAAAAAAACTCAAGTCCACCGACTTAAGCATGCAACCGACTTTGGCTTATTTCAGATTACATGCGCAATTGAAAATTTAATACACTACGTAGTTATTTTGTGTAATAAATATTTTATATAATATATATAAAATATTTATTTTAATTCACTAAAAATCATAACATGATCTATTATTAATATTTATACCTTTTTCAAGTCCATTACTTGATAAATTTTGTACACGTATAATGACATGTATGTACTTATATAAGGTAATTTATACCTCCAAAAATCATAAAATAAATCATATAACATATAAAATTTATTTTTCGTAATTTTTCACTTCGTTATTTGGACATCATGTTACACTAACATGTTCACATTTCCAAAATATTATTCCTCATAAAAATCATAAAAATTCCATTATACATAACCATAATTTTTAATAACTTAAAACATTCATTTTTCTCATTTATTTTCATTTCTTTTACTATTTTCATTAACTTTCCTTATATAAATTATATAATTCATTATTATATAATTTATATAATTACTTCTTCTTTATTAATAATTTTCATTTTACACAAATTACCATTTATAAAAATTTCTCCCATCCTTAATTAATTTAACCTATAATTATTCTTATATAATTTATATAATTATTCTTCCATTAATATTTTACTTAAATTTTCTTATATAAATTATATACGTTATTAATATATAATTTATAAAATTCCTTCATCCTCTTAAATAATTTCTAATCCTTCACCATAATTATTGATTAATTATATAATCAATCTTTTTAATTTTACCAACTTCTTCATTCACTTTTTATTTAACTCTGGATTAATTTAATTATTAATCTCTTTTTATTTCCATAATCAATAGTATTTAAAATTATAACACTTAAACATGCACATATATATACAAATAAATATATATATATATATCTATTTCATATATCTCACTTTACCTCGTAACATCATTTAAATAATAATTTTTGCATCTCCACACTAATTTTATTATACCATTACATATAATTTCTCTTATTCTTAATAAATTATTTTTTTAAAACAATTTATTTACTTTTCAATCATTTTAATTCAACACCATTTATTACCATCTCTATACAGATTTAATTTACCAATTAAATCTCTTCAAACACTTTAAATCACTTAAAATATATTAATCATAAATAATTTAAATAACCTTAACAATTTTGTTATTTAAATTCTTATTTAATTTTATTAAGAAAATCCGAAAATTCGGGTCCTCACAATTATAATAATGAATTAAGTATATTTAATTTATACTATGTGGATAGAATAAATTAAATAACTTAATATTTATTATTTAGTATTTTGAAAATACTAATTATAAATTAATAAGAGGAGTCTTATCATTATTATTGTTATCGTTATTATTTAGTTCCTAAATAGTTTAGGAATTAATTAATAAGAGTACTTTCATAATTAATAATTAAGTTCCAAAATAGTTTAAGAATTATAATTATTATATTAAATCAATTAAGTTCCTAATTAGATTAGGAGTTTAATTAAAAACCTTATTCCTAAAGGTTTTAGAAGGGTTTACTAAATCTATAAATAAGAGAAGTCTTATTATGGATTAGGGTTACACGTATACACTTTCATAAGTTTTTGGGAGAGTACTCACATATTCTCTAAAGAGAGAAAACTAGGGTTTGTCAGCACCCACTTCTTAAATTATTATTATTCCTTGGTGGATCACCTCTAGAGGCCAAACACTTGGGTGGCTAACGTTGATCATTGGAATCCAATCAGTGAAATTCAAGAAGAATGCCAATGATTTGGAGGTGAACTTGTACGCATTGAAACTTTGAGTTCTACAAGGGTATATCTCTAACTTCTTCTTTATTAATTAATAGTTGCGCTTAAAGGTTGATCTTGGATTATGGTTTGTAAATTTTTAAAATTTGATTTTACCATGCTTCCGCTATTTTATGCAATTTGATTGCGTTTATGAATTTTACAAATCAACACTGAAATGGCACACCAAGATGTTGAACAAAAGAATACATAAGAATCGAATGAGTAGAGCCAAAATCAATAAAAGTCTCATGACTACAAACTAAAAGAGTGCCAAAAATAGAATATTGCCCGCATCCGTCACCTAATTATATGACAAGGCGAGCACACGTCCTCCGTGATGACGACTAACATTACCACCATTATCACCGCCTCCACCACTTCTAGTGGTTTTATGAGCCCTCGACAAAACAAAACGGCCGAAAGCGAAATTGATTTAAGGCAAATTCAAATACAAACTGATATGATAGTTGAACAGAAATTTAAACTGAACAAAACATGTCCTATATGTATACCCATAACTCACAGGTCAAACTTAATTAGGTTTTCTACAAGAAAGGCCCCTAGCTTTGATACCAACTCTGTAACACCCCCTTCCCGACTAGTGAAAAGGGAGGCTACGCACAAAAGAACTCTAAGCAGAATGTCAAAACAAAAAGGAACTCTCTTCACATTTGTCCTTGAATCCTCTTGCAAATCATGCCGGAAGAAAAACACAGCATGAGCCAAATGCCCAGTACGAATAAAGAGTACAGAAATAAGAATTGAAATTGAATAACAAAATCAACTGAACTAAACTGAGATTAACAAAATTGAATTGAATTACAAAATCTTACTGAAATGAACTGAATAACATAATCTACTAAACTAAACTAATCTACTGAACTGAACTGATCTACTGAACTAAAACTGATTTACTGAACAACATAAAAAGCTGAATTGAATGGTTGTGTTTATTTCACACCGAGCTTAAAACAAAACAGAAATATACCTTGTCACAAAGACAAGTCAAAATATTATCACACAAGTAAGCACATATTGGACTGCAGATCCAAATGCATACAAAATTGAAATGGTGTGTTCGGCACTACGAACAACACCAAATTGCAGAACAAAACAGAACAAAATACTAGTGCCGACCCATACGCCTCCCACAACAAAACACCAAATGTCCATCGAAACATAAAATAGTGATGTCGTGGATTGATCACACCACCACGGAAGGTGTCACGCCTTAGTGCCCAGAGACATGCCTGTAGTACCCCCACAAGTGGTTATAGCTCAGGTATACCCTACGATACTTTCTAACAAAAATATTATGTCACAACGAATGCAACACAATATCACAAAAGGGGTTCTAATACGTACATTCTAAACCGAAACAAATCGACACAAAGTCTCCCAATTATACTAGCATGTACGTTTCTACAGAATCAAAATAAATACTAGACATGCTTAATAAGTCTAAAGAGTATAAGATAAGTTGCGAATATCTAAAATCAAACAAAACTATCATATGCATTTGACTATGAACAATATATCGAGATAATATCCAAATTCTAATGAGGAACAAAACAAAAAAATTAAAATCAAATGAGTATGGTTGAAGGAGTACAGAATCCGTACTTGGAATAAGCAATGTAATACCCGAAATTATATTATAAAACTGACTCGTTAAATTCCCTCAATCGGAACTAATTAAACAACATAAAAGAATTAATAAATAAATAGTTAATCAACTGATTAAGTTTTACACATTTTCTTTCTCTTAGGCGAATCTGAAATCCTTCCGTTCTAAACAAAATTCTACCTAAAGTTATACATACGTAAATATTCTAATTGTAATATCCCAGATATTTATAAGAATTGTAAATAAGATTTGAAATAATTAATTAAAGGTTAAGGTTTAAAACCTAGAATTTGAGAAGTAAGATGTGTAGAAAATGGGTAAACATTTTCTTTAACATAATTTATTTGTTAAAAATTAAATGTGTATTTTAATGATATATGTAGAGAATTTATTAAGGAAATAAATTCAATTGAGAAGTGAGGGTGATTATATATATATATATATATATATATATATATATAAAGCGAGCTTATTAGCCAAATAAGAGGATGAGTAAGTTAGTACTCAATTAAACTAATTAGTTTAAATATGAAGTAAGAAGGAAATTCATGAAATATAATTAACAATGTTAATTATATTAGTTATGAGTTAAAGTTGTAGAAAAACTAAAATGTTGTCTAAAATGACAATATTAAGAAATTAATTAATTAAGTAATTAACTTAATTATTAAGTTGTTGTGAAGAGTCCAAGTAATTTAACTATTAATAGTGGACTAGCCCAAAATAATTATAGATGTTAGCCCAATATTGGAGAACTTACATGAAGATGGATAATTAAATAAGAAAGCTCAATGTAAAATAAGCGAATGAGCCCAAACATTTAAAAAGTCAATTGATGATCAATGTGTTAGAAAATTTGGTTGAGTATAGAGAATTAACTAATGTATGGTTAATTGAATAACCCTATTTGGTAGACAAGAGAGAGAGCATTAACCAATCATTGGTTAATTGCTAGGTAAATAAAGGTGGTGTTAAGAATTAACTATGAATGAGTTAATTTTGTAACCCAAGGTGGTAGAATAATTTAAAGCAAGTCTAATTGGATTATATTTTAAATTCAAATGAGGTATTAATCTAGGTCAAATTAATTAACCTAGTAATCCATGTAATTTAATTTAAACATTGATCCATGTAATAATTAATCAAGCCCAATGCTTGTTTTAATTAAACCAAAACACAAGACTATAATTATAAGGCTAGCAAAATAATCAAGAAAACACCATTTTCACCTTGTAATACACCAACGGACGCTTTTTATTTCACTATCGAGCAAGAATACGAGAATACTTGACTATTTGGACAAGAAAACACAATTCTCACAATAATTTAACCAAAACCCGAGCCTAACCTCGTCTCCCTCGCCTTTCTCTCTCTTAGATTTAGGAAAAATTTCTTCATATGCTTCTGCAGATCAAAAATGGCGTTGTATAGGTGACTGAAGTCAGCCATAGGTGCATCTGCGGCTACCCGAAGGTGCATCTGCGGCTGTCTGCTATGGCCGCCCGCGCCAAATCCTCGACTGCCGGGTTGTCTCTTTGAGTCGTGCAAGTATCACACTTGTCGGTGGTCGCAGGTGCATCTGCGGCTGTCCAGCTCGCTTTTCTCGATTTTTGTGCCACGCGGTCTTAAATCGTCAATTTCTACTGTTTTATTTTGGAGGGCTGTTACCTGATGTATAAATATCTCTGGTGCCTGGCTTCCAAAGAGCGAGACACCCTCCGACTGTCGCAAGCGTAGTGGTCATTTGCTGTCTTTGGCGTCCGAATCAGGTTTCGTCTGGATCAACTGCGTGTCTTGCCTCAAATGACCTGACGCTCGTTGTTTGTTTGACAGCTTTGATCGTAAGCCATCGTGGTGACTTTGGGTTGGGGTCCACCTTTCCTGTTCGTATGTTGGGTCGAATGACGATTTTGCCCCCCTGTCAAGGTCAATACATAAGTGTAAAATTTGGGTGTCTACAACTGCCCCTCTTTATCATGTTTATGGAATGGTATATGAAATGAACATGATAAAGAAGTAGGCACCTGACGCATGGAAATGCCAGTACGTATTTAACGATGCAACACATATATTAAGATGATGCAAATGCCACATTCAACATGATCGTGTAGAGGCCGATTCAAAGTTTACGAATGAATATCACTCGGGTTTCGTCTTCGACGGGTCATTTTTGGATTGGTCAGGTATCGTGTCTGACGGGTCGTTTTTGAGTTGGTCAGGTATCATCTCTGACGAGTCATTTTTTGATTGGTCAGGTATCGTCTCTGACGGGTCGTTTTTGATTGGTCAGGTATCGTCTCTGATGGGTCGTTTTTCGGGAAGGTCAAGTTCTAAAATCTCGTTTTTAAATCATAATAAGTTTCATGTTGGCTTAGGGTAAACAAAATGGGAGTTTATGGGGCACCCAGACCAGCCGCAGATGCATCTGCGGCTAGAATCGGTTCCTATTTTAGATCGCGACCCCCCGCGATCTGTCACTTTCTTTAACTTTTCTCTCTCCAGTTTTCGATTTTCCTCGTCCCCACTTGGCTTTTCCGTCTTTTGGACACTTTTTCGCAAAATCTGCTCCGATTAAATCAGTCTACACACTTTGGGTAACGTTTTAACTCCTTTTTCTTTGATTTTTGCTTTCATTTGACTATACATTTACTTGTTTGGATATTTTAATTTTAACAATGCATGCCTATATGTGATATTTTGGTTACCCACAACATAGATAAATAACGGGTCTTGCAGACATGCTTTATTTACTTGAAAAACCATTGTTTTAGTCATTTTATGCTCTTGATGCATCATTTTCACTTGCATTTTGGATTTGTTGGTTGCTTGACTTGATTAAACATGCCTAATCGTGCATGGGATGTCCATTTTACAAACGATACTCTGCCGAAATTTCGGGAAATCTAGCGCATCCCTAGGAACTTATTTATGCATTTCTAATCTCATAAACATGTTGCGCTGCTCTATTATTTATAGCAATATGCAATAAATTTTTTTGAAAGATAACGGGCTAATGATGTACCTCCTTTTCGTGATGCCGTTTTAGTTATGGATCCTGATGCTCCCAGTGGCTCCATAGTGCCTCGAGTTGCCGGTGTCCGTCGTCGTAGAGCGGCCACCTCAGCTTCAGCTCCAGTCCTGACCCGTCATTCTCGTAGATTGGCGGAGTCTGTTATTCGCCCAGTTCGGCCTGATGTTGGTGAGGATGCCCCAGCTGAGGCAGAGGCAGGTCCTTCTGGCACAGCGGCCCCTCCCCCTACGCGTCGGACCTTACCAGGGGCCCGTGCTAGGATACCGGATCTGCTCGGTCCTGATCTCAGTAGTCACCCCTCAGCCTACCTTGCGGCTAACGAGGTATATCCGTCGTTTAAGTTCATTTAAACCCGTATGGTTACCATGACTGACTTTTTGATGGCTGTCACAGGTTCCTGAGTTTACCCAGCATCGGGACAACTGGTTCAGCATTTACACCCTCTACCACGCGCTGCATTCTGACTACAGGGGGATGGTAGACTCTTGGGGGTTCAGACATTTCTTTACCATCGTCCCTCGCCGGTGTCCGTGGGGCTATATGAGGGCCCTATCTGAGCGCTGGTTCCACCAGACCCAGTCGCTTCACCTTTTAGACTGTGAGCTGCTGTTGACCCCTCTATACTAGCGTTATATCACCGGGGTGGAGTTCTCTGGACCCCGTGTTCCTCTGAAGCCGGACATCACCCCCGTAGTCGTTCGATCCTTGCTCGGGTATTCTCCTCAGGATAAGGTCTTTGAGGCCCCGCAGCATTCGATCAGGAGCCTTGGCTGTGGATGTTATTGGAGGGGTCCTTTCTGAGCCATTCCCTGCGGACCGATCTGCTCGTGACTTTTTGCTCCGACGTTTGTTTTTGACCATCATGAGGGGCTGTTTTCTGGGGAACAACTCCTCGACTATTCATTTCAGTATCGTCGGAGCCACCAGGGAGGTTGACCAGATCAGGGACTATGATTGGGGCTCCTTCACCTTCGCTTACTTCCTCCAGGGTCTTCGTCTTCGCTCAGAGGGACAGACGGATGCCTGGCTCGGATTCTACCCCTTTTTGCTAGTAAGTCTTTTTTATTGTACCGTCCTTGATTTGTTTCATTCCTTTGTCCTTTCCTGATACTTACGGTTCTCCTGTTTTGTTTATCAGTTATGGGCTTACGAGAGGTTACCCTGCCTACGGCCAGTTACTACCCTTGGTCCGGAGACTTATCCCAGGAGTCGTCGGTGGCATCACAGTCCTCTTGAGGAGACCCCAATGTCAGATAGCTTTGCTCACTGTCGACTGCAGTTAGAGCTGATCTCGTCAGCGGATGTGACCTGGGTTCCCTACACTGCGGATCATTTGGCGGCTGGCCTCGCCGGTGGTGATGCCGCGGATCAGGAGTTTGCCTTGTCCACTCGTCGTATTCCATTTCTGACCTATGGTGGATGGGAGCTGTATTTGGGAGAGCGCGCCATCAGATGTGTTTCTGGGGAGGCTTGTATCCCCTTCGCCCCTCCCTCACGGAGATTTTGGCTCATGGACGCCCACCTTCCCAAGGCCCTAACGGTCGGGGAGGATGGATACATGCTGTCTGCCGGTCGTCATACGAGCGAGAGCTTTAGTGTTTGGTGGAGACCCCTCACTATCGGGCCTCAGACCCGGGCCACCTTCTTCCTCGGAGACCTGGTTCATGGGTCGGTGATGATGACAGATTGAATGGATTGTGTTCGGGCCCACACCCACTCGGACCAGATTGCTTCCCTCACTCGATGGGTGGATCAGTTATCACTTTTTGTTCGAAGCTTGAGCCGAGATCCAGAGGAGGCCTATGCCGCAGACCCGTATGGATCCGATTTTGGTGCGGGTCCCGGCCCCTCGGATGCCCCAGTTTCGCTTTATTCCTACCTAGATCTGAACTTTGAGGCTGAGGCTTCTATTCCCCGGGACTTGCCTGCAGATCAGTTCGAGGATGACGCCTTTATCGATAACATAGAGTTTACTGATTAGATTCTGATAGGCTAGGACCTTTGTATTCAAACCTGCTCGTTTTATTATCATTTCATGGATTATGTACAGACTTATTTTATTTTATTCACAATCATTTACTTCTGATGATCCATTTATTCCATTATAGCTTGTATGATGCATGATTTATTATATACGTGGATAAAGAAATTGACCCCTGTATAGTCTTTTGATACTGCTTTTTACAGATGTCATCCCTGGATGTGGTTCGTGTGGGCCCTCGCGCCCCCTCAGGGATCATTGGCAGGTTCCGCTCGTGGCTGGATAGTCTGCCACCCTCCGACCGGATCATCACAAAGGGTCTTTTGGGACACTCCTTTTCTCTCTTGTCATTCCAGGTGTCGCCGGGCTTTGTTGACGGCATTCTCAGTTGTTGGATCCCAGACAGACATGTTTTTAGGTTTGGGCTGGAGTATCTAACCCCCACTCTTGAGGAGTATGCTCGCTTTACCGGTTTGTCGGTGGATGGTCCATGCGCACGGGTTACCTCAGGCCGTATGCGCCGTTAGTTCCTGACTTTTACAGGCTTGTGGAGGACAGCTCTGCTATCTGTGATCTCTTTGAGCCACCTTGTTCCTCTACCCTTCTTGATTGACAGATTTGGCTCGGTGGATAGCTTCTCTCGATTCTCCAGTGATTTTTCAGTGTCTGAGGGGCGTTGGGGCGCTTTGAGAGTGGATGTTTTGATGGCTTGTGTCATATCAGTTCTGTACATGCCTGCCGGGGATGACCTCCTGGACATGCGGGTTATTGTAGTGGTTCCGGCCCTTCAGGAGGATCATACTATCCTTCCCATGATACTTGCTGAGACTTACCTGTCGGCCTCGTATTGTCATTCCTTCTCTGGTCGCATATTCAGGGGAAGCTCTATTTTGTTATATGTATGGTTCATGAGCCACCTCAGACCCATTGGGCAGTTTCGTCGGCACGGGTTTTGTTTCGGCCATAGCTTGGCCATGCAGTTCTCATTCCGTCCTCGGTGATGCACTGATACGGCTTCCTGGAGGGAGTTTTTATAGGCCATTGAGGAGCCTTTCCATCTTCTGATCTACTCGGGTTATTGCTCCTTCCTGAGTTTCTTGACTCATGTGCCCCCTTTTGATTTCCTCCCTCTTCTTGGCTTGAGGGGGTGACGACTTATCATCCCTTAGCTGTCATGAGGCAGTTTAACCAGATGCAGGATCTCCATCTTTTTGTGGTAGCAGCTGACTACCGATTTCTCATATCGACTCAGACGGAGAGGGAGATGTTGAGGGTATATGATCTTTGGTCACACAGGGTCTCGGCCGAGTTTGGGGATAGTCATCCTGGTCAGACACTCGCTTATCTGCTATGGTTGCGAGGAGATTCTGAGATTGCCGACTTTGACCAGATTGGGGTATTGGATGGTTCCCGAGGACTTTTCCCAGATGAGACCAGTTCAGATGCGGTCATTCCCCCGGAGTTTTCAGGATTAGCACCCAGATTTGATGTTGAGGAGGTTTCTGCTTCGGTACATGTCCCTTGCCCTGATCTGGCAGATCGGATCCAGAAACTAATGATTGAGGGTACCCGGCTCCGGTCAGCCTTGAGTGCTACCGAGATTGAGAGGGATACCGTCCACGCTGAGCGGGATGCTTCTGTACTAGCCCGGAATGCCGCCTTCTCTGCCAGAGATAGTATCATAGAGCAGGCCAGAGTTATCATGGAGGCCCATTCTGCGACTGTTAACAGTGCTTCTGCTCTTTTGACTCGGATCAACATGATGGGACAGCAGATCGTGGCCGAGCCTGAGGTTTATGATGCCTCGACTATTCTGTCCATCCTGCTCCAGCTGGTTTCTGACCTGTAGACGATTTTATTCCCTGCACGGACTATGTCAGTTTCATCATTATTATTTAAAAGACATACTTTGTAATCAAAATATTTTGTATATATAGAGAAATATTTATGGTTTAGTCATTTCCCTTTTCGGTGCATCGTCGCCCTTCATTAGATTCTCATTTTATCCAGTCGATTATGATTTTGATATATTGCCTTATTTCTTTCCTCAAGTCTTGATTGGGACTCCACAGATATTTCCACACGACCTTCTGATTTCATCGGAGTGAGTCTTGGATTTTGGGTTGATTATATGGCTAGGTTTGGGTAAGATTTGGAATGTATTCGTAAAGTAGGGTTTCGGGGCTTTCTGGAAATGAGTTCGGTATAGGGATAAGGTTTATTATTTTGTAAAGAACGTACAGCGCCATGATGGCTGCCTACGTACTCCCACAAAGTCAGGAGATCAGGTCCTACGTAGTTCGAGTTACAAAGGGAGAAATTTTTTTGTTTTTTTTTTTTCAAACATAGAACCGCTTCACCGAGTCGGAATTCAGGGGTTGTGGAAATACCTTGCCATCCATTTCTTATAGGATGAGGGCCCCTCCAAATAGGACTTTCTTCGTCACAAAGGGTCCTTCCCAATTTGGAGCGAATTTCCCTTTGGCTTCGTCTTGACAGGGCATGACCCTCTTTAGCACTAAGTCATTTTTCTTGAACTTTTGGGACCGTATCTTTGTGTCGTACGACCGAGAGATGCGTTGCTGATACAATTGACCGTGTAATATAGCAGCCACCCTCCTTTCATCTATTAAGGCTAATTGGTCATACCGACTTTGTATCCACTCCTCCTTGTCAATCCGAGCATCGAGCAAAATTCGGAGGGACGCCATCTCCATCTTAACTGGTAAAACGGCCTCCATCTCGTATACCAAGGCGTAAGGAGTTTCCCCTGTAGACGTACGAACTGATGTCCGATATGCAAACAGTGTGAGGGGCAGCAAATCTGCCCATCCCCGATGATTGGCAGACATTCTTGCCATAATTCTCTTTATATTCTTATTCGCCGCCTCTACGGCCCCATTCATTTTGGGCCTATAAATGACAGAATTGAGATACTTGATCTTGAATTTATCGCATAACTCCTTCATAAGGGCATTGTACAGATTCTTGGCATTGTCGAAAACCAAGATTTCAGGCTGTCCGTACCGACAAATGACATTGTTTCTGATGAAACTGACTATGACTTCCTGTGTTACTTTGGGGAAAGAAGCTGCCTCCACCCATTTAGGAAAATAATCAATCATGACGAAAATGAACCGGTGGCCATTGCTTGCTTTAGGCTCCACGGGTCCGATTACATCCATACCCCACATGGAGAAAGGTCACGAGGAAGTCATACAGTGCAGTTCATTAGGAGGTGCATGAATCACATTACCGTGTGCTTGGCATTGGTAACATCGCTTGACATGATCATCACAGTCAGCTTTAAGTGATAGCCAGTAGTGCCCCGTTCTCAAAATCTTCTTGGCTAACATCGGTCCACTCATATGTGGCCCACATACCCCACCGTGTACTTCGCCCATGATCTTCTGTGCTTGAGTCTCATCTACACATCGTAACAACCCCAAACCAACATCCCTCTTATACAGGGAATCTCCGCTTAAATAGAATTTTATTGCCATCTTCTGGATTCTCTGCCTTTCCGTTCAGTTCGCCTGGTCGGGGAGAGATCTATCCCTCAAGTATTTCTGAATGTCATGATACCAGGGCTGATTTGGCTGAACCACATCTTCTGATAACTCCGATATCTGTTCTTCATAAGCGGGAGCTTGCATTGTTATTTCAATCTGGGGAGTGGCTTTGCTTTTGAATACGTGGACTAACGAAGCCAGGGTGGCCAATGCATCGGCAAAGTCATTCCGCCCCCTGGGAATATGTCAAAAGGCTATGTCTTCAAATTCTTGTATCAATCGGATCACACACCGGTGGTAGGGGAGTAACCGAAGCTCCTTAGTGTCATACACCCCTGTCGCCTGTCTAATTACCAACTCTGAATCTCCGAACACGGCTAATCTTTTCACTCCCATATTGCGGGCGAATCTCAGTCCCAATATACATCCTTCATATTCAGCCGTATTGTTTGAGTTACTGAACTGTAATTTGGTGAGAACAGGGTATTGCTCGCCCGTAATGGAGACCAGGACCGCTCCAGCTCCAGCCCTTTCAGCATTCATGGCACCGTCGAAATACATTTTCCAAAATTGCCCTTCGTCATCACACCTCGTTTGTTGGACCCACAATATGTCTTCACCTGGTAGGGAAATTTCTAAAAGCTCCATCCCCCCTGTCGGCATCTCTGATAATTGATCTGCAATCCCCTGCCCCTTCACGACTTTCTGGGTAACATAGAGGATGTCGAATTGCTGTAGGATTAACTGCCACCTCGACAAACGACAATTCAGCATTGGTCTTTCAAATATATACTTCAAGGGATCGATTCGCGAGATCAAATAGGTAGTGTGTCCTTGAAGGTAATGCTGTAACCTCATAGCAGCCCATGCCAAGGCACAACATGTTCTCTCGATCGGGGTGTAAAGCTCACAGCTGCTGAATCTCTTGCTGAGGTAATAAATGACATGCTCCTTGCCGAATTCATTTTTCTGCCCCAACATACAACCCATCGCAATATCGTTCACGGATATATACAGGAAAAGGGAGATCCCGTCCTTCGGAGGTACTAGCACTGGCGCTTCTGTTAATTGCTACTTAATAGTCTAAAAGGCCTTTTGGCATTGACTGTTCCATTCTCAGGAGGCATCTTTCCTTAACAGTTTAAAGATCGGTTCGCAGGTGGTCATCAGATGAGATATGAACCGACTGGTGAAGTTTATCCTCCCCAATAATCCCCTTACCTCTTTCTCTGTACGAGGTGCTGGCATATCCACAATGGCTTTGATCTTAGCCGGATCCAGTTCGATGCCTCGATTTCTCATCAAGAATCCAAGGAGCTTACCTGACTGAACTCCGAAGGCACACTTTGCTGGATTGAGCTTCAAATTATACTTCCTGAGCCGCTCAAATAGCTTTTTGAGGTGCGTCACATGGTCAGTTTCCGCCCTTGATTTCACAATAATATCATCCACGTAAACCTCTATCTCTTAATGCATCATGTCGTGGAATAGGGCCATCATTGCCCCATGATAAGTGGTTCTGCATTTGTGAGGCCGAAAACAAATCGTCTATAACAAAACGTGCCCCATGGGGTGATGAAGGCAGTCTTTTCTCGGTCCTCTTCCGCCACCATTATTTGGTGATATCCCGCGAAACAATCAACAAATGAATACATTTCATACTGAGCCGTATTATCCACCAAGATGTGTATGAAAGGCACTGGGAAATTATCCTTGAGACTGGCTTTGTTCAGGTCCCTATAGTCAACGCATACTCTCACCTTTCCTCCGGGCTTCGCCACTGGGACTATATTGGAAAGTCATTCTGGGTAAGTGGACACCATGATGATTCCAGCCTTGAATTGCTTAACTATTTCTTCCTTCACCTTTAAGCTCCACTCCGGTTTTAATTTTCTCAGCTTTTGCTTAATTGGCCTGAAACCCTCCTTGATAGGCAATCGATGTACCACAATATCCGTGGACAAACCGACTGTGTCTTCATGTGACCAGGCAAACACATCCTCATATTGGCTTAATAACTCAGCTACCTCTGCTTTCTGGTTGGGAATCAGGTCTGCCCCAATTTTCAGCTCTTTGGGATTTTTAGGGGTTCTTATGTTGATGGTAATGGTTTGGTCTAAGTTTGGTCTGGGTCTATCCTCGACCCACTCTTTGATCTCGTCGGGAGTGTCGTCCTCACCTGCTTCATCCTGCTCAATTCCCATCAAATTGAAATCCAGTTCTATATCAAAATCATAATCGTCTTTCAAATTTGGAAAATCTTTTGTTAGGCTAGAATGACTCAAATCGGTACACCTGACATGAAAGAAAAATATTTGTCATATATATAAACATTAAGTACATGACTTCCTTTTTTAATAATCATGACAAAAGTATGAAACAGATGTGTAGATACATAAAACAAAAACACCGTCTTCAAAACCCCTTGATCCCCTTACTGGACAGGATTCCCGGACATTCCTGCATTTACCCTTTTCTGGATACTACTGGCTGCACGGTCCAATTCTTGGGGATCACTTCGGTTTTAGAGCTAGTGATGAAGGGGGTCTCTGTATCTAGAACCTCTTCAATGATTGCGGCGACTTGGCTTCGGCTTTCATTCACATTTTCCTCAGGAACTTCCAACCCAGCCCAATTGATGAAAGGCATGATCGGCTCGCCTTCAGATATTTTCTCCTTTCCCCTTTCACTGGGCCCTGACTGCCCCGAGAGATGGCATTTTTTCTCAAACTGCTCCATGATTTCCTATAAGAATTCCCTCTGCTGGGCCAATCCCTTGGCTGGGGGAGCCTCCACCTTACCCTCTACTTCAGATGCAAGCTTGACCACCCTCGGGGAGTGTTCATTATTGGTTCTCGGGATCGGGACTCCGGTTATCCGAATGGGATTTTTTTTATATGAGTTCTTTGGCCTTATACCTCCGTAATATCCTAACCCCGCCTTGCCTGACTGCACTGGTATCTGGATGGGTTCGATGATTCCTTGATTGTTCTTGCCCAGCCCTTGCCCCGGCTGGAAGTTCATCACCATCATTTCCCGGACAATAAATGTGAGCTCGGGAAACATTTTAGGCTTTAAATTTGGAGCTCCCAACTGCCTATACTGAGGGGTGCTAATTTCAAATGCCTGATAGCTGATCGGTTCAACCGATTAATGCACATGGATCACGGGCATGCCTTTTACAGAGGAAACATGGTAGTCAGGTTCTGCTGCAATCGTTACCAAGTGCCCATCCACGACGAACTTTATTTGCTGATGTAGGGTGGAGGGAACTGCCCCTGCCATATGAATCCAGGGCCTCCCTAGTAACATGTTATAATTGGCAGTAATATCTAGCACCTAGAAGGAAATGTCAAAAGTATAAGGCCAGATCTCCACCAGTAGCTCAATCTCTCCCACCGTGTCCTTTCGAGACCCGTCGAACGCCCTCACCACCACTTGGCTGGCCCGCAGGTGCTTAGGGTTGATTTTCATCTTTTCCAGAGTACTATACGGGCAAATATTCAAGGCTGACCCACCATCAATCAAGACTCCGTTCATCAAATACCCGGAGGAGATGACTGCAATGTGTAACGGCCTCCAGTGCCCCCTCCCTTCTTCGGGGATATCGTCGTCGGTAAATGAGATTACATTGTTGTCCAACAGGTGGCCCACCAAGTGGCCGAATCTCTCCGTACTAATGGACTTAGGGATATGAGCCTCTTCCAGGACTTTGCTTAATATCTGATGATGATCATTGGATGCCAATACCAGGTCTAAGATGGATGTCAGGGGCGGTTACACCTCCAGTGCCTTACCCACATTCGCCTTGCCGCGATTCATTTTCTCCCAAAACTCCAAGGCTTTTTCCTCCGAGATTTTCCCGTTTTCCTTTTTTATGCTCTCAAGGACTCGCCTTGGTAGATACCATGGATTGCCCCTAGAACTGACTGATGCACAACTGGCCTCCCCTTCGGTCTTCCCCCCATAATTCCATGGAACTGCCTTCAAACTAGTAATCGGTAATTATGACCTGGCTATTATAACAAGGGGTCTTAGAGCTGACAAACGGATAGGCTCCCTTTTGGTACCTCGAATTATCCCAGGCAACTTGATGGGCTCACTTCGCGTGCCTTCCTGAGTATTGGTCATAGCAATCTCTTCATCTATCTTTCTCACATACCTCAATTTCAAAGGACCTTCCGCCCCACTGGTTTCCACTACGTTCACGCCTCCCCCAATATGTTCGGGAAGAGGGTTGGCCTTTACGTTTGGGGGTTCCAGTTGTTCCACCACGATCTCCTCGATGTTAATCATGTTTTGGATCTTGTGTTTTAGTGACCAGCAGTCCTGGGTATCATGTCCCGGGGACCCCGAGTGATAGGCGCACCTTTTGCTTGGGTTATATCTCTTGCCCTTTGGATCCGCTGGTGGTGCTAATTCTGTAATCTTTTTCTGACTTACCAACACGGCCAGTATCTGCTCCAATGAATCCCCTAATGGGGTGAACTCTCTCTCTCGGGGCTTTTCGAATTTCCTGTGCCTCTCATACCTTTGATTGTTGAAATTTGACTGACGCGGGGGCTCGTTCTTTTGCATGCGGATAGGAGGGCTGGTCACTGCTTTCCCAGATAGCCCTTGCAAGACCAAGGACACATCTTCCTCTTTTCTTTTCTGGGGTCTCCAGGAAGAACTGCAATAGTTTCCACTCTGGATTTGCTCAGTAACAGCTTCAAGAGCTGTGAAGTCTCGGATTTTTCCTGACTTCAACCCCATCTCTGCCATTTCCCCGTGTTTGATCATCTCCGCAAAAGGCTTCTCTATCCCAGCTATCACCCTTTCATAATAAGGGGCCTCTTGTATATCGATGAAGGTCATTACCATCTCTGTTTCGTTCATGGGTGGGTTTACTTGGGCCGCCAACCTTCTCCATCGTTGAGTGTAATCTCTGAATGATTCATTAGTCTGCTTCCTGATCTTTGTCATCTGGTATCGGTCCAGGGCCAACTCCTCCCAATTATGAATCTTAGCATTATCCAATCTCGCATACCAGGTCCTAGCCTCCCCTGTCAGGCTCTTCTGGAATAACTGCATTCTCAACGACTCATCCTCAGCATACGCCCCTAATTCTCCGATGTATACTTTCAAATGCATGTAAGGATCCCCCGACCCGTTATACTTTTCAAATTCGGGAATTTTGAACTTCTCAGGATACTTGGCTCCCGGAAAAATGCATAAGTCGGAGTAGTTAACACTGCCATACGACCCGATCCCCTTCATAGTTTTGATGGCCTCTTCCATCTGTTTTATCTTCTTGCTGACATTATTGGCAACTTCATCTTCTGGAATGACAATAATTTTTTTGGGCTGTTCAACCTTCGGGCTTTCTAGGGTCACACCGTTCCCTTGGGATGATGGCTCCGGTGGGTCCTCGGTTTGTGACTTCGATTTCAACTTGAAGTGCTCTTTTAGCATCATGGTCAATTCCGTCATCTAATTCTTTACTGCATCAAACTCCTCCCGAGATATAGGAGCCGGGTTCAGATTGGGATTCTCGGCCATTTCGACTGCAGACTCTTGGGCTTTTCTGGATCGAAGATGAGTTTGGGGAGAAATCATACAACTATAATAACTCAAATTTAGTTTCGAGGAATGACATTTTTGGATGCATGCTAAAGCGAAAAATCTCTGTAAAACTTTTTTGGGGTTTTTAATCTTTGCCTGCAAAACAGGGTCAGTATTCCTTCATTTTGACCAAGGCATATTAATGTAAAATCATGATGCTCTCTCAGCTATCCCTGTAAAACAGAGGTTAGTACTTTTATTTTGACAAAGCGGTTGGTACAAAATGATTGACCGCAGTATGATATCATGCGCGTAAAGTGTAAAAGGGTATGAAGAGACTTCCCACGCGTCGAGTTTATCTGAGGCTGACCTACCCTAAGTTACTCTGGCGGACTTTTCGGTATGAAGGTTCCCAGATCTTTGCAACATACTAGAAGGGAATAAATCCGATCTTTCAATTGGATTGAATATGAGTGGATGCTTTTCCTGAGCCTCGCCAGGGAGTGCCCCTTTGAGTCCAGTAATCTACATCCGACGGGTTTGCCTCAAAAGGAGGAATCGCTCAATCATACATTCATCATTCATTCATCGTTCCTTACCGTATGCATAAGATGCTAATAAAGTAAAGCTTTTAAAAGAAAACGAAATCACAACAATCCCATACACGCACCAAAAGGTAGTTTAACGCAAGCAACGCAACCACATTTTTTTAGATTTTTGAAGGATAGGAAAACATCGAGATTTTAAACGCGGCCTAAGCCCTCTAATGTCCCCAGTGGAGTCGCCAGCTGTCGACGCCGGGATTTAGTCATTTCTCTTTTTAATGTTAAAATCCCAATATTAAAAGCCCTTTCCAATTTTAGCCTTTAGATTAAGATGTGATTTTTTGAAAAGGGTTGGCTTAGTGTCGACGGGATTTTGAAAGATTGATTTCTTTAATGAGCCAATTGACCAGAGTCGCCAGTTGGTATATTTGAAAATGGATGTACCAACTCATCCGAGTTTTGTTTTCGTAATCACTGGCTCATATGTGACTCCGAATTAATTGGTCTGCGAACCGATATTCATAGAGTTCGGGGGCTTGCTTAAGCGAGGGGAAGGTGTTAGGCACCCCCCGACTTCCGTGAAACACGGTTACCGCAATCTCGATGTTTTCATATCCTTTTCAAAATCCTAAAAATGTGTAAGTTGCGTGTGTGTGCGTGCGTGCCTAGGTGATGGTTGTGGTGAATTTTGCGTGAAAATTGTTTTGATTTATGAAAAACGTGTTTTATTGGAAAGCGTTCAGACGTCCTTTGACCCAGTTGACGAGGCTTCGTTTTTTATAATAAAGATTGATTTAAATTTCGAAAACGATGAGGTTTTTATTGGATGTCATTTTTAGAAAACAATAGTTTTTTAAACTTTTGTCAAATAGGAATCGAGACTATACATTGCCTTCTAACAGTAAATTAAAATAAAATGAAGGCAACTTCTAGAACTCTTTAACCCTATGCACAAAGTTTAATGAAAACATTTATCTATTCTTTTACGAAAACATTTTTTATGACATTTCAAAACCAAATGGACCCTTTTTGTCAAACCAGGCTCAAAGTTCGCCAAAACTCTTAATTTTTAAACCTCGTGAATCTAATATTCTAATTTGATCATTTTTAGGAAATCTTCATTCTTTGCCTTATTTTGGAAAACCATTTTTCGTATCGTAAATCAAAACAAGCATTCAAACGTGTCAGGGCTATCCATGGGCATGTAAGCCGTCTAAATAATCCCAAACACCCACAATCACATATTTTACTATTACGGGGCCTTAACCCGATTACGGTTCGATATCGCTTTAAGGCCCAATATTTACATATATACAAAATGGACCCTTGCAATGATTACATACACCCAAAGTTGTCCATCATCGGGATTTGATCACGAGGATCTCCTCCCTAGGCTCACAATCACCCAAATCGCTGCACAACCATACCAGAGCAGGATAAACAATAATAAACTTGATACTATGCTACATGAATCAAAAAAATCATAATCCCAACACAACAAACTACCCGTTAACACAACGAACTACATATCACCGTACGGATGTCATCGGAACATTAGGAGGAGATTACGTTCCAACGGAACCCTCGCTAATAATCCCTAATCCACGGATTCTCAACAATACAACAACATACTACAATAAAACAAACCAAAACACAAGACTATAATTATAAGGCTAGCAAAATATTCAAGAAAACACCATTTTCACCTTGCAATACACCAACGGACGCTTTTTATTTCACTATCGAGCAAGAATACGAGAATACTTGAATATTTGGACAAGAAAACACAATTCTCACAATAATTTAACCAAAACCCGAGCCTAACCTCGTCTCCCTCGCCTTTCTCTCTCTTAGATTTAGGAAAAATTTCTTCATATGCTTCTGCAGATCAAAAATGGCGTTATATAGGTGACTGAAGTCAGCCGCAGGTGCATCTGCGGCTGGCCGCAGGTGCACCTGCGGTTGCCTGCTATGGTCGCCCGCGCCGAATCCTCGGCTGTCGGGTTGTCTCCTCGAGCCGTGCAAGTGTCACACTTGTCCTTGGCCGCAGGTGCATCTGCGGCTGCCCAACTCACTTTTCTCGATTTTCGTGCCACGCGGTCTTGAATCGTCAATTTTTGCTGTTTTATTTTGGAAGGCTGTTACCTGATGTATAAATATCTCTGGTTCCTGGCTTCCAAAGAGCGATACACCCTCCGACTGTCGAAAGCGTAGTGGTCATTTGCTGTCTTTGGCGACCGAATCGGGTTTCGTCTGGATCAACTGCGTGTCTTGCCTCAAATGACCTAACGCTCGTTGTTTGTTTGACAGCTTTGATCGTAAGCCATCGTGGTGACTTTGGGTTGGGGTCCACCTTTCCTGTTTGTATGTTGGGTCGAATGACGATTTTGCCCTCCTGTCTAGGTCAGTACACAAGTGCAAAATTTGGGTGTCTACATATATCATCTAGATAGATAATATTTTGAGTATTTGGTACATTATTAAATGTCCGAATCATTAAGATTATGTAAAAGAAGAATGTTTAATTAAATTAAACTAATGTAAATAGTCTATTCGTGACTACTTTAGACAACTTATTAAAAGTAGGTCGTACAATGAACATGTAGTGAAGGTGTAAGTATTAAGTTTACCCGATATGTCCAACTAGGTTTGGGCTAGGATTTTTGTCCGAAACGTAAAGGTTCAATTGTCAAACAACTAAAGAGTTAATAATTTGAAGTTAAGGTCTTAAATTAAGACTAATTAATAGTCATTATAACTAATAATTATGTCAATTTTATATCTAAATTGTAGGTTGAACGAAAGACGCAAATAAGCGTAAATGATAGAAGCGGACCAGACAAATTTTTCAGAAGTTGCTCATATGTGCAATAATATGCTCTAATATGATTTAAATTAATAGTATGAAGATATATTGATGATGTTTACAATAAAATTAATGCTTTTGCTGAGGGGTCAACAAAGACCAATGAACCTGAGTTACGACGCAACCACGCCATTAGTTTGCTGTCGGCCTGTTTACCAGTCACAGAGACTAGAAACTACCGTATTTAGTACACTAGGTGATCAACCTATTGTACCCTTTTTACTTTTTCTTTTGGGCTGAACCATGTTAACCAACCCATATAACATATCCCTTTTCAGGGTTGTTCACCTCAGACTTTAAAAACATTTATTTTATCCATTATCTGGATTTAAAAAAAAAAAAAACATTTGTTCATTGCTTTTTCAAAACGGTCTAACCAAAACAAATGGTATAGACCTTCATCATTAAACTGTTCATTCTTCGAAAACTTAATTTTTTTTTTTTTTTTTTCAAAAATATTATCATTAGTTCAAAACTTGAATCCAAGAAAATCCTTTAAAAGGCTTCATAATACCGCACTATCTTAGCAGTATGTTGAGAATTCAGTCATTTAAGACCTCTTAATACCGTACCGTCATAGAAGTACGTTGAGAATTCCACCATTTTATCATTTCACACTATAATCAACAGTGTGACAATGATTTCGTAAATACATTTTGAAGTTTTCAAAATAATTTTGTCTAGCCGAATCAATTGGCATAGACCATGAATCACAGGATTTAAAAAAATCACTTTTCAATTCTTGAACAAAGCATTTTGCTGCACCAACGTGCGAAAATATGCACAATTTAAAACATGAATGGTCTAGCATAGCTAGAAGAGTGGATTGCCTACCCAATCCTAATAATCTCTTCGTCTTACATAGTTCCTTAACTCATTCAATCCTTTCTTATAATATTATCTCTTCATATATCCTTAATCTTAGCCAATATCTAAGAACTATATTTCTTAACTTATGACTCTCTACTCTAACCCAACCCTGTTCATCAAACTTGCCACGCATTTGGGCTCAGGAACTTACCACAATCACATGGTTCACGGAGCTTGTCCTAGTCAGGCTATAGTTGCCCATTCGCTGAGGGGCTCCACCACATAATCATGAGTCACGAACTTACTATACACTTGGGTTTTCAGAACACGCAACTAATCTTAATCTTTCTTACTTAACTCTTCTCATTTCTTACCGTGACGCTGGATCTTCACTGATTATCACGACAGGAAGCTAAGCAAGTACAAATCCCCGTCCCATACCGAGGAAGTGCACACTCGGCCACTACCATGAGTTCTCAATGAAAAATCCCACATACCCTAATATTCCTCACTTTTCTTTACCTGATATGAATTTTATCAATTCACATCTTACAACTCATTAAGAGTCCCTTCATCTTATTGTTCACAACTCATCATGAGTCCCCTATATTCATAACTTACCATTCACAACTCCTTAAGAGTCCCTTAATCTTATCTTACTATTTACAACTCATCTGGAGGCCCGTTTTCGTCTTATTGATCTCCTAGGATCTCATGGCCCATTTGCCCTTTATCTTGTCTTATTTTCAAGTATCCTTTACTATTTCTCAATCCTGAATTCCCAAAATTCATTTCTTTATTACACAACTCCTCTAGAGTCCAATACCTTTCTATTTCCTTTCTTCACACAAAGGTCATAGCTTAAGGTACTCCTACCTAAGGTCTATAACCTGACTGCTCTGATACCAACTGAAATGACCCGAAATCCCGACCTTATTTAATTATCCGATTATCTCTGGAAATCATATTCATTAACTTTAAATTCATATTAACCTGGAATTTCGTGCATCAAACTTAACCTTTAACTTTCATTGACCGTAATTTGGTCCCTATTTTTTTTTAAAAAAAAAAACTTAATCTTATAATCCTTACCTGTCTCAGGATCGCAACATTCATTTACCTTTCATTAGAACTTAAGTCACCCATTAATAGTTTGTGACCTATTATAAACATACATATATATAATTATTTCATCACTTGTAACAAAATTTCGCCATAGTTTCATCTATATATGGCCCTGTTTATATATTCCTGTATTCATACATTTGCATCATATATACATATATATCCTGTTTACAACTCTTTATGCCATACATACATACATTTTTTTTTTCATTCTCCGATAACACAAATTAGCAAATCATACTGTTCTTTCTACCATCTAGGTTTAACATTTAAAATCGGTTATTACATAACTTGCATATATACAAATTTACATACATCTGTTTTACATGAATATCTCATAGATACAATTTCAAATCTCTTCACGCATCTCCATGCATTCACACTCTTTACCTTAGCATCACCGGAACCTCCGGCCTTCTTGTAAATCACCTGAAATGTTAGTTCATAGCAAGAGTGAGCATAAAGCTCAGCAAGTAATTCAGATAACACATTTCATGCTTACAGTTTATATCAATGCATCATGCATCCCTTACTTTACTATGATGTACATAATGTCACGTAATTCATTTAGCAATTAAGTCATGTAATCGCACATAAGGCACATTTCAACTTATTAATTATCACGTAGTTCACATATAACGGTTATTACATTCAAGTCTGAACACTTGCCTGGTTAGCATTTATATACACTTAACCTTTGCTGCGTAGCTTAGCCTTTCTATCCCTTCTTGCGTCAGGTTGCTATTTCGAACCTTATCTGTCAATATATAACTTATTCATCAATATAGGATCATAACTTATACAATTTATCAAACTTAACTCATAATTATTTGAGTAATCGGTTCTCATCATATTACAATTGACGTATTATTCTCTACGTAGGTCAATAATATCCCCATACCTCATTATCGATCTTTCCCATAACTTATAACGCACTTTAACTTAGCTTTAGATATGCTATGTTATACCATTCCTTACATCATTATACTTGGACATCATTTATATAGTTCATTCTTATCTATCTAGGGTTTACATAACCCATTCTTATCGTTCCTTGTCAAATGATTACATTTTGGACACTTAAATTTTTTTTTTCTTACTACAGTAACTGCGCCTCGGCGCCACTTTTCTTCTCCCCAATCTCGCTGGCCGCGAAAAGCTCTCGGCCGATGAACAGTGACACTGCGCCCCGGCGCAGTGTCTAGGCTTAATGACTGCACCCCGGCGCAGTCCCTGGTTCAGCAGCTTCTGATTTTCTCTGCTACTTTGTTGATTTTTAACTCTCAATCCACCCATCCAACTAACACCAAAATTGGTACACATGAAGACCTTATAACATAGTATTTTATAAAATTTTCTATTGCCTCATTTGGCTTTTTAAAATCATAGATATATTAGCCCGTAGGAGGGCTGTTCGACTTGTTTCTATACTTAGAAAATTTCATAATTTTCAAAATCAACTTTTGCAATTCTTGTGATTTTTGGCCATTTGATTTAAAACATCAATTCAACACTTGACATAGTTCATATAACCTATATATGACATGTCCAAACTTCCAAAACGATAAAATTTCGCACGAGGCGAGAATTGTCCGTAAAAATCCGTTTAGGTTCGAAACGATCGATTTCGATCGTTCGAATCGCCAATTCAACCAAATTTGATTCCGTTAACTTCAAAAATGACCTAAACACGTGTATTAACATGAAAACAAGTCATGTGACTTCATTTTGCCTTTAATCACCCAAAATTGCCAAAAATCACCTTTTGATGCTATTTTCACAAATTTTCCTAACTTTCAAAATTCCACACATAAACCAACTTGACATTTAAACCTCCAATCACCACATAGGTAACCATATGTCCATTCTAAAACTTTATATGTCCACATAACTTCTAACTGCACATTCTAAAGCACTTTACAGATTATTATGAAATCTATACAAAAAGTATAGCCTAGTATTCAACTTTCCTTTATAAAACATACTTCTCAATCTTCAAAGCATTCTTATATGCTATTTAACATAATATTACACATGATTTCTTCATAATCAACCTTTCTATCTAGGTTTTCACCAAATTTAGTAACATATAGCACTTGATCATATCTTAAAACATGACTTCTAACTTGTATACATGAACATAACTAATCCATCACTTTGTTCTACCAACTTGTGTCTAGGGTTTCATGATTAGTCACATTTAAAGCATATAACTAGCATATTCTTTACGTTTAGCTACTTGTTCATGCATGACCATCCTTATTCTTGAATTTAAATTCATAAACATCAAACTTTGAAACAAGAGCATGGTTATACCTTCATGTATGTCAAACTTCTTTACATATCTAGCATCCTCTTGATGAGTACATCACTTTTCCTTCTTGCTCCATGAACATTTAAGCTCTTTAGCTCCATGTTTTCCAAGCTTTTTCCTTTTCTTCAATGGCTTCTCACTTTCTCCCTCTTAGGGCTACTCTCCTTCGTCTTTTCCAGCAATTGATCAAAATGAAGATGATTTACTTGCTTTAGTAAATTTTATAAGCCTTAACTAGGCTAGTTAAGTAACATAACCATGGTTAACTCATCTAAGGGCGTTTTGGTCATTTCACATATCAAGTGAAGGGTATTCTCGTCATTTTGCCACTTAGGACACATATGTCATTATCCAAATTTTTAAGGGTATTTTGGTCATTTGACCTCTTTAGGACACAATGGTAATTATCTAATTTGTTGAGGGCATTTTGGTAATTTGCCAAATTATCTAGATTTCCATTTCTTACAACTTTTCCCCCACAACTAAACTTTCTTACATTTTTCCCCCATTAATTCATTCTTTGCTCATTTCTTATCCAAATCAAATCCTTTTTGATCCAAATTCGTTTCATCACACCTGAATTTTATTCATCATCCATTAATCCACAATTGGCTTGTCCCGATTCACTTGTCACACTTCAAATTATAAATTTCATTCACAACTCATTTCTTACAATACTATTTGACAAAATTCCATATTATTTCTAAAATTCTATCTTCTATGAACCTTTTGATTCTATAATCAATAAATTCTAATTTCTAACATCTCAACTAGTCATCATACTCACTTTTCATAATTTGCTTCCTCACGAATTACACATCGACCGTATTATCACAATTCATCCCTTTGACCACATAAACTTATAGTATCTTAATTTCGTCCTTACATTCCTTAAACTTATTTACTTCACACACATAAACAAATTCTCAACATACTGATAATTTATATCCCTTCTACTCACGTTTAAGAGTATTACATTTTTATCTTCACACATTGTATAATTACATAACTCATTTAAATCAATGATACCAATTTCTTAATAATTTCATATATTCACATATCATATTCTTATTATTCCTTAAATCTTTAGTAGACCAATTAGGTCAACCGTTCCTTCTTTTCCACACATACTGACTTACCTTGCCATTCTTATATCCTCGCCTCTCCAGGCCTATTCATTTAACTTACACTTAACTTTCATAATCAACTCTCAATTCAATTATACATCACCATTTCCATTTCTTCTAAACTTTAACTCATCTTTCTATATCTTATCAAATATATTCCTATACACATATTCACGTACACAACCCATAATCTGTTGACACACACTATCATATCTTGCAATAATTCCTTCCAATTTACCCTATTGTGGGCATTACAGTCAATAATTCATTTTAATCCCGTTATATTACCATTTGGTCATCAACGTTCATGTTCATTCTTATTCCAACATATCTCCAGTCTCTTAAATATTTCAAATCTCTGACGGATCCATCTGTACTATTTCAACCCCACAGGTCACATCTATTACCTTTATCACTTACTAAATCAATTTAATCATATAATAATCATATTTAATCATTTTAACTAGGTTTTGTTTTATAACCTTCACTTAATTATCCATAATACTTATTTAGAATTTCTGTAAAATCCTGGGGTGTCACACCTGCCTTCATGTCCCCACCTCCGGCAACCCGATCGGATGACCCGACTCGAGTTTTCTAGAGTTGGCTCTGATACCATATTTAACGACCCGAGTCAAATCCCGAGTCCGAATCAAATCACAGCAGAATAAGGCCCAATGAGATGTCTCAATAATATCTTCTTGGGTTATCTTAGCCCACCACAGGCTCACCCAAAAAGTCATGACTGAATGTATTAATGATAGCAACTTGGGTCCTTATAAACACATCCAAATATTCCACATTAACTGATGTGGGACTGGGGTGTTACACTAACATTTTCAGATAGTGCAAATTATTTGAAGTTCTCGATAAAGATCAAGGAACGGGAGAAAACATATTACCTTCACTAAAGATCTAAATGTCTATTATAGATATCAGTCCGAATTGGACCGGTAAATGATTGTGTAGTATAAGACTTAGTTGGTATGTTATATGAGTGTTAAATACTCAATTTGATTGTAATAGAATGTCGTATCATGTATGATATTGAGACATACTAGGAATGTATAAAGATTTCGATTCTGAAATAGAAAGAGATGTTGTGAAATTGTAAATAAATGAATATTTAGCAATTTTAATATTGTTGTAATTCATGAACAATAAGGAAAATGTAATACT
The DNA here is from genome assembly GCA_947179155.2 of Hedera helix. NCBI lineage: Eukaryota > Viridiplantae > Streptophyta > Magnoliopsida > Apiales > Araliaceae > Hedera > Hedera helix. The sequence goes on along the minus strand of OX359282.1, from coordinate 13,365,207 downwards.
AGTGTTGAACCGGATCTGAGGTCCAAGGAACCCAGATTTAGGGTCATCACACTAATCATGGTAACGTATATATTAATAAATAATAGTATTCTTGTTTCTTTCAAAATACATATAATTATATTCACAAAAATATTATTTTCTTTTTTAATTCTATTGCGAACAATTATTATTATTATTATTATTATTATTATTATTATTATTATTATTATTATTATTATTATTATTATTATTATTATTATTATCATCATCATCATCATCATCATCATCATCATCATCATCATCATCATCATCATCATCATCATCATCATTATGTCAAAACTCTAAAGTTACAAAAATAATAATTTAATATCCTAAAATGCTAATTACTAATAAAGATATACCAAAAAATTATATACTAACAAACTAAATATCATACAAAAATTAAAGTTTCAAAATTAAAACGAATACACAAAATTAGATAATTGCATAAAGAAAGAAAAAAAGACATCCGAAATTATGAGGTCATAGTCCGCCCATGTCCTTGACACCGAAAATTTTAACTAAGAAGGTCCTTATTAAAAAGGTTATCACACAAAAAGTTCCTCACAAAATAGGAGGTATGTAATATCCCAAATATTGTCCAAAGTGATCTAACAAGATTTAAGCAAAGGTTGTCAATTCAAATCCTAAGATCGATTGCTCAAGCATACCTTGAGCTATCTTAAAGAATATATACGACTCGAAACTACAATCGTATACAACTAAGAGGTTAAAATCTTTAACCTAATTTGTGTTATGTGATTAGTAAAGCTTGAATTGAGCTTTTAAATGTGTTGTATGAATTATCTATGTGTAGGATTTTGTGTTTTGGTTCAAGTAGTTAACCTTAACACTTATTAAAAATCAGAAGTCAATTTAGGGCAAAAACCTAAATTGAAAAAAGAGTTAAAACCTAAACCCTAACCCTATGGTCTAAACCCTAGAAAATAACCTAGGCCCTTGAGCAAAATGTGAAGGTCAAATTGACATTCCGTTTCAAGATTCAACCTTCCCACGATTTAAAAACACGTATCAGTCAATAAAAGTTTTTCTCGAAAAACGTGTAAAAGCACTATTCACGAGGTGACATTTTTCATTCGTTTGACTGTTTCTTTCATCTGTAGGACTTCTTACATTTCACAACATAGTGATAATATGAGGTTTAGATGTCAGGGAATCAAAAAAAATTTTTGGAGAAAAAGACACGATTTACGAGAAAATGTTTGTCGTCTTTTTGAACGTTCTTTTCAACGTTTGGACTTTTTCTATTTCACATTATAGCATTTATATGGGGAATAGATACCAGGGAGCCACTAATATTTTTCCAAAAATAAAACGTAAATCGCTCTTCAAACGAAAACGTTTTTCGTTTTTTATCAAACTGCTGATGGATACAGTGTTTGTATGCAACACCGGTGCGTAATAAGCAATAAAAGATTTTCTTGAAAAGTGTGTCGGGAATAAGACGAAATAGGGAAAAGACAAAAATAAATATTATTTTTGACTTTTTGAACGTTTAAGCATATTCTGAGAAATGGTAGTCAAAAACACTATTCACCGAAAAACGTGCCAAGTCTGTTGGACTTTCGACTTTACAAAATAGTGTTTATTTGGAACAAAACTCTGGAATATCGAACTTTTAAATCCGTTGAGGTCAATTTAACCGGAAGACTTAGAAATGAACTAGAATTAGTTCAGGATAAACTAATTTTTGTTGAGATGTAACTGAGTTAGATTTAACTGGGTTAGGAACCTAACTAGGAACTAATGTAAGGGTTTCGACACAGTGAAAGCAGCGGAATTTAAATTTTTTTTTGAAACCCTAAGACAGGATCCATGCGAAAACAGATTAATCAGAGGTTTAGATTATTTTACCGATTATCTGAGATGTTGAGAAGACGATGGAATTCTGGAACGGCTTCGAATCTTCAACGCAATCCAGCGACTACGTCTCTACGGTATCCACACGAACGATCCGCGAACCGTCACACGATCTGCAGCGAAAGGGATCTGCGGTACTAGCCACCAAGATCAGGATTTCTAACCTATTTTTCTCTGTAGCCTCTTTCTGAAAGCGGCTAGGGTTTTAGTTTTTCCTTACGTTACTTTTTTAGACTACTGATATATCATATATATAGTAGTTAATAGGAATTAACTAAAACCTAAAATAAATAGAAAAATAAAATCCGAATTTATATATATTATATTTTAATTAAGTCTTACTTAATTAATATACATATATACAAATTATCCTATTAATTTAAATTCGTAATTTTTAAATACTATCAATCATATTGACATATTTAAAATACTTACAATTTAAATTAATTCCCTTTTAATTACGTTCTAAGTGTGTGACCCTATAGGTTATTATTATGTTGGTAATAATTTTAAAATCATATTATAAAATTATAAACAGTGAGCGGCATCTAGTAATGCATCACTGCTACCCAAATAATAATAAGATCGGTGATTCGATACAACCTTTTCGTGACCAATGTTTCAATGTAATTTAATCCTTTTAACCTTATATCCTAGATTAAACTCGAGGCATGGAATGTGTCATACTCTTCATAATTTAATCTGAGTTTTCTTGATCAATGAGTAGACTATATGAAACAAATCAATATTTGAGCATGGCCATGCATTTCATAGTCCTACTCAATCAAGAGGCCTATGGATATCACCCCTAATATATAGGAGGGTTAAATTCCATCTAGATCACTCATATTCCTCACACGATTCATGATGTACCCAATAATCACCTTTATTGTCCACCCTATTAAAGGTGACATTTGATGATATCAAAGTACACAAATTCTCGTGTAATAATATAATGACTTCAGGTCGGAGGATCATTACATCATTGTCACTATAAGAATTTCTTATGACACTTTGCATAATGCTCCATGTAGAATTCTCATGGTGGGTCAGTCCAGTACATTGTTCTCTAACATGTACCTATGCATTGACTCAAATATCTCATATATTTATGACCAATGAGATTTGGCCATCAGTCAATCCACATACTAGTCTCAATGCATCGTTGTTGTCCCATTAACAATGATACTCGACTAGGGACATTTAAGAGCAATGATACTAATTATAATTATATAATCTCATGTTCAAGTCACATACTTAAAGCTATATAATTCGTATCATTATTCTAAGGGCTTTTATTATGTTAACATTTATATAACGCAGTAAATGAAATCATAATAAAATAATCTATTTATTCAATCAAATATAATATCAAAAATGTTAAGCAATTACATCAAATAATTAGCCTCTAGGGCATAAACTCTAACAACTAAACCTAGTTACAAACTAACTAAGCTTATGAAATAGTTAACCTAATCTAGTTGATATAAAACTAGGTTAGATGACATTTAGTTGAAATGAAATTAGGTTATGTTAAACCTAGTTGGAATCGAACTAGGTTAGGGTAATTAGATTACCATTTAACCTAATTATTAATTAATTAAACTAAACCTAAATAGGATTAAGTTTAATTATACTAAAGATTAACCTAAATTACAAGTTAATCTAATCGGTGAATTAATAACCTAATCGAATAATCAAATTCCTAGGTTTATTGCTAATTAACCTAATCCTAACTAAGCTAGATTATCAAAAGGACTAATATAACCTTGATTAAGCTTGGTAAATGACCATGACTACCCCTCAATTAAATGATTAAATGACCAACCAAACAAGCCCTAGAACTATTCATTTGGTAGGCTAATTGGTGGACCAATTGGAAGCTAACATGTGAAAATTGTGGTGTCACCAAAATGTGATGATTTCTAGCATTTAATGGCATTAAATGGGCTGATATGGTCGTTCAAATGGAGTGGTGAACCTTAGCTTAGCTTAGCTTGGAAGTCTTGTACTAATGACCATTTTACCCTAGCTTTGCATGGCCTATAAATAGCAAGCATTACTCACTTGTTTGATCATTCATTTTCAAAGAAAAAATGCTTGTATCAAAGCTATATACAATATGAGAGAGAGTTCTAGTGAGTTATAATAAAAGGAAGTGCAAAGAAATAGTTAAAGCTTGCACTTCGAGAGGTAAATCATTAGTCGTTTTTATGTTCGCTTAATTTTCGTAGTTTAAAAGCTCAAGAACGCGAGTCGTAGCCATGTACGATTGTCGTTCTCCGTGTTCTTCACGTTTGAGCCTTTCTTCATTTTACAGTAGTTATAATGTCGAATTTCAATTCGTAGTTTAAAGCTCAATGAACATACGTAGTGGTCATGTACGGTTTATCCGTTTTCCGCGTTTGCGTATGTTCTTGAGCATTTTTATAAATTGTTATAATTCAATTTATAAGTCGTTATAATGACCAAATTTTGTCAACTATAAAGTGTTATAATCACTTATATAAGCAGTTATAATGCTCAAATTATTTCAAGTACGAAAACCAAAATCTCAAGAACATAGTCGTTACCATGTACGGTTTATCCGTTCTTCGTGTGTTCTTGAGCAAAAGTGATAGGACTAAATTATACGATATTTTTATTCCCTAATACTTAGTTTTTATATTTATTGTGTGCTTAAATGATTAATTATTTAGCATATTTTGGTTTTAATAGGTTTTATAGGATTTTAGTTAATTTATGTTAATTTAGGTAATTTTATAGTAATTTTATATTTCTTTTTATTTATGTATTTATAGTATTTTTTTATTATTATGTGTTTTTAGGATTTTTAGTATTTTTATATTATTTTCATTTATTTTTAATTAGTTTATATTTTGTTTTGTAGGAAATTAAAGGTGGAATGGCAAAATTGTAATAAGCTGAAACGCGGAGGGGCAAAGCCGTAAATACCAGAAAGTAGAGGCCGTGCATTGCACGCTTGAATTTGTTTCAGCAACACAAAAACGACGCCGTTCGGTAAGAATTTATAGCAACCGCGCCATGCGCGCGTACAGTGAAACTGGCACGAAGAGAAACGACGACGTTTTGGCGAAGGGGCAGAAAGCCTCCGCGCAATGCGCGGAGGAGGGCGGTAACGTCAGCAACGCGGTAAGCGCGTTGACTTGGTCAACGACGCGTGGAAGGCTTGTTTGGCTTGTGCATTACTGCTGGAAAACGGAATTATTTCCCATTTTTGCTACTTTCTAATTCCAAATTGAATTTTTATTCCAACCAGGGTTAGGATAATAATTATTTTTCTTTTTCTTTTATTTTTAATTGTAAATCCTATTAGGTTTTGGACAAATTAGAGGTCTATAAATAGAGGGTCAAGCTATCTCATTATTGATTGTAAGCTTTTGGGAGATCTTTCTCCTAATTTCTTGGAGAAAGTTTTTTCAACTAATACGTATTATTTTTATTATGTTTGACTAATTTTCTTTTTCAGTTCCAAAGGGATGTTGAACCTTATTTTTAATTAATGTTCTAATTGAGTTTTATTATTTATTCCTTCATGCATGAGATTTATTCTTGATAGTCTGTTTTAATTGTTTTATGATATTTGCTTGATTAATTTGATAATGGCATGTTAAGTTAATCAATAATTTATCATATGCTAGATTAAGATTTGATATTAAGCAAATGATATTTTATCTGGTCATAAGTAGCAGTTAATAATATTTGATTGTGGTCAAACTTTTGAATATTATTATGATTATCAAGGTGGCAAGTTAAATGGTCCGCGATGTTGAGATTGTTGCTTGGAATAATCTAATTCTCTAATTTTTAATGCAACTGTTATATTAAATCTAGACTAATAGTTCTAGGTTGTATGATAGTTAGAGTCTTTTGTGAGCGATTGCTGTATTAGATTTATAATATAAGGAGGATTTTGGGTAGCTTGGCGATTGTCGGTTATCTAGGATTATTAATTTCAATTGAAGGAAGAGATAACAATAACTTGATTAATTTGTTGATTAAAAGAAGGGGATACTGAACTAAGGAACTGAAGTTTGTTTTAATTGATTTTTCTCTTCTTTATTATTTATTATTAGTTTTATTTGTTTGAATTTTAATTAGTTAATAATTAATTCCAAACCCCCCATTTAATTAGATATTTTTGAAAACATTAGATTTATTAAAACAATTCACTCTTTGTGGGTTCGACTCTTACTTTCACTACTACATTAATATTTTTCAAAGTAAGGTTTTATTTTTGATTGCTTGCGACAGCATCCCAAAAAGTCATGAATCTTTCTATGAGAAAGTTTGTGATTTATTATTTTTATGTTATAAAGTGATATTGAGTCTTACAACATGATTTCTTAAGGAGTTAAAGCAAGCGGTACCATGTTTCACATGGTTAACCCTAAAAATATTGATCAAAGTAAGCATACTGACCTTTCTGCTAAAATTACGAAAATTTTAAAGTCATAATTTGTCTTAGCAACCTAAATGAAAGTTGTAGATCATGAAATTCTAAGCAATTTATACTTAAGAATCACTTTAAAATGTTTCCAGATGACAAAGTAATGACAGTTACCGGAAAGGACGTCAAAGTTGAAAATTTTAAGGGGCATTCGAGTGGAAGCACTAAATTTTGAGTTTTTGAGTTAACCAATTTTCCAAAGGATTCCACCAATGAAAATAGTCTAATTAAGTTATTATAAGACTTATTCAAAAGGAAAAATTGATAAACTAACATTCAGGGTCGCGTAACCCTTTTTGTAGGCGTTTAACGATTTTCCGGGAAAACCCTAACACGGTTTCAAGGCAAGTCTTCTAATTCTTGCTATGTGTTACTTTTGTAATAATGTAAAAATGATAAATGAAATATGAAATTTCATGTTGTTATTGGATAGATGTTATGTGAAGCCTTTAAATGATGTTTAAAAGCTTTCTAACTGTTATGTTTTATGTTTACGAGTTACGAACATGATTTATACACTTTGTATGTCAATGTGATACAAATTGTTAGAATGTGAGTTATATGTGATATTAAATAGAGAATTATGTTCAGTCAAGGCATGTTAAAGTTTATATGAAAGCATAAACTGCGTATGTACTGTATGTTAGACTTGCTGAGCCGTCGTGCTCACTCTTGCGAATAAAACCTTATTTGCAGATTAAAGATGAACGTTAAGAAGATCATGAACGTAAAGATGAAGTATAGATTAGGTTTTCATGTTTATTACTTGTATTTGTGTAAGTCATAATGACTGTTGTAATACGAACAAACAAACATGTAACCGAATATTGAATGAATGATATAGATTATTATCATTAGAATGTTGTTATGTCTTTATTTTGATATAACCTAGAATTGTTAAGACTTAACATAATATTGATAATGATCTACTTATCTAGATAAGGATCGGTAAATAACTTGTGAGTGTTGTACATCCGAGACAGGACTAAGCGATGTTGACTGGTCAAATCCATCGTTAAGGTTCCTCGGACCCAGGTATAACTCGTTATTACTATTCTGAATACCATATAAGTAGGATTATTGATATGAAGAGATATCACTATAAACAAATATGTTTCGAATGAGGGTTTTAACTAGTTGGGTAATGTTCTGTACGGAAAGAGAATTTTGCACCGGACAAAGATACAACCATTTGTCACGGATAAAGATGCAAACATTTATCACAGGTGAAGATACAAACATTCACCGCGGGATTCTCTGTTCCCAAGAGCCGTCCTAATGATTTAATACCGTGGATGTTGGAACATGTAAAGTTATAGAATATTTAAATCCTAAGGTTAAAATTAGACCGTTATATATGGTTTTATCCATTTATACGGATGAAAAACAAGTTGATACTTGTATACTAATAAAACTGAGATCAAGTTAAGATCCAGGGACAAAGTTAAGAGAAAATTTTAATGTATAGTCTAAAATAAGACTAATTCAACCAATATGATTATGGGATCATTGGTTAGGTCGATAGATGTATGAAATTAACGCACAAGGTCTGCCGCATCGAAAGCGCGGGGATTTTGGGGGGCGTTACAAGGTATTTAATGTTTGGGTATTTTAAAAATTAAAGGGGGTAAGTTAATATATATATATAGACTAAAGGAATTGGAGGAATTTTAAAAAGGGGTGATGCGGGACTTATAAGGGACCGGGTATTACAACTTAAAGGGCTTATTTATGACTCTCAATCACTATAAATACATCATGGGTTGTTTATTTATTTATCTGTCTTTACTATAATACTTTTATTGCTCTATAGTTCTGAGCGAGTGTTTTTTAAAGACCAACTGATATTAACTGTGTTAATCTTAATTATATGGTATTGTGAACTGGATCTTAAATAGAGTACATGGTGTTTTATAATGTTATCTTAAATAGAGTACATGGTGTTTTATAATGTTGTGCTTAAGTGCTTAACAAAGTTAAAATGCAACTTTGTAACTCATTATCCGAGCCCTTTTGAAGACTTTAGTTTTTGAGAATGACACGCACACGTACCTTATTAAAGTTACAAGCATCGTTGTAAAGAAATAAAATGAAAAATTAAGTTAATAACATCCACCACTTGCTAAAGCTTGTACCAATCACTTGAAATAACATGCTACGAAATATAATCAATTAATTGATCATATTGATGTTTGAAATAATCAAATTTCTTTTAGAGCTACAAAACAAGATAATGGATCACCCACAAACTCTCATCTGTAGTTAGATAAACTTAGTTATGAAATGGATATATCAATGTAGAAACTCCAACATTGCATAATACCCAATCAACACCGGAAGGGACACTATCATACCAAATATAACCCTGAAAGAGAGAGAGAAAGAGAGTAGTAGTGAGACTTCATTTTCAACTATTATATGATAACCTAATATTTTTTTTCCTTAATTAATATTCTTGAAGTCTCAAAAATAAAAGATTATTATTAATTTTTTGAAATTTATTTAAGACATTTTCAAAATTGACAAATATTCATTTAATTTTAGAAACTATCTAAAAGTATTAGGCCTAATTGCAAGCATCCTCTAAGTTGTCATCTAATTTTAATTTGACTCTTTAAATAACAAAAAATCTCAAGTGAACAATTCAAGTGACCAATTTGATTCAATTCACTCTTGACGTTGATTTCGATCGATCAATTCAAAATTTTGACATGATACGTACTCAATTGAATCAAATGGACTACTCGAAGGATTTAAGTGAAATTTTTGCCACTTAAGAGCCAAATTGAAATTGGGTAACAACTTGGAATGACAATTTTTTAATTCAGCTAAAGAACTACAAATTGTAAGGCTTATTATTTCATAAATGTTAATGAATTTACTAAATTTTGAATTTAAAAATATTTTAATTAATTTTCAAAAATCAGTTAATGATGATCTTATAATTGATCAGAGAGGAGGGACTATTTGAAAAACTTACGCAGTACTAAGTACGTTTGCATGCAAGCCATATTCTTTGGCGAAAATGAAAGAGGTGATGGATTGGGGTAATGCAGCCTGCAACGACATGAATAGTAAGTTAGCATACAAATGATTTACTAAATAAGTACTGAAATAATAAAAGATTTAAGGTGAAGTGTGTGTGAGTGAGTGACATAAAATTGTATTTTAAGTTTTTCACCTTGTGAAAATATTGCACCTGACTTTATAGTATATATAGCGAATCACTACCTTATTATTATTTTTTAAATCACCTAAATCAGTAATCCACTAATTTGTATCCAAAAGACTTGGGTACAAGATTGTACCAGAAAGATAAAACACCAACTTCAGGTCTACATCTCTTACATACTTCAGGAAATACAAACTCTAAACATCAAAAAAGGACTCAAAAAAACAAGATCCCAACTTTAGAACTTCCCCAAATTAAATCACTACCTTGTGGTACGTGCAAAAGTATATCTTTCATATAACTTTAACTACTTGTTATAGTTTAAAATATCCTATTTTGTACATATTACGAAATAATGATTTACTATAGTATAAAGCCATTTACTCAGCACAAAATGACAAGCTTTAATGTATAATTTTGCATTTTAATCCGGTGTGATTTCAATTCTATATGTTTACGTTGTTTATGGTCTAGTAATAGTATTTTTCACTCTTTGTTTGTTATTTTCTTTTCTTTTATTCTTTTTTCCCTTTTTCTATATTTTTACAGAAAAAAACAAAGTAAAAATTCACCATTGTAATAATGATGTTTCATTTTCCCTTGTAATTCTAGTAGAAGGGTGCATCGTGCACGCTTAATACATAGCTATCTTTTGCCAGAGAGTTCATGCTTCGTACACGTTTCTACGACGAATGACCCTTTTCTTTTAGGCATTTAACCTGTTTTTCTCTACACTGTTCGTACACAGAAAACTCTAGAAAAAGGAAATGAATTATCTGAAAATATAGGAATATTTAGTATAAGTTCGTTTCACTACATTTCAATTGACATTATGTTTCTGAAGGGTATATAAATTTATGCTCCAATAATATTAATAACCGAGAAAGATTTTTCATTTGCTAATAATAATAAAAAAAAAAGGTAGGATTTTCTCTTTCTTTTTCTTGTTATTTTGCTTTGACTAAAAATGCAAAACACTCCCATGTGTTTGTGCCCGTGTAATATTTTCGTCCTTAAATTTAACTAGTCAGCATATCCCTCTCTCAAAATATCATTATTAATACAAAATCATACCTTTTAAGATACAACTCATAACTGATCCAAAAAAAAAGCGGTTTGCTATTCTCAAATACCATGCATATCTCCACACATTGATAAATTTGAGATAATTGCATTTTTAGTCTTTTACTTTCCTTTTCCCTTAAAATTTTCAAGTTCCAAAAATATTATTGAATTTTCTTATTATTCTAGATTACCAACGACCAAGAGCATGGACATATGGCATGCTCATAAGAAATTTGAAGTACAGTATCTATTAGCGAAATAAATAATCACCTGGATGATTGCAACGCGTAAAACATCTCCATGCAAACCTACAGCAATTGAACCTATAGCCATTGCTGCTGGACCAGCAATGAACCTCAAAACCATCCCAAATACAGTCAGACTAGGGCCACAAGAGATTAGTTTCTCTTGCCTAGCCATGAACAGCCCTGCATCCATAAGTGGAAAATGGAAAATTATTCTCTAATTAACACTTCTGTTAAGAAGTGAATTCGTTTTTAGTTAAACTGGAGGAAAAAGTTTTCTCAAAAGAATGTTTCAAGTACACAAGTAAAAGTTATAATAATCTCTCTCTCTCTCTCTATATATATATATATATATATATATATATATATGGTAAAAATATAGGTACACAGTTGTGTACCTATACGGTAGAGTTTTAGCGACAGTTTTTATGGCTATGACGACGGTACTACCAAGAAAACTGTCGTCATAACCATAAAAACTATCGTCATAGCCCTACCGTGTAGGTACACAGCTGTGTACCTATATATATCCCTATATATATATATACACACACACACACACACTTCCTCCCTTCATGACTACAGGATCAGTTTTTACTTTTTGAAGTCTACCTTTGATATTTTTTTAATTCAAAATTAATGTGTGCATTTAATCATAGAAAATACAATGAAATTTAAAAATTACTTAAAAAGTTCTACTAATTATAAAATTTATTATTTTAAAAAATTAAATGAATCATATCTATTTTAAATTTGAAGATTTTTTAAATTGACTCTAAAAGGTCAAAATAAATCTTATATTTCAGAATAGGAGTATATTTTTGGAAAAAGTATTATTGTTATTATAAACTGCACCTTTTATATTAGGAGCAACAACTAAACAAATATATGGGTTTACTCTAGTGTTTGCAGAGTTCGGGGTGATAACATTTGCTGTGTTTGGACCATATCATTTATTTAATGGTTGATTGATTTTAAACAGAAAATTATGTTTGTAAGTTAAATAAATTATATTTAAAATAAGATACTTATGGTTGAACAAATTTAAGCGTAGTTAGACTTTTAAACATTTCTAAACGCACACGAAACCTAAAGCTTTAGGGAAAGAAAAAAACCATTTTACTGCATGGAAATATTAAGTCTCACCCATACTAAACATGGCAGTGCCTGTTCCAGCTTTAGACATGATCAATATCGACCCTTCCATGATGCTTGGCATTTGAAAATGCCACCTGAAACAAATGTACACGTTATAACCTTAAAATTATTATACATACTAGTAAAAAAAAACATGATAATTAATGTTTCCTATATAAAAAATAATTAAATACTACCCCTAGCTCCTTCCAAACTATAAGACAACTATTTATTTTATAAAAGTCAATTTTTAGATATTTTCTAATTCAGAATCTATATAGATTCATTAAAATTAGTTAAATGCCAAATTTATTGTTTATAATTTTAAATAAATTTTATCAATTTAAATTTGAAAGTTGCTTAAATTAACTTTTTAAAGTTACTATAGTCTTATAATTTAGAGCACAGGAAGTACTATTATGTACCTGTTCGACAAAAATGCCCAAGTGATGCCAACAATACAAGCATAAGAATTAGGGTTCAAAGCAAGCTTTACCCAGACCACCTTCATCAGTGACCAAAACGACGGACCCGTGCTCACCACGCTACTCATATTTCCTTCCAAATCTTTTGTTGGTTCATCAATAGTACTTGAAAAATCCGTTTGTGTACGTCGAAACTCCAACACAATCAACAAAAATGTTAGCCATATGATAGCTTGAATGACCGATCCCTGAACAACAAGGTCCACGGCGGATTTCCCATACATTGCTTTTATTAAGGGCACTCCTACAACAAGAGAATTAGTTAAAGTAGACAAAGAGAAGCTTGTTATAGACCAACAATAACTCCCTTTACTACTAAACTTTGCCCACAAGGCCAGTACTATCACTATAATAACTTTGGAAATGGCATCAGCACCAATGAATGGATAGTTCATCTTGAATGGATCAACGTGAGCTGTGAACTCGAACGTAAACAGAGGGAGCGTAAAATAGCAGACGAGTAGGTTTATCGCGTCGCACTGCTCCGGTGTAAATATTCGCCACCATTTAATCGAACCGTAGCCTAACAAAAGTGCCACATATAATGGTGTCATGGCCACCACCACCTTGTAAACATCTTCCAATCCTATCATCTTTCTTGATATATGAAGATATAAAGGGTGTGTGTGTGTGTGTGTGTGTGTGTGTGTGTTTTGTGTAGGTATTTTTGGAAAATGCAAGTTATGTTTGAAGAATAGATAGGGAGGGAAGGTATTTATATGCATGTGAAGAGAAAGCATATATAGTACTTGATACTCCTCTGTTCTTCAAAAATTGGTTTATTCTAACTTTTTTTACTTAAATTGTCCAATTTTAAATTAAAAATTAAGCATATTTATTGATTTTTTAAAATTCATAAAAATTAGTGATTGTAGAAAATTCAATATAATTTCCTATAATTATACTTCATCCACTTATATTTATAAAAAAAATAATAAAAATTTTATTATAAAAATGACTAATTAAATTTAAAAAAATTAAACTAAACCAATTTTTATGGACAAAGATGATATTTGTTATGTTTGATGCATGTTGGGTGCATATGATTCTATGCCCTGGATTCTAAAAAAGGTGCACAAGTTATGGTGGGTGTACGAAAGGTCAGTGTTGCTTTCACCAATGGGTTTAGGGGGGTTGCGGTCAGCAATTACATGGAATAAGGAATGAGGTCCAGCGGTTTATTCCACCCACCATTGCCATTATGGTTTTATGATTGTATTGTTTTAGGTGATCATTATTCGTATACCTGGCAAAGAGGCCGGGTTTCGCCGGCCGGACCGTTTTTGGGTTGGGTTAAAAAAGTTCGAATTTTGCCGAGTTAAAAATCTTTGGCCCGTAGTCTGCATGGGCCCCGAGCTTTTTAATTTTTTTTTAATATTTAAAAAAAAGCTTTTTTTTTTAAATATATATATATATATATATTTACAACTATAATACATAATTTAAAATAAATGTTAACTCTAATTATTTGTAATTATAACACATAATTTATAAATAATCATTTAATAGTATTAATAAATAAAATAATCAATAATTTTATAGTCATATATATTAAAATGTAACTAATCTTGTGATTAATTAATTGATAAATATATATAATATTAATATTAAAGATAAAAGAATAAAAGAAAGACTAAAGGTATATATATAATATTCATAATTTTTTTTTTTTTGTATTATTATTCAATATCACATGTTAGAATTTACTCTTATATTCTTCATAATTACCTACTTGATTCATTTTTTAAGTGAATATTTTTTTTTGTCAACAATATCAAACAATAAAAATAAGAAAAAAAAATAAAAACGCACAGTTTTATTTGGGCTAAAAAATGGGAGCCCATAGCCCAATTTTTTTGGGCCGGCCCGCGGGTCTATTTTGCCAGGTCTAATTATTTGGGTTAAATGCAAATAAGTCCCCTGAACTCTAGGGTTTTTGGACTTTGAGCCCCTTTTTTTGATCAATACAAATCGAGCCCCAAACTATTTAAAAATTTGGATATTGAGCCCTCAGGTGCCACATGTGCGTTGACTGCCCACGTGGCACACGTGACACCTATGATGTGGCATCTTAGTTGGATTTAATGAAAAAATGTGCTTCCCTAAGATTTGAACTCATGACCTCCAATTTGAACTTTAAAATATTCAATTGCTTAAGTACTTAAGCCTAATTGTTTATATTACTTAACAACTAATTGATATTCCCAAGTAGCAGCCTATTATTATTATTATTATTATTATTATTATTATTATTATTATTATTAGGAATTAATTAATAAGAAAGACTCTCATAATAAATAATTAAGTTCCTAAAGATTTTAGGAAGATTGCTTATATCTATAAATAAGAAGAGTCTTATTATGGATTAGGGTTACACACACTTTCACAATAATTAGGAGAGTACTTCATAATTTTCTAGATCTAAGAGTTAGAGAGAGAGAGAGAGAGAGAGAAAGGGGTGAGAGAGAGATAGAGAGTTAGGGTTAGCTTCCCAAGGTTTAAAGAAACTTAAATCACTTCGTCAAATTCATATTCCTCTTGGTAGATCACCTTTAGAGGCTATACACTTGTGTAGCTAAAGTTGATCTAAAGATTCTAATCGATGGAATTGAAGAGGAGCTGTAATGCCCCCAAATCCGTACACCTATTGTAACGAATCTGGTGCATCCCGATACAACTTATTTCTCAACATTTATAACCTTCAACCATATTATAATGAATACAACCTCGCTATAATACCAAATATTACAAACAATCCTATTCATTCCAGAATTCGCAATCATTACAATATTCTAATACATTTCCAGATCATCATGATCAATCCTATTACATCGCGATTTATTTACATTATAATTCAATCTAATACATTGATTATGAGTATTCCCGAACTCTCAATTTAAAGTTAACTTTTCCTGTACAATCTTCTTCGACTGGTCATCTATGACTTATAATCTTAACACTCATTTAGCATTGCTATAGGCTATACAACAAGTTTTCTAACCTGTAGCATTATAAGGTTTAATTACCTTAAAAGAGTTACACCGATATACTAGTTTATTTTTAGCACCGGGGTTCATCACTAACAGCTAAAACTGTTAGTACTTTGATTTATTATTCATTCATATAGTTGTTGTCTTTATTGAGATATTCAAAGTTCGCAAGTTAACTACAAATGTTCATTTAAAGTAAGAGTGAGCAACTAAGTTGCTCTATAAGTTTAACAGATATTACGTAACACATAATTCACATTTGGAACATACTTTACCTTCATCATGCATTGTATTCTAACATGCTTCATATTTCTCATACTTTACATAAGTTCATAATTTACATTTATTCATGCTTCATAATCATCATGCTTTGCATTTATACATGCATAACTTTAATCCATAAAGTTCACATATAACATTTTACCAAACCATCAAATAAATATCAACAACGTTTATCACATAGTGGCATGAAGTGCACATTTGAATGACTTCACAAGAGTTTCACATATCACAGAAAATTTGCACATGACTTATAAACACAATTTCTGAAAAAACTTGCCTAATACGCTTATTTGGCTTACGCTAATCTTTTCGCATTCCTTTAACAACCTACAATCATAATGTAGTTGACATATCATTAGTCATAACATGACTCCCTTATTTTGGTTTACTTTAACTCGTTTCTAACCATAGCCTTAACTTTGATTTTTTTTTAACTTTCACGTTAACTATTTTTTTTTATAACTTATTTAATTCACAACTCATTCGTACTAACTCGGAATTGACTCATCTTTGGATAGTGACCTATGTATAACATTGTCTAGCTACCCCATAGGTGACATAAACCCCAAAATTCTCGAACTCAAAAAGTCCAGTTTTAAGGACTCAAACTCGAGAGCCCCTGCAGTTTATAGACTGCTTGACCCCAACTCGTTTAAATGACTATAACTTCTTCATTTCATAACGGTTTTGGATGTTTCAAGTACTCACGTGTCCGTAACTTTATTCTCTACAACTTTTATTAAGGTCAAAACACCCGAATCAAATCAGAACCATACTTAAAATGGCTCAAAAGGACATGATGAAAAACCAAGTTTCATAGTTCATGCTCTAATGGCCAAACCTTAACATCTTATGTATTATTTAGCTAGTTTATCATGTTATATGACTTACTAACATTGTAATATATAATCATAGCTTGGTAGCTTCATAATTTACAAACTAAATGTTTTAAACATTTTCCCATAATCATTTCACAACCAACATAGTGATTTGAAAACAACTAAAGTTTCTAAATGACCTAGTTTACAATAAAATCATCATATTATCACATTTTCTAAATATTCTTTTTGGTTTATCTTAATAACTCATAGATCTAGATACCACAACTTATGAATCTTTAAAAGAAATCATGTACATCTTGATTTACATAGTTTTGAAAAACAAGTTTCAAACTAGGGTTTTTCTTAACTTCTCAAAAAATATTTTCTACTTCTTCATCATCTTAGTTTTTCATTTATGAAAATATGATCTATACACGTATTCACCAATAATAACACCTTATTTCTTCGGATCCACCATAATCCATAATCACAACATCAAAACTCTCACAACCAATCATGCTTATATATAATAAAACTAGTTTTAGGGTTTTAAAGATTATACATTTGGAGCGTGAAAATTTTCCTTTCTCTACTTCCTTGCTAAGTGATTGATCACCACTTTCTTCTTCTATGGCTTTGTCTTCCCCTTCTCTCTCTCTCTCTCTCTCTCTCTCTCTCTCTCTTAAGTGAAATGACCCAATTTGTCAAAGACTTGCAAATTTTCCTAAGGCTCCCTATTTATAGAAGGCCAAGACCATGGGCAAAATGGTCATTAGTCATTACTAGAAAAGGGCCAGATAGCTATTTAGACATCTCTAAGAAATTCTCTAAAAATTTCCTACTAGGATACCATGGTCATTAGTAACTTTCATCAAGGGCATAATGGTCATTTGATCATTTTCTAGGAAATTTCCTAAAAAATTCTCTCTAGGACATAAGGGTTAATAATGAGTTTCTCCAAGGGCAAAGTGGTCATTTAGTCATTCACTAGGAAATTTTCTAGAAATTTTCTTCTAAGATACATTGGTCATTAGTAAGACTCTCTAAGGGTAATTTGGTCATCTCATCATTACTAGGAAGCTTCCTAGCAATTTTCTCAAGGGTATTTTAGTCATTATTAATCTTCTTTTAGGGGTAAAATAGTTGTCGACGCCGGGAAAAGTCGTTTCCTATTTTATAATTTTCCTTTCCAATTTTAGCATTTGAATTTAAGATGTGATTTTGGAAAAGGGTCGGTTTGCATGTCGACGGGTTTTGAAAGATCGATTTTTTGATGAGCCAATTGACCAGAGTCGCTAGTTGGTACATTTGAACTGGATGTACCAACTCATCCGAATTTTATTTTCGTAATTGCTGGCTCATGTATGACTTCAAATTAATTGGTCTGCGAACCGAGATTCATAGAGTTCAGGGGCTTGCTTAAGCAAAGGGAAGGTGTTAGGCACCCCCCCCCCGACTTTTGTGAAAACATGGTTACCGTAATCTTGATGTTTTCCTATCCTTTTAAAATCCTAAAACGTGTGTGTGTGTGTGTGTGTGTATGTGTGTGTGCCTAAATGTGATGGAAAAAAGCCGCTCTGATTCTTTCTGTAGAAAATGCATTTTATCTTAGAAAGCGTTTTTAGAATATCTTTTGACCCAAATGACAAGACTTTGTTTTATAATAAAGATTGATTTTAATTTTGAAAAACAATGAGATTTTATTAGGTGTCGTTTTCAGAAAACAAGAGTTTTTAAACTTTCGTCAAATAGGAATCGAGACTATACATTGCCTTTTAATAGTAAAGTCAAATAATATGAAGGCAACTTCTAGGAGCTCTTTAACCCTATGCACAAAGTTTAATGAAAACATTTATCTATTTTTACAAAACCATTTTTTGATGTTTAAAAAACGCTTGTAGCCTTTTCGTCAAACAGGAATCGACATCCATTAAAACTCTTAACTTTAAACCTCGTAATTCTAATACCCTAATTTGATCACTTTTAGAAAATCTTTGTCATTTGCTTTATTTTTTGAAATCATTTTTTTTTGTGTCGTAAATCAAATCAAGCTTTCAAAATAGTGTCGGGGCTATCCATGGGCATGTGAGCCGTCTACATAACCCCAAACACCCACAATCACGTACTTTACTATTAAAAGGCCTTAAACCCGATATCGATTTGATATCGTTTTAAGGCCCGATATTTACATATGTACAAAAATGGCTTATAGCCATGACTACATACACCAAAATTTGTCCATCTTCGGGATTTGATCACGAGGATCTCATCCCTAGGCTCACTATCCCCAAAATCACAACATAACCATACAACGGAAAGCTTAACAACACTAGACTTATTACTATACCACAAGAATCAAAAATTGCAAGCCCAACACTATGAACTATCCATTAACACAATGAACTACATATTACCGTACGGATATCATCGGGACATTAGGAGAAAATTTCATTCCGACGGAACCTTCACTAATAATCCCTAATCCACGGATCCTCAATGATATACCAAAATATTACATCCAAAACAACTCAACAACAAAAGATTACGATAATGAAATAAGCTAAAACTTAAAGCAAAACACCATTTTTTCACCTTGCAATATGCCAATAAACGCTTTATATTTCACTATCGAGCAAATAACATGAGAATACCTAAGTATTTGAGCAAGAAAAACTAATTCCTCACTATATTTGGTGTAACCCGAGCCTCTCTCTCTCTCTAAACTCGCCTTCTTTCTCTCTCTATTTTCATAAAAATTCTTCTTCTCCTTCTCGATAGATCAAAAATGGCGTTGTATAGGTGACTAAGAGCAGTTGCAAGTCCATCTGCGGCTGCCGTGCTATCTCCTCGAGCCACGAAAGAACCCACTTGTCGTTGGCCGCAGATGCATCTACGGCTGGCCTGTTTGCTTTTTTCGATTTTTGTGTCACGCAGTCTAAAAATATCATTTTTTGTTGTATTATTTCGAAAGGATGTTACTTGATATAGAAGCTGCTCTTCGTGCTTGGCTTCCAGGGGGCGCTGCCCCCTTACACCCCCTGCTAGCTCACCAGCGAGCTAGGCAGCCGCTCGCTCACCGGTGAGTGAGACCCCCCGACTTCCGTAAACGTAGTGGCCATTCGTCGTCTCTGGTGATCAAATCAGGTCTCTTCTGGGTCAACTGTTTGCCTTGCCTCAAGTAACTGATGCTCGTTATTCGTTGTGGGGGCTTTGACCGTAAGTTGTTGTGGTGGCTTCGTGTTGGGGTCCAGCTTTCTTTTCGCATGTCGGGTAAAGTGACGATTTTGCCCTCCTATCAAGGTTAGTGCAAAAGTGCAAAATTTGAGTGTCTACAACTGCCCCTCTTTATCATGTTTATGGAATGGTAAGTGAAATGAACATGATAAAGAAGTAGGCACCCAATGCATGATGATGGCAACATGTGTTAATGATGCAACATATATACATTAATGATGCAATATATATATCAATTATGCGACATATACATATTAATGATGCAACATCAATATCACCGGTTACCGTCTCAAATGGACTCGCATCGCATATCCGTTAAAGAAAACTATTTCTTTCTTGCTTATCGCATATCGCATATCGCATATCAAATATCAAATCGCATATCATATTAAATCAAAATCACATCAAATCGCATATGAAATCGCATATCGCATTGCTTCTCATATGATGTATCGCATATCGCATCGCTCATTGCTTCGCACATCGCATCGTATCGCACATCGCATCGCTTTGGGAAATTCATCATTGTTTTCTCATCTCGCAAACTCGTATTTCAAATTTTCAAGCTTTAAATTTTATTTTAAAAGCCTCTTTTATCTTGAAAATTCAATCTTTTCATTGAATTATGCTTCAATCTGAAATTCGCTTCTATTTTGCTTGATTTTTTTTTCACTCTGTCGCATCGCAATCACTTTCAATTAATCTCACTTGATTTTGAAATTTTTTTTCTTGATTTCGTTTTCGCATTTCATTTGATTTCATCTCTAGGGCGTCGTTGGTTCTTGTTTCCAACGGGTCCTCAGTTCATCGTCGGATCTTTCTCCAACGGGTCGTCTCGTCATCGTCGGATCTTTCTCCAATGGGTCGTCTCTTCATCTTCAGATCTTTCTCCAACGGTCATCGTTGGATCTTTCTCCAATAGGTCGTCTCGTCATCGTCGGGTCTTTCTCCAACGGTCATCGTCGGATCTTTCTCTAACGGGTCGTCTCGTCATCGTCGAGTCTTTCTCCAACGGTCATCGTCGGATATTTCTCCAACGGGTCATCTCGTCATCGTCGGATCTTTCTCCAACGGTCATCGTCGGATCTTTCTCCAACGGGTCGCCTCGTCATCGTCAGATCTTTCTCTAACGGTCATCGTCGGATCTTTCTCCAACGGGTTGTCTCGTAGTTGTTGGGCTTCGTCTCTAACAAGTTATATCATAATTGTCGGGTCTCGTCTCGGGAATCGCTGTGTATTGTCCCAAATGGACTCGTATCGTATTGTACATTATATAAACAAAATGCAATAATCGCTTGAACAAATTTAAAAGGAAAGCATACCTGATTAGTTTGTGGGGCCTCGTTGGGATTCATCCTCGTAAATCGCTTTTGCCAGCCACTTCTTTGGTTTGACTTGTCATTCTTGGGGTTCATCCCTGTAGATCGTTCTTGGTAGCCATTGCTTTTGGCCTGTCCTCCTTATTGATTAGCTGAAGGTGCTTCAGGCAGTCGTTTTGCAATTCCTTGATGTTCCATAGACTCTGGGCGCATTGGATCGTGGGAGTTTCCTGCTGCCATGTCCTTCCGATAAATGGCACCGGTATTCCTGACGTTGACAGTCTCGCACCTGTGATTTTCCTTTCATGTACATTTTACTTTGATATATACACGAATGCGCAGATGTTATGCATGGATCAATAGATATGATTGGAAGGAAATGACCCCTGTTTAGTCAAATGATACAATTTTTCACGTGTCGTTCTTTTTGACTACTCAGTTGTGCCATGCCTTATTTGGTAGTACAGTTTCTGGACTTCAAGGTTGGTTCGTTGAATCGCATGCCCTTGATCGTTTCTCTGTTAGGCAATTGTATCTGTCGTTTCGAATGCCCCATCGACTTATCCAGGGCTCCTCATCCTACTGGTTCCCAAATCGTCATGTCTCTGAATTTGGTACGCAGGGACTTCTTCTGATGCTGGAGGATTATGCCTATATTCTGGGCTGATATCTAGGTGGTCATCTTGTCATTTGATCGTATGCATTGACAACTCTTAACATCAATCGGATTGAGGCAGTCCATTTGGCTTTTTGCGATGACCGACGACCATGTTGCCCTTCCTCGCCTTTTGATCGATCGACTCTGACGTCAGGGATTATATCGCTCTTGCATATGCTCGCTTGAGTATTGAGGTAATGTCAGTGTGCATCATGCTGAGTTTGTCAAAATCCATTGATGGTCGTGGGGGAAGGTTCGTCGATGAGGACTCTGATATAGACTTGTGTTCCTTTCATTTCCATGATCTTTAAGATGCCCCAGCCTTTACTCATGTTCTTGTCGAGGATTCGTATGGGAAGTCGTTTCGTTGGTCATGCCGAGTTACCCACACCGATTCATATCCTGCACAAGTAACAAACGCTAAATGCTCGACGGTTCAGGTCGGCGGGGTTAACTCCGATATAAGAATTGCTAAAATCTTGACAGTAAAGCATATAGAAATGGAATGCTCATGATTCTGCAATTTAGCTCGTGTCGTGGTGTTTTCATCTTATCATTAAAGAAACTTGACATCGAGATGGATCTCTTTTTTTCGTGAATCGTGAGTGTATTAACTCGACATTGAATGAGTTGTGAATGTACTAAGTCATTCTCGATTTCACTTATTATTTGACGAGTTATGAAATCGTAATAAAACATTTAAGCATTCATGGTCAATATACGTGAGTATGATTAAATTCAAAAAATACCTTCCTTTATCAAAGGTATTCCGTCTTTATTCTCGATATCAGAATTAACGTCATATGGCAAGTGCACTGTGCGATGCATCTTTCAATTAGGGGCTTCTTTTTTGTGATTTAAGATGAGCCTCTTTTTTTCTTTGGTCGAATATTTTTTCTTCTTCTTTCTTTTTTCGACTCCGTATTTCCCTTTTTGTGTCCACTTAACTTGTCTCATTTTCTTAGGCTATTCAGAGTTACCCATTTAATGAGATTTGGACCAATGACTCCCAAACCATGAGGCTTTAGGTGTAGAGACACCCCTTCGGGTTTACTTGCTCGAGTAACAAAGGCCACGTTTCGATACAAGTTAGGTGGTTTACTGTATTTATTCCTCATTTTACCTTGTGCAAGATTCGTTTTCTTAGGCTTGAGTTATCCATGTAGCGAGCGTTGGGCCGGTGACTCCCAAATCGGACGACTTTAGGGCACCAGGTGTAGAGAAAGCCTTCAGGCTTAATTACTCGAATAACCCATGCCACGATTCGAATATGCTCAGGTCTCTGCAGCTATAATGCTCGTTTTCTTAGGCTCTGAGTTACCCATGTAACGAGCGTTGGGCCGGTGACTCCCAAATCAGATGACTTCAGGACACCAGGTGTAAAGACACCCCTCAGGCTTAATTACTCGAATAACCCAGGCCACGATCCGAGACATTAGATTATCTTTTATTTATCCTATGACTTCGCTTCAACTGTTATCATTGTCGTCATAGCTTTATACCCCACATCTGAAAGTTGGCGCAAACACAAAGTGCAGACTTGCTTATGAGGTGGATTCTGCTTCGAACGACACTTCGAAATCAGGTCTTTATGCCTTATCAATAGGTTGAACAGTTTTAATCGTCTAATCATACTCACGAGTCTGCTCCACGGATGCTTGTCAAAATTGATTTGATTCCTAACAAGTCAAATGAAATTTTTCTTTCCAAAAGTAATGTTAGAGTTAAACTATGTACAGTCTTAATATATGTACATGGAGACATGAAAGAAATAAAGAGATGAAATGAGTTGTATCTTACCTGCGGGTCATCGTATTCTGAAAGAGCTCTGACTGGAAAAGACCAATTGATTGTATAGCTCTGAGGATGTTGTCGTATGCTGACGGGATCGCACCATATATGTCGAATCGTGCACTATCCTTCCATAGATGGTTGATGAATGCCCCAATATCGAGTCGTCATCGATTTCAAAACTGCCCCAGCCTTGATTGTTCGTTAGGGCCATCGCTTCGTGGTGTCTTTGACAGGTGGGCTGATGAGATGCTGGGAACTCAAGAATCCTTTGCCTTTGATTAGGTTGGAAATGTACTCTGATGGGTTGACAGGAGAACAGGTCGTTTGAGTCATTGATCGTTAATTGTAAAACTATCGAAAGGTTCTATAGATTTTTACAAGGATTAGACCGCGCCAAAGTGGCTACCTACGTACTCCTATAGGAAGAGGAGATCAGGTCTCACGTAGTTCAGGCCTCGATAGCACACAAGATTTTTTTGTCTTTTGTTTTTTTGTTTTTTTGTCTTTTGTTTTGTTTTTTTTTTTTTTGTTTTTTTTTTGTTTTTGTTTTTACAAGAAAACATAACATAATAATGCATAGAAAAATAAGACATAATATTAAGAAACGAATAACGTCCCCACCCTTTTTGGGACTCGCAATCGTATCATTTGAATTTACCATTTCATGGCTCGCTGAGGCTCGACAATTCGTTCGTCGGTGTTCAGGTTTCCCATTGCGGTGATCTCAATGTCGTTTGCCATTTTTAGTTCTCCTCTTTCGACAAGATTTTGGACTTTGTGCCGCAACGCCCAACACTCTTTAGTATCATGCCCTGGTGAGTTAGAATGATAGAGGCATATTTGTGTAGGATCGTATCTTTTAGACTTGGGGTCTGTTGGTGGCAGCAACTCCGTAATCTTTCCTCGGCTGATTAGAAGATGCAATATTTCCGCCTTTGATTTGCTCAAAAGGGTGAACTTTCGATCTCTTCGGAATGCTGCTTGATCTTTCCCTTTTGAGGGTTAACACTCGTCTGAGCGGTTATCAAGGCTCCACTGGTGGGATCGTCTAGCATCTTTATTATTTTGATTTCCCTGCCCTTTCAGTCTGCTTTGATCTTCTTGAGTCAGCTGGTTTTCCTGGGAGGGATCCTGGTTTGAAATTTGTTTGTCCTCTTCTTCCTTTTGGTTTCTTAGTAACTGGGTGAAGAGTTGCCTCGTAAAATTATGTTGGTGTACCACCAGGTCTGCCAATTACTTCACTTGATTCTTGATCAACTTCAATTCTTGCTTAATGACCTTAACCTCCTCCAGATATTCCCATCCAAGGACATTTGTTCCGCTCATTTGGGGGTATTCTTCGATCTTTCGTATGTATTTGCGATTGGGGTCCACCCCGATATTTCCTGACCCAATCATGTTTACCTCATCTATTTCGTATTGTGGCAGATGGCTGGTGTTGACATCTGGTCGTTCAACTACAATGTCCCCCCTATCGATCAAGTTCTGTATCTTATGCTTTAATGAACAACAGTCTTGAGTATCATGCTTAGGAGACCCCGAATGATAGGCGCATTTCTTGCTCGGATTGTACCTCTTACCTTTCGGGTCAGATGGTGGTGCTAGCTCCATAATCTTCTTCTGATTTATTGACACAACCAGGATTTGTTCTAAGGAATCCCCTAACGGGGTGAATTCTCTATCTCGGGAGTTTTCAAATTTCCTCCGCCTCTCAGACCTCTGATTGGTGAAAGTAGGCTGTCGAGGGGGCTCACTCCTTTGCATGCGAACAGGAGGGCTAATCTCTGCTTTTCCAAACAACCCTTGCAATACTAGGGATACATCCTCCTCTTTTCGCTTCTGTGTCCTATGGGAAGTGTTGCCATAATTTCCGCTTTGGATCTGTTCAGCAACAACCTCAAGAGCCATAAAGTCTCGAATCTTTCTCGATTTTAATCCTATTTCGGCCATCTCCCCATGTTTAATCATTTTTGCAAACGGTTTCCCTATTCCAGCTATCACCCTTTCGTAATAAGGAGCCTCTTGGATATCAATAAAGGTCATCACCATCTCCGTTTCACTCATTGATGGGTTTACTTGTGCGGCCATCCTTCTCCATCGCTGGGTATAATCTCTAAAGGACTCATTAGGTTACTTCTTGATCTTCGTCATTTGGTATCGATCAGGGGCCATTTGTGATTGGAAGCTGTATTGGGTCAGAAAGGTGTGGGTCAACTCCTCCCAGTTGTGAATTTTTGCATTGTCCAGCATGGCATACCAAGTTCTAGCCTCTCCCGTTAAACTTTTCTGAAAGAGTTGCATCTTTAATGACTCATCCTCAGCATACACCCCAAGCTCTCCAATGTAGACCTTTAGGTGGGTGTAGGGGTTTCCCGTCCCATTGTACTTTTCAAACTCTGGGATTTTAAACTTTTCGGGGTATTTGGCTCTTGAAAAAATACACAAATCAGAATAATTGACACTGTCGTATGATCCAATCCCTTTCATGGTCTTGATGGCCTCTTCCATCTGTTTCATCTTTTTGCTTAAATTACTTGCACTTTCGTCCTCGGGAATAACAATAAGTATTAACAATTTAATTAAATATGTGATAAATAATAATGTAAGTGATGATGATGATAAACTTAATTAATGTAATATGCCTTGTGTGGCATAATTGTTAAGATGGATTAATTAATTTATTAAATTAATTGTGAGTTGATTAAATAATTAAATGGATTAATGAAGATAATTAAATTAAGCCATATGTGAATATTAGGAGGTCACATGAATTAATGTGACACACTCTAATATGTTATAAATTAAAAGTCCATATCTGTAGAATTACTAGAAAGTTGTTTTTCTTTTATGCTTGGAGCCGTGTGTGAGTTATAATTATATAGGGTAAAGCTAAAAAAAATAAATTTTAGGAGCATCATTAGTTTGAATGTGGTCATATATACTAAAAAGTGTGGTTAGTTCACCAAACTTTGGTTAACCTATGGATAATAAATTAGTGGATGATTATTACCTATTTGAATGTATTTTATACATGTATTGGTATATGTATGTGTATATGGATTTTGCCTATAAATAGACTCATCTTCATTCATTTTAGAAGGTTACTTAAATTTTACTAAGTAAAGGAGCTATAGAGAGAAATTGAGGGAAAATAAGAAAAGCTAGGGGAACTCTTACAAGTGAATGATTCTAGAAAGGTCTAGCAAGGAAGGAAAAGGTGGAGGTTTACTACAAGTTCATATCTAAGAGAAAGAAAACATATAGAAGGTATAATCCTAACTTAGTTTTTATTTTATAAATTAAGTGTATATATTATGGTATATTGGAATATTTATGTTTGGTTATGGGAAATCTTGTGTTTGGGAATCATGGTGAATTCCGAAGACATAAGGATGGTGTTATAAAGGAGTTTTATGTGCTATGTATGTGTTTATAAGTGTTTTATGTTCAAATGAACCCAATGAATGCATGATAATATAAAAATCCTAAGTGTACTAGTGAAAACATGTGATTTGGGTAAAAATGAAATAAAATTTGCAACTCATTTGTATAATCTAAAAATTATATGTTATAGCTCTATTAAATACGAAGATATTCCAAGTGACGAACAAAAACGGAGCTAAAATGATTTTATGATGAATTTTCTTGTAATTGATGTCAAAATGGAACTCTAGCTTGAAAAATCAATAACTTTGGTTAAATAAATATTTTTTAAAATAATATAAAAATAAGAATGTTGAAGTGTTATGAGTTTATAAAATAACAAGACTAATTTGAGCTCATTTGGATTTAAAATAAGCAAGATATGAATGATTGAATAAAAACGATAGAAAATAAAAAAATTGAAAATTGGTTTTGCCAGGGGGCGCTACAACGTCGGCCCCCAGTGTTAATCCAGGGCGCTACAAGGCCGGTCAATTCATCCTGTTGATCGATCCGATCGACCAAATTGTTTTAATTATAATAATAATAATAATAAATAAATAAAATAATTAAAAAATATTTTATTTGTAAGTTAATTAAAATAATATTAAACAAATAAAATAATAATTAAAAATTATTTTATTTATCAGTTGATTAAATAATATTAAATAAATAAAATAATACTTTAAATTTTTTATTTTATTTATGAGTTAATTAAACAAATAATAATTATTTGTGAGTTAATTAAATAAATAAAATAATAACTAAAAATTATTTTATTTTTAGTTAATAATAAAGATTATTTATTGATTTCCTTAAACAATTAAAATAATATTAAAGGGCTATTTTAATTGTGAATTAATATTATATAAGCAGTTAAAATAATATTATAGGTTATTTTAATTGTGAACTAATGAGAACTAAAAAGTTAAAATAATATTAAAATTTATTTTAATTGTAAATCAATAAAGACTAAGTAATTAAATAAGGTTAGCAATTATTTTAATTGTGAATTATCAAATGATAAAAAATTAAAATAATATTAAAATTATATGTGTAATGTTTTGAGAGTCCAAGTTATATATAACTTATAAGTCAAATATATTAGATTATTGCGTGAAGGTTAATAGAAATTAACTGTTAGATGAATATGTTGAACATAGGTTGTTCAAAGGATAAGGAATTATAGTCTGATAGAGTCGACGATTCAGGCAAGTACTTTAACTTGTACTTTTAATAATTCATACAAGTAAAATTAATCAATGAAATAATTCATGTTCATGGATGTTGAATTATTGATTCTGGAATTTGATTTAAATCATGGTTATACTCTTGAATAGTTATTCAAACTCTATTTGCGAACATTGAACGTATCAATTGTTCCTAATTATGTTGAGATGTATGTCTATGTCATTTGTAACGGCTAGAAAAATGATAAGATCGATTGTTAATCAATCATATTTTCTTGAGAAAGCTATTCAAACCAATTGCTTTGGTGAGGAGTCTTATAGTATGCTGAAATGAACAACTATTTTACGTTAGGAACCGACACGCGCGCAAGCAGCATGTTTGAGTGTTATGCATAACATATAGTACTTTAGGCTGATCACATATTGTACTAGTTTATTATTGTGAATTTTAAGTATAATATTGTTAATTCAAGCATTTGTTCACGGTCCATAATGACCACCCAGTTCAATTATTTATTATCTGAAAATATTAAAATTCTTGATTTCATATCCTTCAGTCCATAGTGACTTTTCAGTAGTATAAATTATCAGAATTGGAACTTTTGACATTTACATTGTTAACAGTTCATTTATTTAATTCATGAGTTTCTAATTATTATTACACACCTTGTTATATGATTCCCTACATATGAACACTTACTTTTATATACTTGCTGAGCAAACTCGTTGCTCACCCTTGTTTCCCTTAAACATTACAGTTAAGTCTAAACAAGGCATCGACTCAGGAAAAGATAAAGACAAAGGCAAGGTTGCTGAGTAGCCTTATTGAGATGTTGTAGTTAATTTCATTCAGTGTTGTATTAAGACTTATGGAGTACTTGTTTTTTTGAATGGTGTTTGTATTAGTAACGGTTTGCTAGGCTTGGGACGCAAATATTTATGTTATCACAATGTAAATATTTGTATTATTCCGCATTTAGTTGATATTAGTTTGTTGTATGAGTTGGATCGTGAAGCACCAGATTTGACATATAGGTATCTGAATTTGGGGGCGTCACAGGTTGATATCAGAGCTATAGGTTATAA
This sequence comes from Hedera helix, assembly GCA_947179155.2. NCBI lineage: Eukaryota > Viridiplantae > Streptophyta > Magnoliopsida > Apiales > Araliaceae > Hedera > Hedera helix. The sequence goes on along the minus strand of OX359282.1, from coordinate 13,335,936 downwards.
ACCTTAAGAAAAAGATCCTTAGGCTATAACCTTAGAAAAGAGAATTAGAATAGAAGGAGATAAAACTCATGTAGAGTTTTACGTATTAGTAGACTTGTTATAAAGAGTCTGGAGTTTCATGAAATATATTTTCATTTCATACAATGAATTTATATTTTATTTTGAGATACTGATAGAGTTTGTTTGTTTTGTGGTTGTAGGATGCTAGAGTTAGGCGAGCCCAGTAGATTGATGGAGGATGAGCCGAGGGACATCCACATAGTCTTAAAGTCACTCCGTAGAGTAGAGCCCTTTATAGATGTAGAGACAGAGCTGGAGGAGGACCCAGAGGAGCAGTCTGCAGAGGGTGATACCGCTGTACAGACTGTGCCGATAGAGGGGTTAGATGGAGGATCCCCAGTGTTTCATATATTTGAGGATGATTTGATGAATTATGCTGATTGCACTATAAAGCAGGAGCATAGGATTGAGGAGATGGAATAGAAGGCGCAGGAGCACCATGAGAGGATCCAGGAGCTAGAGATCGAGGTGCAGGGGCGCCAAGAGGCCGGAGCACATATTGGGGCCACATTACAGTATTTTTGGGCCAGTAATGGGGAGTTGGTAGGGAAGTTAGAGTACACAGAGCATCAGATATAGAATGAGAGAGCCGAGAAGGGGGCTCTACAAGCCCAGTTAGAGAAAGAAGTGGCTAATCGAATCCGGCAGGAGGAGATGTCAGAGGATGTCAGAGAGAGAGAGAGTTGGTGATCTCGAGGATGAGGTGAGAGGCAAAAGAAGATAGATGAACATGATGAGTTATGCTTTCAGCACATCATTTGGGAGATGGATGGACGGTATTCGTCATTATCCAGCTGAGGTAGGACAGACTCATCACACTATTAGCAGGGAGTTGGCGATTTATATGGGTCATATCAAGTATGAGAGTGCTATGGAGCGCGGCATGCACTGATGGACTGGTTACTTGGTGTAGTTTATTTTCAGTGTCCTTAGGTATATATATTAGGATGACCTTTACTTTTGTTTATGATGTATTGTAAATCCCGAACTCTTATATAGGATGGTATGTGTAAGCCCCAACTTTTGTATTTCTCAATGGGGTAGTATGTTTTTAGATCCCCACCTTTTGTTATATTAGGGGATTAATGCTAGCTTTTATAGCAGTATGCTATAGGTGTTTCATGTATGATGTACTAATTATTGGTATATGAATATAAATGTCTTTATTAAACTGTGATATTTACATTAAAAGATAAATTTAAAAGAATGTAATGAAAAATAATATGAAGTTTTCTTTAATATACATAAAATGCCGTCACGACGTAGACAACCAATACAACCTACACAAGAAGAGTATGTAAACAATGAAGGAGGTCAGCGAGACCCGGTGCAGAGGTTGGTAAAATTATTAGAAGGCACTTTTCAGGGGAGAAAACCAGAACCAGTAAATCCCAACCCTCCCCCCCCCCCCCAACAGTTCCTATTGCAAATTTCAAAGATTTCAAGAATGTAGGACTCCCCCCCCCCCCAACAGTTCCTATTGCAAATTTTAAAGATTTCAAGAATGTAGGACCCCCAGAATTTAAAGGGACGACTGATCCAATTGAGACCTAATTCTGGGTCAAAGAGATAGAGAAAGTGTTTGAAATTACAAGGGTGGGAGACGATTAGAAGACTGCATTTGCTACGTATATTATGAAGGGGGAATCAAATTTCTGGTGGAAGGCGAATAAATAAAGGGCTGGAGAATGAGTCATATCGTGGGACGGGTTTAAAGAATTATTCTTCGAGAATTACTTTACCAAAAGCATGAAGAACCGGATGGTGGTTAAGTTTTTGGAGTTGAATGATAAGTGGCTTTTATACCTACAAATTTAATACACTTGAGCTTGATAAATGGCTTATCTTTAAGTATTTATGTTAGTTTTTATGTGTTTTTATATGTTTGTTGTAATTTAGGGTGTATAGTAAGTTTATGTGTTTTATGTTAGTTTATGTGTTTTTATACCACATTATTATAGGATGTGGTTTTGTATTGTTTTTATGCGTTTTTACTTTATGTACAGGAATTATAATAAGGGCTTGCTTGTTCGTGGCTTGGATTTGCCCGGTTCTCGTTTTCGGCGTGCCGTTTACATGACGGCTAACTTTTGACCCTGATCCATTCTGAGTCTTTAATTGTGCAAAACATGAACGTTGTATAAATTCTCCTCAGCTTTCCAAAACATCTTGAATCAACGCAATCGGAGGTCGGACGCAAAAGTCATACAAAAAATACGAAGAAATGCAGCAGCAGCCTATTGAGGCCAACTTTTAACATGGATCCGTTTTGAATCTGCAATTTGGTAAAACATGAAAGTTGTAGCTTTACAAATTTCCTTTCCAGAACATCTTGAATTACCCTTTTTCGGAGTTCGTATAAAGAAGTTACGCCTAAAATACAAAAGGACCCTGAAGTTGCCAAATGTCAGTTTTCTGCAAAATGGCGCAGCCGCGCCGTACGCCAGTCATACCTCGATTTTGTGCAGCTGCGCCCATTTTGTACTAGGGAGAAGCGTATCTGCGCCGTACGCCAGTCATGCCACTGACAATTTGCTATAAAAGCCAATTTTTGCCCTAAAAACATAACATAATCAGTTTCTTCCGAGAGAAGGTGGCTTGGGCGACTTTGGGAGGCCATTTTGGTGATTCCATAGAGCTCCTACATCAACTTGATTCCATGATTTAGGGAGTTTGTTCATACTTCTTTCTCTTTCACTTCCTTGCCTCTCTATTTCATGTATTCATTTGAATGTTGATTTTTGGAACTTGTAAAAGTTGTACATATTTTATTCATATTGAATCTAGTTATACTCATTTTCTATGTATGTGTGGAGGTTGTATTACTTGTTTAGTATGAACTAAGCATTGAATCTAAGTATTATGATGGAACCCAATAGGTTGTTCTAGTTAATTTCTCTCTCTTTGGTTGGCACCATATGGATTGGTTGTTGTATTTGTGCTTATGGTTAATTTCTAGGTCGTGCATTTACTTAGTACCCTATACGGAACTGAGAGAGGGAGTATAGTGTTTGACCCAAGTATGTTACACATGTTCGTGATTCCACATGGCGTTGGGATTATGATTTGTGGAAAAGATAGACATATACCGATCCACCATGTGCACCCTTTGAGAACCTGACCTTCAACCCTTTTTATTCTTAGCTTAGGCGTTCCTTCCTGTTTCTGTTGCCTTGTGTCGGATTTGGGTAGGATGTCGCTACATGACGCTCGAGAGAGGCATGTTAGTACCATAGAGATTTCTCGGTTGACCATTCATCAGCTACGGCCATGTGGATGTGTTTTCATATTTTGTGCCTAACGCGTATTTGTCTGACCTAGTTATTAGTGTGGTAACTCGTGCGGAATTGAGAAAGGGAGTACCAGTTTAGACCTAGATTCAATGACACGTGTTCGTGATTCCACCTGGCATTGGGATTATGATTCGTGAGTTAGGATAGAGATATACCAGCTCGCCTTGTGTAGCCAAGAGAGAATCTGTTCTTCAAATCCTTTTTAGTGTTGACTCTCATAGAGATATAGTGAGTTGCCTAGTTAGGGTGTTCCTTCCCGTTTCTGTTGCCCTTGGGTCGGATTTGGGTGGATTCGGGTATGGTGCAAAGAGAGTTGGCCATATCTATTATAAAGAATTCTCGGTTGACAATTCGTTCTGACCGAATGGCCAAAGAGAGAGTTAGGAGACTTGAATGAACTATTGGGGGAAGTTACATACTTAGATTCACCTATATTTAATTGTTTTTAGTAGCTAGTATTAGTTTAATTTTTATTAGTTTTATTTCAAAACAATTAGTCATTCATTTAAATAGGATTGAATTGGTTATAAGCTTGTGTTGGGCAATTTTTATACATAATTCCTCGTGGGATTGATACTCTACTTTCATTATATTACTTGTTGACCGCGTATACTTGCGCGTTTTGTTCATTTAAACGAACTCGTCGAGGTCGGAACTCATTAAATATAAAAATATAAAAATAGAACAAAAAAAAGTTCCGATCGGCGATCCAACAAGTTTTTAGCGCCGTTGCCGGGGAATTAGTTTAATAATTATTTCCATCATTAGCTTCGATAAAATTAGTCTTAATTTAAACATTTCTTTTTATTTTATTTCTTTTTACTTCCTATATTTTTCTTTTTTCAGGTACCATGGATGAATTTGCTTATCAATGGCTATACACGAGCATGACTCAGCCAAAGGAAATAGGGATTGAAAGACTCAATGCAATTTCTGCATTGTCAGCACAACTTGAGAGACTTTCGAGTAAGTTGGACGTTCTAGGAGTGAGCAGTACTCAAAGTGTGGATGTGTTTTGTGATTATTGTGCTAACAATCATCCGAGTCATCAATGCACCATCAGTTATGGACCGGTACAATATGAGGATGATTACCTCAACAATTATGCTTATCTCGAAAATTATTATCAGGATTGGGGTATCACCTGGATGATTCATGGAGCTACACTCAGCAAGTTCAATACGATGCTCCAAGTCATATGTACCCACCGACTTTCTCATGTCCACCTCCACCGCAACAAGAAGAAAATTCTAGATTGGAGGAATTGTTGTCCAAGTACATGGCATCGAATGAGGAAGTGATGCGCAGTCAAGCTGCTTCCATTCGAAATCTTGAGGACCAAATGGAGAAAATGTTCAAAGCCGTAAACAAAAGTCCTCAAGATACTTGGCCACATGACATGAATTCCGAGGCTGATGGAGTACCTGTGCCAAATCTGTAATTGGAGGAGAGTGGGGATATGGTTAACACAATCGACGAAGAAATATATGTGAATTCCAATGAAGATGCATCGACCTTGTTAGTGCCCCAAGAGCCTTCTCCACCAAAGGTCGAGAATCCAATCAAATTTGCAAAAGCATGCCCACTTGGTAGTCATGTCGTTGGCATGACTCTCTATGACACAAGAGCTAGTTCAAATGTGGAGCCATGGTGGGTTGAAGAAGAGAAGATAGAAGAAGAGCCCATTGTGTTTGATAATCTTCAATGCCCCAATATGGTCACAAACACAATGGAAGAAGCACCTAGCTATTTGACCATTCAAATGGGAATCTACCTACAAAGAGCAAGCTGGGTGACTTAGACTTCATTGTTATCACAAATGGGAACCTCCCAAATAATGAATTGCTTCCAAAAGATGGAGGGTTCCTCAATTATCAAAGAGGGATTGGATAGCGTTGATACGAAGAAGTCCAGCTAAAGGACTATAAACCAAGCACTCGATGGGAGGCACCCCATTCACTCTTTCTCCTTCCTTGTTTAATTCTTATTTGTATTTTCAATTAATTCTCTTTTCTTTTATTATTAAGTAAGATGTTTATATTTAGTAGTCTTAATAGTCCATTTTTGGTCTCTCTCAAGTTTAATTCATATTGGTGGAACTGTGTGATGTCTGGCCAAAAATGGAAGTGTGCAGCAGAAAAAATAACTTCAGACTGCTGCTCTGCTGCACAGCGCAGCTGCGCCCTTCCCCTGCACCTCTACCTCTGCTGGACAGCGCAGCTGCGCGCCCATGAAGAACAAAATCGACGCAGCTGTGCCATTGCTCCTGACCCTTCTCTGCCTGCCAAACTGCGCAGCTGCGCCCTTATGCAGTACATTTTCGGCGTAGCTGCCCCGGAGAGCCCTAAAAAAAAAATTCAAAATTTAAAATTCAAAAATATTTTTCTTTTATTATATTTATTTACGTATTTTGTTTTGTTTTCTAGGTAGCGCATCTCAGCGGGATTATGGAAGTCGGTTGCTTTTGGCGACAACTGACATATATTCAGGGAAGCCCTTTGTTCTTAAATTCCTTTATTGCTTACATTTTAGACTTGTCAGTTCCAAGTTTGGGGCTCTTTCTATATGTTGCGTTGATGTTGCTATTATGTTTGAATTTTGTGGGTATATTCTCTGCAAACCCTCACGAGACAAAACTCGTCCTCTTGGGTAACCTTGAGGTTTAACGGCTTGTTGCACGTGCTAAGTGCAATCGTACTCCCTACGAAATTGGGTTTGTTTTATGTTGTTAATATATGCCATTTTTATTTTCGTTTTGAGTCGTTGTACTATAGATTGTGTCTCTTGAGTATTGAGTTAACCTGATTGAATGTTAATCGAGGATCAGGCATTGATTATTTGAGTTATAAATCCTAGAAAATTGATAAACATCGCTTCGTCTGTGTGCTTGACTTACTGTTGGTTTACATAACTTGTGATCCCTTTTCTTCGAGCACATAACCATCTGTATTGAATAAGTTGTTTGCTTTGAGGCGGTTTATATGACTACATGCTTAGTGAGATAATCTTTTACTTTAAAACTCGTATATGCATCACTCAAAATGATTTCTCATGTTTGATTTGTCTATAACATGAGATGAAGCGTAAAAAGCACTCACATATAAAAAAAAAGAAAATGAAAAATAAAGGTATTAATAACTATAATAAATTACTTGACTAGTCGAGTTTTGTGGCCTCTGTTACTCTAGTTATTATGCCCTTAGGGGTGTTTTTACACCTAATGACCTAAAGCCAACTGGTTTGGGAGTCATTGGTCAAACGCTCGTTACATGGGTAACTCTGTATAGCCTAATGGAATGAGACATTGCACATGTCAAGATTAGTTTTGTTTTGACTAATCTGTTGGGACTAGTGGAGAGTGATGTCATGTGCATGTGGTTTTAAGTTTTTGATTTCTTTCTTAAGGTAATTTGTCTACACCACGCCTCTGCGTGATGATTTGTTGTTGCAAATGGTTCACACGCACATCGGGGTTCATAAGTGTGTATTGACTGATATGTGAGTTGAAAGTCTAGACTTTGCAAAGTTTTGAGATTTTCTTGTAATTATAGCTTGAAATAATCTTGAGGCCACAATGTTCTTTCTTATTAACTCACTTCTCAAGTTTTGTGTTGTTGTTTGTATAGTCAGTGTTGTTTTGCTTAAGGACAGACAATGGTTTAAGTTTGGGGGTATTAAATATTTTATTATATTGGTTATTAAATGTTATATGCATAGAGTATTCCTGACCTTGATAATGTGCAAATCTTCAAGTAGTTTCTGTGATTTTTAACTGGTAGAATTTTCTTTTTATTTTTATCTATGTATTTAGTTCTTTTTCTTTATTTAGTTTGTATTTGTATTGCTTGAGGGCAAGCAATGGTTTAAGTTTGGGGGTATTTGATAAGTGGTATACCTACGAATTGAATACACTTGAGCTTGATAAATGACTTATCTTTAAGTATTTATGTTAGTTTCTATGTGTTTTTATGTGTTTGTTGTAATTTAGGGTGCATAGTAAGTTTATGTGTTTTTATACCACATTATTATAAGATGTGGTTTTGTATTGTTTTTATGTGTTTTTACTTTATGTACAGGAGTTATAATAAGGGCTTGCTTGTTTGTGGCTTGGATTTGCCCGGTTCGCGTTTTCGGCGTGCCATTTACATGACGGCCAACTGTCGACCTTGATCCATTCCGAATCTCCAATTGTGCAAAACATGAAAGTTGTAGAACTTCTCCTCAGATTTCCAAAATATCTTGAATCAAAGCAATCGGAGGTCGGACGCAAAAGTTATATCAAAAATACGAAGAAATGCAGCAGCAGCCTATGGAGGCCAACTTTTAACATGGATCCGTTTTGAATCTGCAATTTGGTAAAACATGAAAGTTGTAGCTTTATGAATTTCCTTTCCAGAACATCTTGAATTACCTTTTTTCGGAGTTCGTATGAAGGAGTTACGCCTAAAATACAAAAGGACCCTGAAGTTGTCAAATGTCAGTTTTCTGTAAAATGACGCAACTACGCCCATTTTGTACTAGGGAGAGGCGCAGCTGCGCCGTACGCCAGTCAGACCTCGATTTTGTGCAACTGTGCCCATTTTGTACTAGGGAGAAGCGTAGCTGCGCCGTACGCCAGTCAAGCCGCGAACAGTTTGCTATAAATGCCAATTTTTGCCCCAAAAACATAACATAATTAGTTTCTTCCGAGAGGAGGCGGCTTGGGCGACTTTAGGAGGCCATTTTGGTGATTCCATAGAGCTCCTACATCAACTTGATTCCATGATTTAGGGAGTTTGTTCATACTTCTTTCTCTTTCACTTCCTTGTCTCTCTATTTCATGTATTCATTTGAATGTTGATTTTTGGAACTTGTAAAAGTTGTACATGTTTTATTCATATTGAATCTAGTTATACTCATTTGCTATGTATGTGTGGATGTTGTATTACTTGTTTAGTATGAACTAAGCATTGAATCTAAGTATTGTGATGGAACCCAATAGGTTGTTCTAGTTGATTTCTCTCTCTTTGGTTGGCACCATATAGATTGGTTGTAGTATTTGTGCTTGTGGTTAATTTCTAGGTCGTGCATTTACTTAGTAGCCTATACGGAATTGAGAGAAGGAGTATAGTTTTTGACCCAAGTATGTTACACATGTTCGTGATTCCACATGGCGTTGGGATTATGATTTGTGGAAATGATAGACATATACCGATCCACCATGTGCACCCTTTGAGAACCTGACTTTCAACCCTTGTTATTCTTAGCTTGGGCGTTCCTTCCTGTTTCTGTTGCCTTGTGTCGGATTTGGGTAGGATGTCGCTACATGACGCTCGAGAGAGGCATGTTAGTACCATAGAGAGTTCTCGGTTGACCATTCATTGGCTACAACCATATGGATGTGTTTTCATATTTTGCGCCTAACGCGTATTTGTCTGACCTAGTTATTAGTGTGGTAACTCATGCGGAACTAAGAAAGGGAGTACCAGTTTAGACCTAGATACAATGACACGTGTTTGTGATTCCACCTAGCGTTGGGATTATGATTCATGAGTTAGGATAGAGATATACCAGCTCGCCTTGTGTAAGCCAAGAGAGAATCTGTTCTTCAAATCCTTTTTAGTGTTGACTCTTATAGAGATATAGTGAGTTGCCTAGTTAGGGCGTTCCTTCCCGTTTCTGTTGCCCTTGGGTCGGATTCGGGTATGGTGCAACGAGAGTAGGCCATATCTATTATAAAGAATTCTCGATTGACAATTCGTCGTGACCGAATGGCCAAAGAGAGAGTTAGGAGACTTGAATGAACTATTGGGGGAAGTTACATACTTAGATTCACCTATATTTAATTGTTTTCAGTAGCTAGTATTAGTTTAATTTTTGTTAGTTTTATTTCAAAACAATTAGTCATTCGTTTAAATAGGATTGAATTGGTTATAAGCTTGTGTTGGGCAATTTTTATTACATAATTCCTCGTGGGATCGACACTCTACTTTCATTATATTACTTGTTGACCGCGTATACTTGCGCGTTTTGTTCATTTAAACGAACTTGTCGAGGTCGGAACTCATTAAATATAAAAATATAAAAACAGAACAAAAACAAGTTCCGATCGGCGATCCAACATTGAAACAAGGAGAGATGACGGTGGCTCAGTTCGCTGCCAAATTCAATGAACTCGCGTGTTTTGCACCACATCAGGTAGATATTGAGGATAGGAAAGCTCGACGTTTCGAACAAGGGTTAAAACCTTGGTTGTATAGCAAGTTGTCTATTTTTCAAATTGACTAGTTTGGAAGTCTGTTGGAGAAGGCCATCATAACTAAAGGAGGAAGCGAGGCCTTGAGTCAGTACAATAAAGAGAAGAAGAACAAGAAAAGTGGGGGAGATAATAGTGGAGGAGGTATTAGCAGCGATGGAAGTAATTTAGGGAAAAGAAAGTGGGACAACACCAGCAACAACAACACTAACAACAATAATAATCAATCCAGGCAGGGAGGATCGAAAAAGAGAAGTGATGCATGTTCAAAGTGTGGTAAGAGTCACCAAGGTGAATGTTGGAAGAGACCTAATATTTGTTATAACTGCAGTCAAGAGGGGCACATTTCACTAAATTGCCCAAACCTGAAGAAGATTGGAGGATGTTTTGCCTGTGTGGCAACTGACCACCAGATTAAAGACTGCCCAAAAAGGGGAAATAGTGGAGGAAGCGGCAACAAAGGTGGATGAAGTAAGCTAATGATTGGAGGACCAACTCAGTAGAACCGACCGACTGCCAGAACTTTCAAAATGACAGTCTAGGACGCAGTAGCATCCAAGGACATGGTGTCAGGTATTATCCCAATCAATAATATAAATACTTATGTATTATTTGATTCGGGTGCTACCTGTTCTTTTGTGTCTGGTGAATTTACTCGATGCTTAAATTTACCCCAAGAAAGGTTGGAAAATCCTTTAAATATAGAAGTTGCTAACAAAGAAGTAATCCTCATAGAATTTGTACATAAAAATTATTGCGGGAAAATTAAAGGATATAAACTGCCGATAGATCCAATCCCTATAAGGTTGGGAGAGTTTGACGTGATATTAGGAATTGACTGGTTAAATAATCATGGGGCAGTAATTGAATGTCAGAAGAAAAGTGTGAACCTTCAGTCCCCGAATCGGTCTAAGGTAGTATTTTATGGTAGTACATCGCCTAGGAAATATAGTTGTCTGACGATGATGCAGGCCAAGAAATTACTAAGGAAGGGATGTGTGGGGTATTTAACCCATATTGTAAATACTCAAAAAGTGGGAGCAGATATGAATAGCATACCAATAGTAAAAGAATTTTCGGATGTATTTTCCAAACGAATTGCCCGGTCTACCTCCAGATAGGGAAATTGAGTTCGTAATAGATTTAGTGTCAGGAACGACACCGATTTTGAAGGCTCTGTATCGGATGGTGCCAGTTAAGATGAAGGAATTGATGATAAACTACAAGAGTTGCTAGATAAGGGATATATATAGCTAAATGTATCTTCATGAGGAGCACCAGTTTTGTTTGTTAAAAAGAAGGACCTATCGTTACGACTTTGTATTGACTACTGTGAGTTGAACAAAGTAATAATCAAGAATAAATATCCATTGCCAAGAATCGACAATCTTTTTGATCAGTTAAAGGGAGCGAGGTATTTTTCAAAGATTGACTTGAGAGCGGGTTATCATCAGTTGAAAGTGCGGACAGAAGATGTACCGAAGACGGCGTTCAGGACCAGATATGGACAATATAAATTTTTAGTAATGTCCTTCGAACTGACAAAAGTGCCAGCAACAATTATGGACTTGATGAACCGAGTTTTCAAGCCATATTTGGATAAGTTTGTGGTAGTTTTCATTGAAGACATTTTGATCTATTCAAAGACAGAGGAAGAACATGCGAAACATTTAAGAGTGGTGTTCGAGACATTGAGGAGAGATAAGTTATATGCAAAAATTTCCAAGTGTGAGTTTTGGTTGGAGAGGGTACAGTTTTTGGGACATGTGATTGATAAGGATGGAGTATCGATGGATCCTGCAAAGGTGGAGGCGGTGATTAATTAGGAGCAGCCGAAGACGACGACAGAAGTACAAAGTTTTTTAGGCTTAGTCAGGTACTACCGAAGATTTATTCAGGACTTCTCAAAGATCGGGACACTGTTGACCAATCTAATGAGGAAGACAGTAAAGTTTGTTTGGATGGAGAAATATGAAGAAAGTTTTAGAGAGTTAAAGAATAGGTTGAGCGAAGCGCATGTATTATCATTGCCAGATAGTACAGGAGGTTTTGTGGTATACAGTGATGCGTCACACAAGAGCAAGTCTTAAACACATAGCATATAAGTGAACTCACAGTGATATAGATTGTAAGGATTCATGGCAGAACAATTGATATTACAATTTTTTTTAACATAGCAAGACTGAGTGGTGGTTAGATCTTGAACTATTATTTGTCTTTCAACGTAGAACCATTTACAGTGGTTATAAAAAGGGGATGAACTTCACGACATCCTATGTTATGCATAACATACAAGACACTGGACTAATCATAAACAGTGCTACATTTTCGTTCATCTCAATTTACTTCACATCCCAGGATTGTCCCAAGACAACTTGTTTGATAAATTAAAGCACGATTCAAAATATATCACAAATAAGCATTTCATTTTTCAAGTTATGCTAAAACAAGAAGAAATAACTCTCATATCAAATATTTATAACACGTTGCTTATACAAAATGTATAAATCACATAAAAAGCAAGTAAACAAAGGTTAAAGATATAAAACGTGCCTAATTTGATAATACAGTTTACGTTAATTTTGATGTTCAATCGTACGACCTATAAAGTATGTGATTTTAACATTTATATTAGTTATAAATAACAACCTTTAGCTTAACTATCTTTATTTCAATAGTTTAATTTTGTTTGGATAGGTTTTATACTTCCCGACAAGTCTCGACTAAACAAGACCCTAAGTTTCGGACAAAACCTTCAAAGAAAAACTTGTTGGGAAGTTTTAAAAGTCTGATGAGTTGGCGCAGCCGCCCTAGCTATGCAACATATTTGGCTGCGCGAATCTCTTTTACTGTAACTGCCATAACATTGTCATACAAAAATATTTTGAAATGATTCCTGAGTCTAAATTGGTTAGAATTTCATACTATACAACTTTCATTTATATTGCTAAGGCAGATTTGGATTTTAAATTTTTGAAAAATGGTAAAAACAGACAATAAGCATGCTTTGACCAATATTTTTAGGGTTAACCATGTGAAACATGGTACCGCTTGCTTTAACTCTTTGAGAAATCATGTTATAAGACTCAATAACACTTTATAACATAAAAATAATAAATTATAAACCTTCTCATAGAAAGATTCATGACTTTTGCTCTAGTACACACAGAGAAGAAAAAATCGTAAATGGCTACGACTTACGTTCTTGAGCTTTTGGATTTCATACATGAAATAATTTGAGCATTATAACTGCTTACATAAGTGATTATGACACTTGAATTTAAAATAATTTGGTCATTATAATGTCTTGTATAATTGATTATACCAATTTATAATAATTGCTCAGGAGCATACGAAGAACACAGAGAACGACAATCGTATATGGCTACGACGTATGTTCTTGAGCTTTAAAATATGAAATGAAATTCGACATTATAACTACTATAAAATGAATAAAGGCTAAAGAACACGTATAAAACATGGAGAACGATAATCGTACATGGCTATGACTCGCGTTTTTGAGCTTTTGAAAATTAAAGACGAAAGCAAAATCAAAAATATTAACTACCAGATATTATATCTTTTGAATTTTCAAGCTTTAACTATTTCTTTGCAATTTCCATGGTAGCAACTCACAAGAACTCTTTCTCAATATACGTATAGCTTTGATACTTGAATTTGTGCTGTGAAAATGAATGATGAAACAAGTGCACATTGCTAACTATTTATAAGCCAACCAAAGCTAGGGCATTAAGGTCATTATTACCAAACTTCCAAGCTAAACTAAATTGAATTGCACCACCCTTTTCCCCTTGACATGGTTGACCATTATGAGTCACCAAAGCCATTCAATGCTTGAAATTATCACATTTTTGGTGACACAACAAATTACACATGTTAGCTTATAATTGGTCCAACACTTAGCCTATCAAATGAATAGTTCTAGGGCTTGTTTGGTTGGTCAATTAACCATTTATTTGGGAAGTAGTCATGGTCTTTTACCAAGCTTGATTAAGGTTAGTTTAGTCCTTTTGATAATCTAGCTTAGTCATACTTATGTTAATTAACAATAAACTTAGGTTGATTAGGTTATTAATTCACCAATTTTCTTAACATATAGATTAAGTTATATTTAGTTTAATGAACCTTAATCCTAGTTAGGTTTAGTGAAATAACATCATAGTTAGGTTAAATGGTAATCCAGTTACCTTAACCTAGTTTGATTCGAACCGGATTAGTATTAATCATCTAATTAAGTTTATTTAATTAGCTAATTTAATTAGTTTGTAACTAGGGTTATGTCTATATTAGGTTTCTTAATCCAGTTATCTCTAACCTAGTTCATTTCTAAGTATTCCGGTTGAATTGATCTTTATTGATTTAAAAGTCAAATATTATAAAGTTTTGTTTTAGAAAAAACACTATTCTGTGAATTGAAAAGTCAAAAAGATGTTGCACATTTTTTGATGAATAGTATTTTCGACTACCATTTCTCAAAAATGGTTAGACGATGAAAAAGGCAAAAAAAATATTTTCGTCTTTTCCTGGCGCGTTTTTCGAAAAAAAACTTTTATCGGCTAAAACATGTTTTCAAAGTGCGGGAAAGATGAATCTTGAAACATAATGTCATTTTGATATACACGTTTTCCTCAGGGGCCTAGGTTCATTTTTCTAGGGTTTGGGGTTTTGGTTTTATCTTTTTTTCAATTTTTGAAAAAAAAAACGTGTATTCTCCTATGCCATGCTAAGGCCGAATACTTGAAATAAAACACAAAAATAAACAATAACGAAGATTTCATTACACATATAAGATGTAATTCAATATTTATTTATTCATATAAAGTCGGATTACAACTCTCTCAGAAGTTCAGAATATTACACATTCCTTCCCAAATAAGTCCACCTTCTTCAGATATTCTACAATCACCAACATTAACAACAATCATATTTAATTAGTATCCCACATGTAAAATAAATTTATCACATCGTACATAAAAATTTTCTACTTGATGAATTTCCACAATCAATCTCTTAAACTCTACATGAGTTTTCTTATTTTTTTCTAAGGTTATATTCCTAAGGTTTTCCCCCACCTAAGGTCATATTCCTAAGCTCACGATCCAAAACTTAACAAGATTCATAAACTTAATCTTCAATAACTAACAGAAAATATATATAGATTCATTACAACACGTACCATTAATCCCAGGTTATACTAACCTTAATTATATCTTGACTATCTTATAACACAAAAGATATATTAACATCACAAAATATATAATAAGTATAATTACTACTACAAAGAGTTATACTCGTTCACTTTTTCTTTACCTTTGTTCCTTTCAGAGCACTTGTACTTAGCTGAAAATATTCACGATATATCAAGAGTGAGTAACTACTTTGCTCAACAAGTTTAAGTAAGCAATAAATGATATATTATGAATGAAAAAGAATTGCTCTTCTTGGAACTTCAACAATATATAAGTATTGAGAAGTAACGAAATATGCTGACTATATTCAATAAGAGATTTTGAGAATATTTAGCACTTCAACAATTTGTAAATATTGAGAAGAAACGAAACATGATGAAAATATTCAATGAGAGATTTTTAGAATATTTATTATTGAGTATTAGGACCTAGAACATGTATGAGGACTCATCAGTCTTTACTGACCGACTCAAGAAGACTTATTCGCCTTCACTGACCACATCACGAGTATTTAACAGTCATCAAAACTACAAACACTCAAACAGTATACTTGAGCGGATCAATCCTCTTATATCCAATGTATATGCATAACATTTAGGCATATGTTTACACACAAAAGTCAATTTTACAAAAAAAATAGACCCTTTTATAAGGGTTGTTCTGCTTAGTTTTATCATATGAGTTCGCACCAACTACTGGTTTGGATAAATTTCAAAAATATTCAAGTTAATGAGTTAATATATACGAATGTCTAGCTAAAACAATTAACATCGACCTACTTCTTTAAACAATTCGTATTTAGAACATATCATATTTACAATTCCAATATCTAGCCGAAAAAATTGGCATAAACCTATTTCTTAAAGACTTCATACTTTTTGAACGAATCACGTGAATTAATGTGAATATCAAAAACAATAACGATGTAGAATAATTTTTAATAATTATCTTACTTTGAATACCTGCAAAATAAATACAAGTTAAGTTAGGAAACTTGCACAATGGAACGTGTTCAGAGTTAGAAGACTTGAACAATAAAAAATGAGTTAGGGTTAGAAAACTTGCCTCTTTCGTTGATTACTGTTAATCAACTTAAATTAACTTTCTTTAGACGACCTAAGATTAATAACGTTGATCTACCAATCAGTATATCACATACATGTTTATTTTACATTAATAACATTCCTATACATCACTTAAATCATTTAACATTTAATCACATCTGTAAACATTTAATCATGTATTAGAGGCTCCTTAATATTATCAACCTTCGATCACTTAGAAATATTATTAACCAGTTAATAATATTTTAATCCTTTACGAATATTATTAACTATTTAATAATATTTTAATCAATTACAAATATTATGAACCATTTTTATAATATCTTAATTACTTAATTATTTTAAATAATTGTTAACATTATTAGTCATTTAATAATGTTTTACTCTCTTTCTAATATTATGAATCATTTTATAATATTTCAAATACTTACAAATATTATTATTCACTTAATAACATTTTAATCATTTACTAATATTATTAATATTTTAATCATCTTCTAATACTATTAATTATTTAATAATATTTTAATAACTTATTAATATTATTAATCATTTAACAATATTTTATTCTTTTACCAATGTTATCAATTATTTAATAATATTTTAATTATTTACTAATATTATTAATTATTTAATAATATTTTGTTCACTTACTAATATTATTATCCATTTAATAATATTTTACTCAATTACCAATATTATTAATTAATTAATAATATTTTAAAAATCATCAAACAATACAAGAAATTTAATTTAATTCTTTTAACCTTACTCTTTATTTTAAAAATATTTTGTTGAACATTGTATGTTTAATTTGATGATAAGATCTAAGGTGCATAAATGCATTCAATAGTAGAGTTGTAAAGTCCTTTAATTGTGTTTGATGTACAAGAATTTAGTTAGATAAGATCAAAACTGTTAGGTTGATCTTTTTGATATAAATGTATTGAGTTATAAAGTCCTTTGATTGTTTATGATGTACAAGACTTAGTTAGATAGGATCAAATCTGTTAGGTTGATCTTGTGTTATATCTGTTTAGTCAGTCTGATCGTAGAATGAACTCTACGACTCTAAGCAAAGAAGACTCAATGATTCAGTCTGTTCGTAGAGTGGACTCAACGACTTCGCACAAAGAAGACTCAACGACTAAATCTATTTGTAGAGTGGACTTTACGATTTCATACCAGGAAAACACTACGATTAAGGAGGAAGCCCAAGCATAAAAAGGACTCTACGACCAACAGAGTAGCCATAGAGTAAAACTCTATGTTCTCAAGAAAATTTGTCTTATCACTGAGCAGTCATTGGAACAAAGACAATCGTATAATTAAGCAAACAAGAGACATGTAAGCAACACTACGATAAAAAGCCTAAAAGTTCTGATGACTCTTCTCTTGTCCTATAAGACAGAAGCAACTTCGTCAAGAAGAACAATCTGCGTCAATGTGTCAGATAAACCTCTACCAAGAGTCTAAAGTCAGAAATATCATCGGACTGACCAAAGCGTGCTATGCAACAGAGAGAAGACTTTCAAGGCAGTAAAGTCATAAGATGGTGTCATATCAGCTATATTTCTATGGAAGACCAAATGCCTCTATGAAAATTGGTAGAAACCTACGACTGAAAAAGGAAACACATTTTTAGACAATATTTGCAGGTCAATTAATACCTCGTCAGAGCATTAATGAGCTAAATGAAAATAATATTCAAGAGCCCTACATTGTGAGGTAACGGACAGAAATTGAAAAAAAGAGCATATTTCAAACTGGAAGAAATCTAAAGCTTCTATATAACAAGTCCAGATTCAATACAAGAAAAAGAGAAGTATTACATAAGAAAGACATACGCAAGAATTCAAAAAGATCAAACTGAAAAGAATCTTGCCTCGCTACTAAGTTCTTCATAAACTTATGCTAAACGTAACTTAGTAGTACACCAAAACCATCACTACTCATGATAAGAGTTCTTAGTGAACTAGAGAATCCAAGTCTGTTGGACTTGAAGAGTTCTTAGTGAACTAGAGTTCCAAGACTGCTGGTCTTGAAAGAATCTTAGTGATTCAAAAATTGTAATAATATCCTTAGTGGATTTGCTGCTCAAGGAGCAGAATAGAGGAGTAAGAGTCTTATGAATTCTGAACCACTTAAAATTTGGTGTCTTTCATCTTGTGTTTATTAACTGCTATAACTATTATACCTGCTTGTTGAATTATTACATTAACATATTAAGAAGGGGTAACTAAATCATATTCCACTGTGCTAAACTATTTGATTAATAATTCATTCTTTCTTAAAAGCAAAATAAGGAAAAAGTTTTAAAGAATCTTTTCAACCCCCCTTCTAGATATCTTTCGTGTTATTGGGAACTAACAATTGGTATCAGAGCAGGTTCTTACATTTGAAGCCTTACAAGCTTGAGTAGATCTAATGGCATACAACAAGAACGGATCAGAACTCGGTGGAGGTAACAAACCAGCAATGTGCAATAAAGAAAAATTTGCTAACTGGAAAGTTCATATGCAGGCTTACATGGATGCAATAGACGATGAGCTGTTTGAGATAGTACTTAATGGGCCAGTCATACCAATGAAGCTTGCGTTAACAATTGAAGATCCAAACAAGCTAGTAGCAAATAAAGGAGAAGAATGGACCGACAACGAAAAGAAGGATGTTCAAAGAGATAAAAAGGCCAAAAACATCATATTTCAATCTCTAGATGATGAGCTGTTTGAAAACGTTGTCAACTACAAAATAGCTCAAGAAGTTTGGCAAACTCTGTTGATCATGCACGATGGAACAGAAGAAGTCAGAGAAAATAAACAATCATTGCTTATTCAGCAGTATAAAATTTTCACCCACATTTCAGGGGAGAACATTATAAACACCTATGAGAGATTCAACTTGTTGCTAAACTCTCACAAATCATTTGGAAAAGTCTATCCGAACAGAGATCTCATCATCAAATTCATGAGATCTTTGCCGAGCAAATGTGATGCCAAAACCACAGCCATCAGGGAGTCAAAGAACTTGGAAGAGATGACTGTACAACAGCTCTATGGAAATCTTCTTATCTACAAGCTGGAGCTAAATCAAAGAGCAAAAACCCTATCAAAGGGAAGAAAGAAGGAGAAAAAAATTGATCTTAAAGCCTCAATTTCAGCTCATAGAAGCAATCTCATGGATAATTTTGACTATGATAAAGGTGAATCAAATAATGATGAAGGTGTTGCCATGCTAGTTAGACAATTCAAAAGATTCATCAATAGGAACAAACCTTAGAAGTTCAGAAGCAACAGCAGCAAAGAACCAACAAATGACATTTTCTACAATTACAAAAAGCCAGATCATTTCATCGCTAAATGTCCTAAACCCTTAAGAGAAGAGCTGAGGAGGGATAGAACAAAAGCAAATCCAAAAAGAGAATTCAAGAGCTTCCACAAGCAAAAGAAGAAAGACAAAAGCTTCATAGCTAAAGGCTCCTGGAGTAACTCAAAAGAAGAACTAAATTCTGAGTCAAGTGACAATGAAGAGCCGCATACTTGTGCTTAATGGCAAACGAATAAGGAAGCAGCAAAGAGGAATTCAACATAGATGAGGTATTTGACTTTTACTCTCCTGAATTAAACATTAATGATCCTAGAGAAGGCATGCATGACTTAATAGAGCTACACAAGTAAATAAAAATGTTTAGAAGACTATCTAAAGATTCCTCTCATCTAAAAGAGGATAAAGAGACAATAAGCATAAAATTAGATGCCACACTTCAAACTGCTAAACGTTATTTTAGACTTGGAACTGAGAATGAAAGATTGAAAAAGATAACTAAATTGAGCACTCATAAAGAGTCTTCACTCGTCTCCAAGATTCAGGAACTAGAAAAGATAATTTTCATGTGGAAGAAATCTAGTTTGTCTATGGACACCCTGATCTCAAGTCAAAGATATTTGGCTAATATATCAGGATTATGCTATGAGAATTCCTTTTCAAGACCTATTATGGAGAAATCAATGGAAATAAATGAAGGCAAATCCTTTAATCTTGATAAAGGAATTGTGTTCATCAAATCCTCTGAATCAATCTCTCATAGCTGTCCACACTCTACTAATCCTACAATCATATTAGACAATAAAACTCACACTAGTCTGGGGTTTCAGAAAATTGAAAAATAAGTCAACATCTATAATTGAACCTCAAAGGATCATAAAGTCGAGTAAAACTTACTCTACGAACCATCCATACAGAAATCGTAAAGTCTACTATCATTCTACAAAACATGAGAATCGTAGAGTAACATGGAAGAAGAATATAGATCAGCTCAACCAAATGACTTTAAGCAATTATAATTCTCACAAGTCCTGGACAAATAAGAATTCATATACATACATACATACATCATTATATCAATCATAGTTATCATCATAAAAATGATAAATATTTATCAGGTTATCATTATCATAAACTGCAAAGACCTAAAATCAAACAGATCTAGGTCCCAAAAGGTACTAACAAAACAGGACCCAAGCAATTGTGGGTACCAAAATGAAGATTGATTTGTTATGCAGGTAAAGAGATCCATCTGGTATCTTGATAGTGGATACTCAAGACACATGACAGGAGATAAGGCTCTTCTGACAGACTACAAGGAAAAGGATGGTCCTGCAGTCATATTTGGGACAACAATTTGAGAAAAATCAGAGGTTATGACTCAACAAGAAATGATGCAATGTCTTTCAGCAAAGTTGCTTATGTTGAAGGACTAAAGCATAACTTGTTAAGCATCAATCAACTATGTGACTAAGGACATCAAATTACTTTTCTCAACAACCAATGCCAAGTTAAAGATTTGAAGACTAATTCTCTAAAGCTAGTAGGAGTTCGAGAAGGAAATGTCTATATGGTCAATCTTGCCAAATTAAGTACAGATGAGGTAGTCTATCTCCTTGCTAAAGCCTCTGAAGATATGTGCTGGCTCTGGCATAGGAGATTATTTCATCTTAACTTTAAGAGCATGTCAAAGCTTACCTCCAAAGACCTAGTAAAAGGGTTGCCAAAGCTTAACTTCATCAAAGAAAAACCCTGCAAAGCATGTCAGCTTGGAAAGAAAACAAAGATCTCTTTTTAGAGCAAGACACTCAACTCAAATGATAGAGCCCTTCAATTACGACATATGAATTTATTCGGGCCTATCCCAACAGCAAGCCTTGGAGGAAAGAGATATTCTTTAGTTGTAGTAGATGACTACACTAGATATACATGAGTATCATTTCTAAGCTCTAAAGATGAAACTATTTCACATCTTATCAAACTCTTCAAACTGATCATGAATGAAAATGCTGAGAAGATCAAGGCCATCAAAAGTGATCATGGAAGAGAGTTTGACTTTTCAGATATGAACTAGTTCTGTGAAAAAAATTGAATCATTCACAACTTCTTAGCCCCAAGGACTCCTCAACAGAATGGAGTAGCAGAAAAAAAGAATAGGACTCTGATTGAAACTGGAAGAACTCTGATTGAAACTGGAAGAACTCTTCTTACAACAGCTTATCTTCCTGAATATTTCTGGGCTGAAGCCATCAACACGGCATACTACACCCAGAACAGGTCACTCATACACTCAACATTAAAGAGGACTCCATACGAATTATGGAAAGGAAGAAAGACAAACATAAGCTACTTTCATACGTTTGGTTGTCTATGCTACGTACTCAATAATGGCAAGAAGCATTTAACCAAATTCCAGCTAAAGTCAAATGAAGGAATCTTTCTTGGATATGCTCCGAATATCAGAGCATACAGAGTGTTCAACAAGGAATCTTTAACTGTCGAAGTCTCCATCCATGTCACATTCGATGAATCAAATCTAGAAAAGAAAAGCTCAACACTCAACAATTCATCAAAAATCAACTCAACGATTGAAGAACTCAAAATCGTAGAGTCAGACTCTACAATTATGGAACGGACAACAAAAATCGTTGAGCCAGAAGAGGAAATCGTAGAGTTCACCCCGAAAGACATTGGAACTCTACGACCAGGACAAGAAGTTGATTTGGAAGAACTCAGGCAAGAAGGCACCAGAACAAATGTTCCTAGCAGAATAAAGTGGACCAAGGATCACACTCAAGATCTAATAATTGGAAATCCAAATGCCAGAATCAAGACAAGAGCTGCAACTTCAAATGAATGCTTTTACCTAAACTTTCTCTCTCAAGTGAGACCCAAGAAGATTGAAGAAGCCTTAGGAGACTCAAGTTGTGTAACGACCTCGAAATTTGACCAACCTTATTACCTTAAATTTCATATTTATTATTCATTATTTCTTTAACGCCCAAATTTTGGTCCGTTAATAATTCTTTAATCACCTTAATCGATCCATTAATTGACTTTAAAATTATCAATTATCATAATTCTTGTATAAATTCTTCATTTTTCTCAAACATTTTATTAATGTATTTGAATATTTAAAATCCTTATATCTCGATTCTAGTCCATGTATCGCAACATTTACTTTTTCTTTCTGCTACCAGTATCATAAAGCTCAACGTTCAAAATTTAATATCATTCATATCTATACAAATGTTCTTTGTTTCATAATTCATAATTAGACTTCCAATAATCTCTATCGTAACATCTATCTTGTACAATTATAGTTTATAATTTCACTTTGCTCGTCCTATCCGGATCCAACATATATGTATATATGTAACATCAATGTAACTTAACAAATGTATACACGTTGAATTATGCTATTGAAAATATAATAATAACATTCACAACCTTCTATGGTAATCCACATAATCTGATATTCTTGAAATTTATTTCTTTACCTGCAAAAATGTATATTAAGCAAGTAATGAGCACAACGGCTCAACAAGTTCAACAGTTTACACATTTCATGCTTTACGTAGCACGTAGCATAACATGTTTTGTGTTTGTCATACATCATGTATTGTGCTTCTACTATAGTAATATATCTCACATTATTGCACAAAGTACACATAGTTGTCATATTATCCACATATCACATAACACATAATTTATATACATTTGAACAAGTATTAACATTTCATAACAGACAAACATTTATCATTAAAATACTGAAGGACTTACCTTGACGTCCAATTATAAATTGGTGGCTCAAAACCCTCTTCTCGAACAACCTATGATCATAAGATAATTAATTAACAATTATTTATCCCCTTATGATATAAATTTAATAAATTAATATCATCTCTAAGCTAATTATTACATAATATTGTTAATTATATTAACCTCATCCTTCAATATATTAATTCCACTTAATATAAAACACCCTCAATGCGAACAACCCGGCTCATCGGATTAATTTTTTTAGCGTATTTGGTTGTCCGGATTTTTATTTTAACCATTTTCTAAATTGTAACCTTACTAGATTAATATTTAAATATTTAAATATTAATATTTAAATATTAATATTTATTAAAAAACATTAAATTTAATGCCCAAATATCATTTCTATATTTTTAATAATTTTCTATAATTTTTAAACAATTTTTAAACATTTATTTAATTAAAAATTAATTTTTAGGGGCATTTTCGTAATTTTCGCTACTTTAGGGACACAACTGACATTAACAGAAAAGATTAGGGGTATAACCGTAATGAATGTATTGAGTTGTAAAGTCCTTTGATTGTTTATGATGTACATAAGCTTAGTTAGATAGGATCAAATCTGTTAGGTTGATCTTGTGTTATATCTGTTTAGTCAGTCTGATTGTAGAATGGACTCTACGACTCTAAGCAAAGAAGACTCAATGATTTAGTCTGTTCGTATAGTGGACTCTACGATGCCATACCAGGAAAACACTATGATCAAGGAAGAAGCCCAAGCGTAGAACGGACTCTACGATCAACAGAGTAGCCGTAAAGTAAAACTCAATGGTCTCAAGGAAATCTATCTTATCACTGAGCAGTCACTGGAACAAGGACAATCGTAGAATTAAGCAAACAAGAGACATGTAAGCAACATTATGATCAAAAACCTAAAAGTCCTGATGAATTTTCTCTTGTCCTATAAGACAGAAGCAACTTCGTCAAGAAGAACAATCTGCATCAATGTATCAGATAAACCTCTACCAAGAGCCTAAAATCAGAAATATCAGAGGACTGACCAAAGCGTGCTATGCGACAGAGAGAAGACTTTCAATGCAGTAAAGTCAGAAGATGGTTTCCTATCAGCTATATTTCTATGGAAGACCAAACGCCTCTATGAAAGTTGGTAAAAACCTACGACTGTCATGTCTTATCCGAAGGAAAAAGAAAATACCTTTTTGGATAGTATTTGCAGGTCAATTAATACCTCGTTAGAGCATTAATGAGCTAAATGAATATAATATTCAACAGCTCTACATTGTGAGGTAACAGACAAAAACTAAAGAAAAGAGCAAATTTCAAACGGGGAGAAATCTAAAGCTACTATATAAGAAGCCCAGATTCAATACAAGAAAAAGAGAAGTATTACACAAGAAAGAAAGACATACGCAAGAGTTTAAAAAGATGAAACTGAAAAGAATCTTATCTCGCTACTAAGGCTTTCAGAAACTTATGCTAAACGCAACTTAGTAGCACACCAAAACCATCACTACTCATGATAAGAGTTATTAGTGAACTAGAGTATCCAAGTCTACTGGACTTGAAGAGTTCTTAGTGAACTAAAGTTCCAAGACTGTTGGTCTTGAAGGAATCTTAGTGATTCAAAAATTGTAATACTCCTTAGTGGATTTGCTGCTCAAGGAGCAAAACAATGGAGTATGAGTCTTGTGAACTCTGAACCACTTAAAATCTAGTGTCTTTCATCTTGTGTTTATTAACTGTTATAACTGCTATACCTGCTTGTTGAATTATTACATTAACATATTAAGAAAGGGTAACTAAATCATATTCCGTTGTGCTAAACTATTTGATTAATAATTCATTCTTTCTTAAAACCAAAATAAGGAAAAAGTTTTAAAGAATCTATTCAACATCCCCTTCTAGATATCTTTCGTGTCATTGGAAATTAACATATTTTAATATTATATTTTAAAATTAATTACTTTAGGTAATATTTATTTTACAAAAAAAAAAAAAAAATTGTTTTTAAAATTAATTTCTTACTTTAAACAATTTATTTAATATTTAATATAAGTTAAATATCAAAATCGGGTCCCATAATAATTTTAAAGCTTTTTGGACTAAACGGACCTGACCCGAACCGGCAAACCCAAGATCGACCCGACCCTGAAAATCAATTTTCAAACATCCAGGGATAGTGCGCCGGTGTTATGTTTACACTGTAAACCAGTGCCCCGGTGCTACTGGGCAGAATCATTTTTCCTCTTTTTCAGATTTTTTTTTTAATTTTGACATTTTTGATTCAATTTTTTATAAAAACATTAAAAACACATCTAAATAAATTCAAATTTGATATGTTATCATCTTAACTTATGGTTCCTCAATATTTCATGAATTGATCATCTTTTCAAAAATATTTTGGACATCAAAATTATGATCGAACTTACTAAATCACTTAGGGTTTGGAAAATTGACCTATTTTATTAGAAAAATCATAGAACCTTCATTTTAACATATTTTCAATTGTTCAAGTTAGGTTATATTCATAACACATAGATCTACCATAGAAAATACATAGATCTTAAAAAAAACTCACACATTTCAAACCACAAGCTATCAACTTAAATATTGAACTATGGTTTTACATCAAAATATACACATATTCAATTTTCTTCCATCTTTTTACATACTAAATACATTAACACATATCATGCATATTTGACCATAGATCTTCATAAATAGTCTATATCTACCATCATAGAGCTTAAAAATGACTATTTAAAAACATAAACTACACGTTATACCTCAAAATAGGTTTTTAACCATAAAACTTACATTCATAAACACATATCACATAGATCACAAGATCTCCATCATAAATCCAACATCATATCTTCGTATCTTAGCATAAACCCTCTTCACATATCTTCACATAATTTCTCCCACAACAAACATGTCAAAAGACTTTTATAAGGAAAATAACATATAGTTTAAAGTTAGAAAACTTTTTAACCTCCTAGGTTTTCTTGAATGCTTTAAAATGCTATATCTCTTCCTCCTTGGCTTCTTTGTCTATACGAAACTCTCTATCTATCAAACCATCTTGTTGTTTTAATGCTCAAGCTCACAAGCTCTCTAACACTTAGAATATTTTCTAAGCGAACTCTCAAAAGCTCTAGCTTTTTTCTAGAACTTTCTCTCTATAAATCTTGAGCTACCTAGCAAATGAGCAACCTTTGCTAGCTCTTTCCATCTTCTCTAAACATAGAACTTTTCTAGACTTATTTAACAACTCCTAATCAATCAATACTAGTCAATTAGGAGTTTAATTCATGCTTACTATACCATGAATTGACTAGACTGGTTGAGGATTTGGTGGAGTGGTTCAACCACTATAACATTGTGTACAATTAAAGCGATATAAAGATTTCAAGGCACCCTATTGGGGCCCCACAAAATCCATCCAAATGGTCCAAAATTCCTCAATTTTTGCTTTTCTTTTCATATCAATAAATACACATATACATACATATATACATGTACACACACACACACACACACACACATACACATTGACCAACTTGTTGACCATTACTTAAATTCTAAATTGGACTCCAATATTGGGCTACATGTTAAATTTATTTGGGCTCCCAACAACCAATCAATTGGGGTAACATATTTAATTTGTTTGGACTTAATAATTAATTTAAGTTAGGCTAATAGTTAATATATTCTAGTTACCACACTTGGGCTCCTTAAATAAGTCATACAACACTTAATAATATTAAAACTTGGACTACCCATATCATATTGGGTTAATTATAAAATCCAATTAGACTTTCCTTATTAAAAGCATTAGGGATAACTAATTGGGTTGGTTAATTAAAACTCTAAGACATGTCATCCATTAGACTAGAACTTGATTAATCTATTATCTTGTTAGATTATAATTAAGTCTCTTTTGACTAACACATATCATTTGGGCTTTTAATAAATTTATCCACAATACAATGAATTAATCCCACCTTTGGTTAATAAAAAAAATTCATTTATTTATTTCTTCTTCTTCATTAATCATACAAGTAATTTACTTGGTAATTATTAATCCTCCTATTTGTCATTCAAGACCAACATTCAAGCTTTATGATCTCCTCGCATAAGCAGCTTCTACATTACTTTTTATTCTTTAGTTAAGTCGAATAAATTAAATTAACTAACTTACTACCTCTTATCACCTAGCATATACATATACATAAGATAACTTCACATGTCATATTTTCTTATGAAGAAAAAAAAAGAAAAAAAAAATCTAGGTTTGCAGTTTTAATATGTTGATGTCATTTTCTAGGAATTGGACTAAGGGCTTGGTGGATTAAAATTTGGAGTTGTAATGTTTGATTTTTTAACTTGCAATTTACGCGGTATTCACTTCAGGCTTGATTTTGTCCTTGATCCAATTAGAATTTATCAAATCCTAAAACATAAAAATTATGGATCTACTTTTCAGCTTTTCGGAACATCTTGGATCATCTCAATCGGAGTTTATATGTGAAAGTTATAGCCTTTTTAACAACAGATGTCGAAGTTGAAAACATAACCACAGCCGGGGCGGATTCACATAGTATATTTCCACGGTCGGGGCCCTGTTTCCACGGCTGGGGCTGTGTTTCCTGTACAAAATGCAAGGCCGGGGTCGTGTCAGGCCAAACGTAATTTGGACGCATTTTTTGATGTCTTTGACTCCGAATTAGATTGGGTTGTCCATATATTATTGGGATTTGATATGTTAACTAAAAGTACCCATCAAAACTCATATTTTAGAGGGTTCTAACATAGATCTAACATAGGTAGAATAAAGTAGAAGAAGGAGAATTAATTGAAGATCTGAAGAAGAAATCAAGCAAAGGATTGCAAGGATTCAAAACTAAAGTGGAGATCACGCTTTAATTATAAATTTGTTTTATCTATCTTTCCCTTTTATTTTTGTATTCTAAACACGATGGATTATTTATTGATGATGATTTCTTTTTCAATTATGGACTAATTTTGAATTAATTTTGCAATTGAACTCAATGTGTAATTTAAATAAAAAAAATTATTTTTAATTATTAATGATTATATATGAATTGTTTATCATATTTTATGTGTTCATGTATAATTATTTATACAGTAATTAATGAGATAATCTATATGAAATTAAAAGTGAATTATAGGCTTGGATCTAGATATGATAACATGTAAATTTGTGAATTCTTTTTTTAGGAAGAGTAGAATCATAGTGTATATGATGAAAATATCTATATGCCACATGTAACATTATTAAGAGTTGGATCTGTAATATCCCGAATATTTCACAAGATTTTTAAATAAGATCTTAATGTTGAAATAAATGTTGAAGTTTAAAACATAGACTTGAAAAAATAAAAAGTGTATAAGAGAAGTAAACATTTGACCCTATTATTTGTGTTAGGATTTAAATATGAGTGAACGTAGGTTTTTAAATTTTTAAAACCTAAAATTTGATTATTATATATACTTTGAGGTATATTGATTAACAGTTTTTATTTGAGTGACCTTATTTTACAATTTCAATGACGGAATTTTTATAAAGAGGGGAGAATGTAATGTTCTAGAAATTTCACGTCATTCTTAATTACATTATTAATTTAATTTCTAATGATTTAGTTTTACGAGGTTATTTAAATCTTTTTGTGTGATTAATTAATTAAGTGATTAAATGATTATGTGATTAATTGCTAGAGTTAATTAAAGGGTGTCACTAATAGTTTAATTAAATTAGTGAACAAACCCTAAAATTTTAATATCAAAAGAATTGATAAGTTGTCTATTAATTAAATATTCAATTAAATTGAATATAATGAGTTAATTAAATTTTGTACATTAATTAATATGATTATTAATTAATGTAAACAATGTAAAATATTAAGAATAATATTTATTAGGTCATTTAGTAATTTAATACTAATGAGCTAGGTTATTTAATTAATTAACCAATTAAATTATTTAATTGATCATGGACTTGGAAATTAATGTGTGACAAATTAAATGAGTCATCATTAGGTTAAATTAAATGGTCCAATGATACATTAATTGGACTTGATTTATTAGTAGCCCAATAATTTATTTGTAAGCCCAATTGGTTATTTAATGAAATCCAATTATTAACTTATTTGGTAAATGATCCAAGTAGCTTATTTAATTAATAAAAGAAATTAAGATGACAATCAAATTGGGGGGAAAAAGTCCCCTAGCTGGCGATTAAGAGAGAGAGAGATGGATTTGAAATTTTAATTATTTTTGAAGTTGCTTGTAAGGACATTGATAAGGACATAAGTCACTCCTCTTTTCACCAACTTAGTCCTTAACCTAGCAAATACTACTCTATGAGTTAAGGCTCCAAAGATAGCCCATGATGATCTTGTTAGTTTGCAAAAATTATGACATACATATAATCAAATTATATAAGTGCAACGGAAGCAAGGAAAATCAAATTAAAATTTTTTTTTTGTACAAACCAATAACCCGGATCTTTCTTATGCGACTATTATTAATTTAGGAAAGGATAAAAGAATTTATACCTTTGTAGAACTAAGCTTCCACGGGTACAAGTTCATCTCTCTTTAATCCTTTATGTTCTTCTTCAAATTCACCGATTAGATTCAACGGATCAATATTAGCTCCCCAAGTGTGAAGCCTCTAGAGGTGATCCGCCAAGAGATCTATGAATTAAAGAAGTGGATTTTGATTTCTCCAAACCATGGGTGGCTAACCCTAATTCTCGCTCTCTCTCTAACTCCTTAGATATAGAGAATTATGGAGTACTTTCTCTATTCTAATGAAATAGTGTGTAACCTTGATCTATGATAAGACTCCTCTTATTTATAGATCTAGGCAACCCTCCTAAACTATTTAGGATTAGGGTTTTAATTTAATTCTCAATTTAATTAAGAACTACATTAATTAATTATAATTTTTAAACCATTTAGAAACTTAATTATTTAATAATGAGAGTACTTCTTATTAATTAATCACTAAACCATTTAGTAACATAATTAATTATTATAATTATAATTCCTAAACTATTTAGGAACTTAATTATTTAATAATAATATTACTACTTATTAATTAATTCTTAAACCATTTAGGAACCAAATAATAATACCAGTAATAATAATAATAGTAATAATAATAATAATAATAATAATAATAATAATAATAATAATAATAATAATAATAATAATAATAATAATAATAATAATTAATTTATAATTAATATTTCTAAAATACTAAATTATAAATATTAAGCTATTTAATTTATTCTATCACCATAGTATAAATTAAATATACTTAATTTATTATTACGATTATGCCATCCACTTCTAAAATAAATATTACTCTTTTGCGGTGTGACCCTTTAGGTTCTCCATATTAAACCGGTTGTATAATAAATAAATTAGAACAATTTTAATTCATTTATTACGAATTAACTCTTTAATTCAGAATAAATAATTATTCCACAATAAGGGTAAACCCCCTTAGCGATTAGTCGACATTCCAGATAATATAGATTTCAACATTTGATTGTAAAAGAACCTTTTAGCAAATAGTTACTGTACAATTCAATATTTCTACCATACAATGTCCCAGTCAAATATAAGACACAGAATTTTCATGTCAAGTCTTATTTATTTGATCATTTGCATTTCAATTCACAAATACACAACTCTAGTTAATGTAAATTAGAAACTCATTTCTAATTCCATTCAACCCTGCCTAGGGATTTCTGAGTTGTCACTTATTGAATCGCATAGGACATTCTCTCCCTTTACTGGAACTGGTAGATCCTTTGTTGATCATTCACATATCTCCATGTGTACCTTATTATACCCAAGCATATCCTTTGATATACCAACAGGTCTTAAGGAATATGTCACAGTATAACTTAGTACACACAATATACTATTATGATCTCAAGTCCAAGGATCATTTGTACGACTATCACATAAGAAACTCCTATTGACAGACAAATAAAACTCCATTACGTATTCCTTGAGCGAGTCACGTTCAGGAACTAATTCTCTAATAACTACCTACATACTTGCTTTATTATCTTTACACAAATGATTTTGAGATCAATCATCCTCTTTATAAGAGCAAGAATAGTATGTACTAATCTATCCGGATCTACTAATCCCTTTTTAGTGATCCAATGATTGGGAACAATTTTAGTTTTGAGTTATCTTGAATTTAGATCTCATTAGCATGATCCTCATCATGGTTCTAAAAGCATTGCTAGAAGATTATGGGTTTATCCATTTGATTAATTCAAGAAATTAATCACGAATAAAGAAATGCCTTGATACTTTTACTAATAAATGAACAAGATTATAAAATATATGTTTATCACATCAAATGTGATTGGCTTGAGGGCATACTACTTTCAGATCTAGATTGTTAGATATAATTTATATATCTAATATGTGTGCAAGTATACTTGCTGTAGACACCCAAATTTTGCGCATGTGTACTAACCCTGACAGGAGGGCAAAATCGTCAGTTGACCCAACATGCGAAAAGGAGGGTGGACCCCAACACGAAGCCACCCCAACGATTTATGGTCAAAGCTGCCACAACGGACAACGAGCATCCGATCACTTGAGGCAAGGCAAACAGTTGATCCAGAAAAACCTGAGTTGATCACAAAAGACGACTAATGGCCACTACGCTTACGATGTTCAGGGGTCTCACTCCCCGGTGAGCGAGCGGCTGCCCAGCTCGCCGGTGAGTTGGCGGGGGTGGAAGGGGGCAGCTCCCCCTGGAAGCTAAGCACAAAGAGCAGTTTATACATCAGGTAGCAGCCTTCCAAAATAATACCGCAGAAATTGGTGAATTAAGACCGCGTGGCACGGAAATCGAAAAAAGTAAGTCGGACAGCCGCGGATGCACCTGCGGCCACCAACAAATGGGACAGTGCGCGGCTCGAGGAGACAACCCGGCAGCCAAGGATTTGGCGCGGGCGGCTAGCAGCCCAGCCGCAGATGCACCTGCGGCTGCCTGTTGAACACTATACAGCGGTCATTTCCACCCGAGAAGAAAAAAAGAAGAGAAAAATAGAGTTTTAGAGAGAGAGAGTTCGCGGGAGGAGAGAGAAGAGCTTTGTTCTTGGTTAGATTTGAGTGAAAAATTTATCTTCGCTTGCTAATTAGTCGAGTGTTCTTGTGGTGTTGTCCGATTTATGAAATAAGAAGCTTTAATCGGCATTTTTGAAGGTGAAAAGGGTGTTTTCTTGGTTTTTATTGTTTGTATTGTTAGTGTAATTTCATGTTTTGGGTTATTTGATGTATTATATTGTCATGATGATGATGATCCGTGGGTTAGGGGTCGTTAGCGAGGGTTCCATTGGAACGTAACTTCCTCCTAATGCCCCGATGACATCCGTACGGTGATATATCGTTCGTTGTGTTCATAGATAGTTGTAGTGTTGGCATTGAGAATTGTGATTCATATAGTACCGTAATGAGTTTAGTATTGTTAGATTTTGCCGTAGTATTGGTTATGCAGTGATTTGGGTAACTGTGAGCCTATGGAGGAGATCATCGTGATCAAATCCCGATGATGGACATTTTTGGGTGTATGTAATCATTAGATAGGATTCATGGTTGTACATATGTAATATCGGGCCGTAACGCGATACCAAATCGTGATCGGGTTAAGGCCCCGTGATAATAAAAATATGTGATTGTGGGTGTTTGGGGTTATTTAGACGGCTCACATGCCCACGGTTAGCCCCGGCACGTTTTGAATGCTTGTTTAAATTCACGACACAAAAAATGGTTTCCAAAATAAGGCAAACGACGAAGATTTTTTAAAAATGATGAAATTAGGATATTAGATTCACGAGGTTTAAAAATTAAGAGTTTTGGCGAACTTTGATCCTTGTTTGATGAAAATGCTATATTTGGTTTTAAAATGTCATAAAAGATGTTTTCGTAAAAAATAAACAAACGTTTTCATTAAACTTTGTGCATAGGGTTAAAGAGTTCTAGAAGTTGCCTTCATTTGATTTATATTTACTGTTAGAAGGCAATGTATAGTCTCGATTCCTATTTGACAAAAGTTTAAAAATTATCGTTTTCTGAAAATGACATCTAACAAAAAACCCTCATCGTTTTCGAAATTAAAATCAATCTTTATTATAAAAAGCGAAGCCTCGTCATTTGGGTCAAAAGACGTCTAAACGCTTTCCCGACAAAACACATTTGCCATATAAAATCAAATCAACTTTTATGCGAAAATTCACCACAAACATTCATTTAGGCACACACGCACACTTATGCGCACACCCACATTTTAGGATTTAAGAGGATAGAAAAATATCGAGATTGCGGTAACCGTGTTTCACGGAAGTCGGGGGGTGCCTAACACATTCCCCTCGCTTAAGCAAGCCCCCGAGCTCTATGAATCTCGGTTCACAGACCAATTAATTCGGAGTCACATATGAGTCATCGATTACGAAAACAAAATTCGGATGAGTTGGTACATCCCTTGTCAAATATACCAACTGGCGACTCTGGTCAATTGGCTCATTAAAAAAATTGACCTTTCGAAACCCCGTCGACACTAAGCCGACCCTTTTCAAAAAATCACTTCTTAACTTAAAGGCTAAAATTGGAAAGGGCTTTTTAATATTAAAAAACGAAAACGACGAAAATCCCGGCGTCGACACTTGCAATAAGAGAGTAACTAGTTAGTCATTTGATACTTCCATTTTTTTTAAGTTTTAGTGAGAAGTTAGAGAGAAAGGAGAGCAAAATTATTTTTTTGAGAGAAAGAAAAGAGGAGGCTAGCCATGACATCAAGAAGGAGAAGAGGAGAAGTGCTTGAATTCCATCTAGGCTCATCAACTACTTTGGGAAGAAGAGAAAGCAAACATCTAGGTCAAGAAGGTAAGAAAATACCTTTAAAACCCCCAATTTGCATGTTATTTGTATTTTTATGTTAGATATATGAAGTTCAAGTTCTAAATGACTAGAATCATGTTAAATATGTTTATATAGGTTAACATGTGGTTAAATTGTGTATTAGTATGTGTTTATGTCAAATTTTTGGAAGAAAGCTCAAAAACACTTTTATCGGAAAAAACTAAATCTGAACAGCCGCTCCTGGAATTGCTATTCAAGATCAAAAAATTGGATTTTTGATCCGTCAATTTTGTTGGATAGATCTTGAAGTTATGTAAATTCTAAAACTTGAATGACTAAAATCTGAGTTAAAATGAATTAGTTATGATTTTTCTACTAAAACACTCCCCTGTCAGAAGTTTTGCGTGAACAGTCCAATTCCAGGCTATTTTCGGAGATCAAATCGTGTCCAAAAAATTAATCTGATAATAGAAAATTGTAGTTCGGGAAGTCACGATTCCAACAATATAAAGTAGAGCTCCATCGAAGTTATAGAAATCAAGTTATTAAGGATTTTCTCCAAGACCCCAAAGTTGGCAGAATCTAAAATAAGGGAAAAACCTATTGCCGGTTTTTTTTCGGTGAACCGGTTGGAGTATTTTGGTGGCCGGTTCACCCACTTCACGGCCGGTTCTGGTGACGGTCCAAACTAGAAAGTTTTTTGGAATTTCGTGTACTATTTTCTAGAATTTAATGGTATTTTTATAATGTAAGTACCTATTTTTCATAATTATGAAATGATAAAAGCTTACTAAATGTATGAAAAATAATAACAAGCATTTTTAATTTTTGAAAAAATATGAACAAATAATCGACTAATTATTTGAAGTGTTATAGGTATTGAGATGGTATTATTTCTGAAAATTGGTATTTTTCATATTATTTATAGTGTAAAGGTACACTAATTTGTGACTACCTTGCTAATAATTCAAGAAAATTATAAATAAATTATTATTAAATCTTAAATATGTTCTTTATGTATTTAATAATAAAATCAACATGTTTGGAGAAAATAAATTAATTAGTTATTATTTAATTGATAATTAAATAGTAAATAAAGGAAGTAACTAGGTAATTATTATTTAATTGATATTAAATAGTAAATAAATTATGAGAAAGTGTTTTAACTAATTATAATAATAATTAAAGATGGTTAATTGCTTACTATTTAATATATTAAATAGTAATCAAAGGATGTTA
Source organism: Hedera helix (assembly GCA_947179155.2). Classification (NCBI taxonomy): domain Eukaryota; kingdom Viridiplantae; phylum Streptophyta; class Magnoliopsida; order Apiales; family Araliaceae; genus Hedera; species Hedera helix. The sequence continues at coordinate 13,300,803 of OX359282.1, read as the reverse complement.
GAGTTAATAGTATAATTATTTATTATTTAATTAATATTAAATAATGAGTACGAATAAATAAGTAATTAATTATTATTTAATTCATATTAAATAATAATTAAATGGTAATTAAGTGGAATAAATTATTACTTAATCAGAAGAAGATTATTAAGTAATTAAAATATATTGATAATATTAATGATTAAATATTAAATGATAATAGTTAAGAATTAAATCATTATTCAATAATTAATAATGATATGTAATTAATTTAAAATATTATTAAAGAATTAATAATATTGTTTAGCATTTAATTAACTATTAAATAATAATAGTTAAGAGTTAAACCATTATTAAATAAATAATAATGATAAATAAAGATTTAAAATATTATTAAAGAATTAATAATATTGTTTAACAAGTAATTAACTATTGAATAATAATAGTTAAGGGTTGAATCATTATTAAATAAGTACTAATGATACGTGATGATTTTAAATATTATTAAATGGTTAATAATATTGATGAACAATTAAATTATTATTAAAATGATTAATAATAATGAGAAGTCAATTAAAATATTATTAAAGGGTAATAATACTAGTAAGAAATTAAATTATTATTAAAAGATTAATAATAATGATTAAGGTAAACTATTATTAAAAAAGAAGTAATAATAGTAATGATTATTTAAAGTGTTATTTAACAATTAAATAACGTTATAAGTTATTACTAATTAATAGTAAGAGTTTAAAATATTAACCAATGCATGTAATATTATCATCGAGTTAAATGATGTAATTTAGTTAAAGCAAGGGTATGGTCCATTAGTAACTAATTAGTTGTTCCACCTAAACAGAAATAAGATCCAAGCATTAATGCAATAACATTAATAAATGTTAGAACTGCATAGTTTGTACAAAAGATTTACGATGTTGAATATGAAACACTGAGTCAAGTCAATGTGAAACTAAAATATGAAATTAATCCTATTTATTTAAAAGGGGACGATAAGAAAAAATAAATATCTTTAAAGATTTAGTATTGAGTCAAACTGTGATTGATATTGTGCACCGTTGATCTCACATACTGTATAGGTGATGCAAGGAACGTGAAAGATTAGCGTAAGCTGGTTATACATGTCCAGACAAGTTTTTCAGAACGTGTTGCATTATGTGTCTGCTTTAAAATACTATAAAATTATTATGTGTGCATATGTTATTATGTGCAATAATGTGGTAATGTGTTTTTGTGATACAAGTTGAAATAAACTGTTGATATACAGTAGATGATTAAGTTGATTGTTCTATATATATTGAACTGTATAAAATTGTAAATGAAATGCATGAATAGCATGAATCATAGCGTAAATACAAAGAATGATATGCATGAGATATGTAGTCATTGCAAAGCATGAGATGCATGAAACGTGATGAAATATGTTTATGTGATATGTGAAACTGTTAGACTTGTTGAGCCGTCGTGCTCACTCTTGCTTAAAATAAAACATTATAGAACAGCTTGGGGAAGCGGATTACCCTGGTAGAGGCAGATGAAGATTGACTAAAGAGTCATCAAGATAGAAGCGTAGGTGCATTTATAGTAAAACTTGCGATAGATTAAATTGCATTCCTTGTGTAATACTTGCGATTAGGTAATGTTTGAATGTGCTACAGTATAACAAACCTAAATGTTGAAAGAACATGTAAAGATTATTTAATATCATTTTCAAGTGTCGTCCTTTATGTTTAAGGGTGATAGGTAGGTATGTTAGATCATTATTTGTATGATCAGTAAATTGTAAGAAAATATTTAAAGATTGCGATTCTGGAATAGAGTTGAAGGTTGTATTCAAACGTACCGTTTTTATTCATTTAATGTTTAATACCAAGATTATACTAATAATTGTATTAACTTATTATTTATAAGTTTAATATAATTAGTTTAAACTCATGATTGAGGTTACTTTTAACGGACCAAATCCGGGGTTATTGGAGCTGAATTTTGGGGCCGTTACAAGATCTTAATGAATTTATTTTCAAGTTATTTTGCATATTAATATAGTAATATAATTAGAATAAATCTTTTTATTAATCATTGGAAATATTAATAAATAGTTAGGTATTTTCAGTTAACAATATTATATAATGAATTAATTAAAAAAGAAGTGAAGAGATTTAAAAGAAGCATTAGAGAAAATTAAAATCTTAAGCATTTTTAATCTGATTTAATCATTATCATTAGTTTAATTTAGTTAATAATTTTAATTAGATTTTATTTTATAATTTATTGTGTTTATTTAAATAAATTTAATTTGATATAAAATTAGTATTTGATAATAATTATTTTTAATTCTCTGTGGGTTCGACACTTTTTTTAACACTTTAGTTCTTGTGTACTGCGTATACTTGGGTGTAAATTCCTATTTAAAATTAGGCAAACAAGCTTTTGAATACCCTAAAATTTAATCATTTGTTTGCCAACAAGCAAAACACTAAAAAAAAACTAAAATAAAATAAAATTATACACTAAATTCTCAAGTAATATATCAATATGAATTGGATTAACGCCCTCAAAGATTATGTAATATGACTCAAAAAAAATCTCAGAACACCACAGAATTTAAAACCTCAACATAATCATTAATTTCACAAATACTCAAGATTTTCTAGTATGTGTGTGTGTGCCCTACTATTTTAACTAGTCAGAATTTAGATAAATTCATACAATCAAACATCTAAAGAAAAATTCTTTTTCGAATTTAAAATTTTATTTTTCACATCAATAATGACTTACAAGACAATCATATAAGTACAGGATCACATAGATTTAACATGTAAGAACTTTTATTTTTCTCAAGCAAGTGCATATATTATTTTATTTTTTCATCTTGTTTTGTATGCGTGTATATGGATGAATGCATTTTACGCTCCATTTCACCCTCATAATTAAATTTTTAACTTGTGCAGTGTCTAATTTTATTAGGCTTTTGAGTGCTACCCATGTAATGAAGTTTCAACCAATGAATCTCAAACCATTTTGCTTTAGGGCACTAAATATAAAGACATCCCTAAGGGCTTACTTATTCGAGTAACAAAGGCCACAAAATTTTGACTAAGTCAAGTTATTTTAATTATATATTTATTTATTTATTTATTTCTCAATTATATAAAAGCCTAAACTTGGTACGAAACGATGTTCAAATAAATTTTTTAAATTTTCAATGGTAATACTCCCAAATATCTAACCTAATAAGTTTTCTAACTAACAACTAGTCAAACAGCTGGGTATGTGCTCATGAATGCAAAAGAATCGTGAATATTGCAAAACCAACTCAAATGTAAGAACATAAACCCCGCATGTTCATCAATTTTCTTTAAATAACAGTAACTAATCAAATTCTTATAATTGACCATATCATAATTCAAGCGATTTATTGTTCAAGTACTAACTAATAACACAAAAGCAAAACACAACCTAAACTACCCATTTTCTTAAGTATCATAGTTACACTTAACACGTGCAACAAGTTTTTAAACTCTAAGATTATCTCAAGTGGACGAGTTGTGTCTCGTGAGGGTTTGCAGTGAATATACCCACAAAATTCAAAAACAAAACCTAAAATAAACCTTAATTTTTTAATTTTTTTAAAAAATTTATCCACACCCCAAACTTAAAATAGACATTGTACTCAATCTATAACATAAGGTAATTAAGAACAAAGGACTCCCCCAAATATATAGCATTTTCTTTCATTTTTGTTTGCTAAGCTTGAGTGTATAGCAAAATCCTGAAACAAAAATATAAAAAAAACAATAAAATATTAAAACAAATAACTAAAAACTAAAATTTTCTACTAAGAAATCAGCTAAAACTAAAACTTGGGTTGTCTCCCAATAAGCGCTTGTTTTAAAGTTTCAGCCTGACTACTCCATTTTCTTACAATCAGGCTCAATCACAAAAAATTGTCATTGTATGTCTCCTATTTGTCTTTTCTTTGATCTTCATGACATCATCGCAAAATTACGAACCACCCCTAAACTTGAATTCATTTGAGCTATATTCTTCAACAAAGTCAACCTAATAGTACTATTCAGAATTATGAAATTGTTGCACGAAAGACACCATCGAATTTTTCTTAAATACTATTCAAATTCAAGGTTTGATCATCCTTATCCTTCTTTTTCTCTTCCCAAACCTTGCTCCTTTTCTTTTTAACATCATCATCACATTCCTCATCCGAACGATACCTCTTTAAATTTACTCTTTTAGCCATGTGTAACTACTTGCCATTTTCTAATGTATATGCCTCACACTGCTATTTACCTTCCTCCTAATGAATTATCTCTGTATTGCTAGGTAAAATATTACGAAGGCAACTATTGACTAGATTGGCAAGTTATTCACTTTGAATCTCCATCTCACCCCTTCTGTAACGCCCCCCAAAATCCCCACACTGACTACAACGGACCTTGTACGTTAAACTCTATACATTTACCAACTTAACTAATGATCCCATAATCATATCGGTTGAATTAGTCTATTTTAGACTATACATTAAAAAATTCTCTCACTTAGTCTAAATTCATTAGAATTTCATTATCTACAACTTTTGTTACCTAAGGCATATTCCAAACTTAAAAATTCAGAAATCAGCAAATAAAGTCCTATTGTATACTAGACTTTTCTTTCTTTGGTCCGATTGGTAAAACATGATACATCAAGTATTAATTTGCTTAGATAACATGTTCTAACAATCAATAACACTTCATAACATAAAAATAACAAAATCATAAACCTACTTACGTATGATTTATGACTTTTACTCAAGAATATGAAGAACTAATTTCATCATTCTTAGTTTAGCTTGTCAAAACATGATGCCACAAACATGAATTTTCTAGGCCATCATATTTCACAAATCTATAAAATCAAATTAAAAAATTATAAACCTACTTATGTAGAAAATTATGACTTTTGCTCAAGAACACACGAAGAACACGAAAAATGAAAAATCGTACATAGTAACGACTTATGTTCTTAAGCTTTCAGATTTCATACTTGAAGTAATTTGAGCATTATAACTGCTTACATATGTGATTCTGACACTTTATATTTAAAATAATTTGGTCATTACAACGGCTTGTATAATTAATTATAACAATTTATAATTGTTGCTCAAGAACACATAAAGAACACAGAGAACGACAATCGTACATGGCTAATAATCGCATTCCTGAGCTTTATTAATACTAAAGATGAAAGAAAATCGAACATTATAACGACTAGAGATTGTACCTTTTGAAATTATATGTTTTAATTATTACTTTGCAATTTTCTTAAATTATAACTATGTAGAATATATATAGATAGTATTTTTGCTTTTTGAATTTGCTCTTGAAAATTGTGAGAAAAATGAAGAGGTTAGCTTCCTATTTATAGAAATACTAAGTTTCATTAATTGCATTTTTACCTAGGCTTATTACATTTTTCACCCTTAGCATATTCTTGGAATATTCGTTTAGGGCTTGCATTATTATTGCATCACCCTTTTCTGATTGGTCGATTAATTTTTCCTTGGATTTAGTTCCAAAAAAATCGTGCTAGTTTTACCCCTGTTAGTGTAATCATGCTAGTTTTCCCTAGGTTGGTTACATTAACTTAGTTACATATAAACTAGTTTGATTTCAACTAATTATCTTCAACTTAGTTCATTCTTAAGTCTTTCGATTTAATTGACCTTTACTGATTAAAAGTCTGACATTATAGAGTTTTGTTCCTTATAAACACTATTCTGTGAAGTGAAAAGTCCAAAACACTTGGCACGTTTTTTGGTAAATAGTACTTTTGGCGATATTTCTCAGAAAATGGTTAGACGGTCAAAAAGTCAAAAAAATAATTTTCGTCTTATCCCTATTTCATCTTATTTTTGGAATGCTTTTTGAGAAAAATCTTTTATTGATTATTACATATCTATGTTTTATACAAACACTATATCCCTTGACAGAACGTTCAAAAATGAAAAGCATTTTCGTATAAATAGCGTTTTTCATTTTATTATTGGGAAAAATATCAATGGCTTCTTGGTATTTATTCCCTGCATAAATATTATCTCGTGAAATGTAAAAAGTCAAAATGTAAAAAAAAAATAGTTAAAAAGACAACAAACGTTTTCACGTGAATTGTGTTTTTTCGTCTTTTTCACAGAAAATTTTATTGGTTCCTTGACATCTAAACCTCATATTAACACTATGTTGTGAAATGTGAGAAGTCCTACAGATGCAATGAACAGTTAAACGAATGAAAAGTATTTTCTTATGAATAGTATTTTATACATTTTTCAAGAAATTTTTTTATTAGATAAATAATATTTATACTTCATATAAACGTTACTTCGTGAAATACGATATGCCAAAACTACTTAAGACGATCAAAGATTCTACTAGGTTATAACCCTTAGGGTTTAGGGTTTTAACTATTTTTTTATTTTCAGGCTTTAGCCTTAAACTAACTTTTGAATTTTAATAAGTGTTACGATTAACTACTTGAACCAAAACACAAAATCCTACACATAGAATAGTCTCATAACATATATACAAGCTCAATTCAAGCTTTACTAACTATAACACATGTTAGGTTAAAGATTTTCAACCTCTTAATCGTATACGATCGTAGTTTTGAGTCGTATTTTATCTTTCCGATAGCTCAATTTATTACTCGAGCAATCGTTCTCTAAGTTTTGAATTGACAACCTTAATTAAATCTTGTCATATTATATTTGAAAATTTTAGAATATTACATTCACCCCAACTTACAGGAATTTCGTCCTCAAAATTAACTTATAACTAACTTTAGTCATTTAATATCATATTTATAAGTTTTATAAATATTTAGGATATTACACCTTCGAATTTCCCATTCTACTATTGATTCTTCATTGCGTTTAGTACTCATCTCTGTAGACTCTATACAACTGGCAAGAATTTTCTCCAAATTAATTTTTTTTTCTCTTGTTGCGATGGAGGTTAATACGAGATTTCATACGACTTGGACTAAAAATTTGTTGACTATTTATCCTCATCTCCATTCGTTCAGTGACCTCATCCATTCATTCAGTGGCTTCTTCCGTTCGTTCAGTAGCCTCAATAAGAAGTTTTTTCAAATTCAATCTCGGCTCTTGTGGCTATGGAAGTGGATATGAAAGATTTGTAGCATAGAATTGGTCTTGATCATTATTTTCCATGAATAACTTAGATAATCCTGCCAACTCGAATGATAGTAGTTTGGGGTGTAACTAGGCTGTTGTTGACAATAGTAGACATTCTGAATCGATTGATTTTTAAGAGCATCAATTTTACGTTCAAGCTTCGCTAATTGTGATGTCCATTAGTCAACTATGTCTGCCACACTTGGCTGTATCATCCACTTAGAAGACAATTGATAATTAACTACAGTCATCATACCAGAAAAAGAAACAAAAAAAAATTTAAAAAAAAATAAATTAAAACTAATTTAACTAAAATTAATATTGACAAAAATTATTAAATTAATTCTTCGATAACAGCACAAAAAATTTGTTTGCTTAATTTTAAATAGGAATTTACATGCATGTATACTCGGAGCACAAGTAATAAAGTGATAAGAAGAGTGTCGAACCCATGGGGAATTAAAAATAAATATTACCAAATACTAATTTTATATCAAATTAATTTTATTTAAACAAACACAATAAATTATAAAATAAAATCTAATTCAAATTATTAACTAAATTAAACTAATGACAAAGATTAAATTAGATTAAAAATACTTAAAATTATAATTTTCTATAATACTCAATTTAAATCTCCTCACTTTCTTTTTAATTAATTAATTATATAAAATTCTTAATTGGGAATGTCTAACTATTTATTAACATTTTTCAATGATTAATAAAAAGATTTATTCAAATTATATTGCTATATTACTATGCAAAATAACTTGAAACAAACTCATTAAGATCCAACTCTCAATGAAGTTACATGTGACATATATACTATCATGCTACCTTCATAAAAAGAATTCGCAAATTCACATGTTATCATATTCGAATCTGAACCTATAATTCACTTTTAATTTCATATAAATTATTTTATTAATTACTGCATAAATAATTATATATAAACGCACAAAATATGATAAACAATTCATATATAATAATTAATAATTAAAAAGAAAATAAATTAATTTAAATTACATATTGAGTTTAATTGCAACCTCAATTACAAATTAGCCCGTAATTGAAAAAGAAATCATCATCAATAAATAATTCATCATGTTTTGAATATAAGAATAAAAGGAAAAGATAGAGAAAATAATCTATATTTGAAGTGCTTGATCTCCACTTTAGTTTTGAATCCTTGCAATCCTTCGCTTGTTTCATTCTTCATATCTTCAATTAATCCTTATTATACTTTTATTTTATGTTAGATCTATGTTAATCTATGTTAGAACCCTCTAAAATATGAGTTTTAATGGATATTTATAGATTTCATATCAAATTCCTAGCATATATGGACGACCCAGTCCAATTTGGAGTCAAAAATATCAAAAAATGCGTCCAAATCAAGTTTGGTCCAACACGGCCCCGACCATGCATTTTGTACTGGAAACATAGCCCCCAAACACGGCCCTGACTGTGGAAATATACTATGCGAATCTGCCCCGGCAGTGGTCATGTTTTCAGCTTCAACATCAATTGTTAAAACAGTCATAACTTTCGCATACGAACTCCGATTGAGATGATCTAAGATGTTTCGAAAAACTAGAAGGTAGATCTACAACTTTCATATTTTTGGATTTGACAAATTCTGATTAGATCTAGGTCGAAATCAGGACTAAATTGACTATTGCATAAATCCCAAGCTCAAAAATCAAACATTGCAACTCCAAACTTTGATTCACTAATCCCTTACTACAATTCCTACAAAATGACATCAATACACATAAAACAAACATAAAATATTCAAAACTAATATAAAATACTTAAGAACTCAAAAATTATTAATTTAAAAGATAATCAATACATAAGTACAAAATCCACTAATCACCTTTGCAGCTTCATTTGCAGCTATGTACTCTGCATCTGTCACTGAATCAACAACTGTTTGCTGCTTGGAACTCCTCCAACTCACTGCATCATCGTTTAAGGTAAATAGATAAACCAAAACGAATTTATTATCATCTTAGTTACTTTGAAAACTTGAGTCTATATAGCCCTACAATTTTAAATCAGATACACTGTAGACAAGAAATATATCTTTTGTTATTTTTAAGTACTTTAGGATGTTTTCACTACCTTCCAGTGTTCTTCTCCGAGATTCAACTGATATCTGCTTGTTACATTAAGTGCATGAGCAACATCAGGTCTAGTACACATCATGTCGTACATGATAGATCATATTGCTGATATATATGGAATCTTACTTGTAATGTCCTAGAATTTCCACGTCATTATTAATTTAATTTTTAACGAGTTAGTTTTACGAGATTATTTAAATCTTTTTTTTTTTTGTGATTAACTAATTACGTGATTAAATGATTATGCGATTAATTACTAGAATTAATTAAGGGGGGGGGGGTCACTAATATGTTATTAAATTAGTGAACAAACCCTAAAGTTTTAATATCAAAATAATTGATAAGTTTTCTATTAATTAAATATTTAATTAAATTGAATATAATGAGTTAATTAAATATAATAAATTAATTAATATGATTATTAATTAATGTAAATAATGTAAAAATAAAAAATAAATAAATAAATAAATAAAATTTTGTAAATTAATATATTCATTAATTAATAAAAATAGTGTGATTTATCAATAATAATATTTAATAGTTCAATTAGTAATTAATACTAATGAACTAGTTTATTTAATTAATTATTCAATTTAATTATTAAATTAATTATAAATTGGTAGCTAGCATATGAATTATGAAAGGGAACATCTTTATGGTTAGTCACAGGATACATTAATGAACTTGGTGACTAATGATTCCAATCCGTAAATGAGTAAATGGGTGGTGACATTAACATATATCCTTACTTTCATTTAAAGTTTAAAAGAAAAATTGGTGCATCATTCTTCATTCTTCCATGTGAAAAGCCGGACATATAGGAGAGGGAGAGAGATATCTTGGACTTGCATTTATTTCTTTTCCCTGTGATTGCCGAGCTAGGGAGATAGAGGGAGGCTACACTTGACTTTTTTATTTAATTAAATTTTCCGTAGCTTGTGTTGGGGATTGGAGTGTAAGTGAATTGATGGGTTAGACATCTAAGAAGTCACTCTACTGCTAGCTTATGATGATTGAAGGGACTAGAGGGAGTAAAGATATCAATATATACGTTAGTGAGTTATCCTTCTACTTCATTTTTATTTTTCATCTGATAATATATAGAGAGAGAAGGAAAGTTTGTGATTTGAGAAGAGAAGAAGTTTGGGGGTTTTTTTTTTTTTTTTTCATGCCTTCAAACCTCATTAGCTATTTTGGAAGAAAAAGAAAAATAGCCACTAAATCAAGGTAATAGTTATTTTAAATCTAACTTTGTTTTCAAATTTAATAAACTAACATGTTAGTATTAGCATGTTAATTTAGTTAACAATGTGTATTACTTGTATATATATCATGCTTGAGTTTAATATGCTTAGTTTGTATTTTGGTATAATTTATATGTTAAAAACATGCATTTGATGGTGTTAAATCAAGTCTCAAAATAATGACCAAAAATAATTTTTATAATATTTAGATTTAATGTTCTAATATTATAGAACATTAAATCATGAGAAAAATAAAGTTTGGATCACTCAAAATGGAGTTATACACAAAAAGTTATGATTTATAGTTGTTTATTTGGTATAATAATTTTTATGAAAAAAATGAAATTAAATCACGGAAAATTAAAATTTTATGTTATAAATTAATATTAAGGCATAGGTAATTATTTTGGATTTTTTTTGAGGGGTTAAAGCTTATTTGAACATATAATTTTCATTAATAATGGATAATTACCAAACCTGTAGCAAAATCTGACAAGAAAAAAATAAAAGGCTGGCCGCGCATGGCGGCGCGCCAGCGGTTCCTGTTGCAGCCGAGAAAACGACGCCGTTTAAGGCTATTAGAGTTTCAGTCCGCGCGTAACGCGCGGTAGCCAGCTGCGGTTAATTAAAACGGCGCCGTTTTGGCCCGTTTCCTTTGTTGGGCGCGCGATACGCGCGGTAGCAGTTTTTCGACAAAATTACGAAACTGCCCCTCCGTTTGGTTTTTCAGAATAATTACCAAAGTGTCATTCTGTTTAATATAATTAATTTAAATGTTTAAAAATTAATTTAAAATTTTAATAAAAATAATAATAATACAAAAATGATATTTGAGATGATATTTTTATTAAGTTTTACATTTAAATATTTTAAATATTAATCTAGTTAGCTAAATTTATGGTTAAGTTAAATAAATAGAGATTTCATTAATTATTTATTTTTTAAAAAAATGTTAATAATAAATAAAGGTGATAAATTAGCAATTATTATTTAATTCCTATCAAATAATAATTAAAGAGAGATAAAAATTTATAAATTAATTATTTATTATTTAAATATTATTAAATAATAAATAAGGATAATTAAGTAATTAATTATTATTTAATTAGCATTAAATAATGATTAAGTTAGTAGATTAATAATTTATTATTTAATTTAAATAATAAATAAAGATAAATAAATTGATTATTATTTAACCTTAAAGAATAATTAAAATTAATTAAATAATTAATTATTATTTAATTGACATTAAATAATAATTAAAGAGGATAAAATTAGTAAACTATTATTTAATTTCCTTAAATTAAATAATAAGTGAGGTTAATTACTTAGTTAATTATTAGTTGATTAATATTAAATTAAAGAAGGTTAAAATTAATTCAATAATTATTTATTATTTTTAAATAATAGGTTAGCACAATTAGTTATTATTTATTTTAAATAATGACTAAAGTTAATTAATTAATTTCTATTTAATCAAGATTAAATAGTAATTAAATATAGATTGAGTTAAATAAATAATTGGAATTTAATTATGCTTTAATTAAATAATTATAATAAGTTGTTTAAGGATTTAATAAGTGTCCAGCACTTAAGAAAAATATTTTTAAATTATTAAATTATCAACCTAATTTGATTGAGGGTCTATAAGGTTAATAATTTTGTTTTAACTGATGTAAATCATGTGTTAGTACTTATGTGTGGTAAATAAGTTCCTTAGTGAGCATATAGTTATGCAAATACGCCGTACTAATTATTAGACCAACTTTATTAATGTTAGGTCATTCAAAGCCAGTTAGTTAAAGCTAGACATTAATTGTAGCTGAGCAGACAGGCAAGTTCCTTATCTCTAAACTCATTTCATTGAGCAAATTAATTATTTAAGCTTGAACTGTTATTTCCAAGCATGCTTTGAGTGGTTTAATTACTTTACAATTATTCCACATCGATATTGTTGTTATTCGTACTTGGTGCACTTGATATTGTACAGCCATTGACTTGTACTTATTTATTGTTCTACGGTTTAAAGAACTGTTCAAAGTAGGTCTAAGCCATTGTTCGGCTAGACATTTATGTTAAAGATTTTAAAAGCTATCCAAATCATTGAATGTGCGGATTCTTAGACTATTATGAACACCCCTTTATTATAAGGGAGTACCCTGTATCTAATATCAGGTACAAAATACGGAAATTAAATGTTATGCATACACATATTGTACTGAGGCTGATCCCCTCGGGTATATATTTCTGGTAGTAACCATTGGGTCAACATGCTATTGACTCCAGTGGATATTTATAGTTCATAGTCTATTTGACTACCTTGATTTTAAAAGCAAATCATTATTCCTGCTTATGTTATTCATATTATTGAATTGTCCAGTTATTCCCTTTCATTCATGATATATTGTTTCTTGTTGTTATTTAAACTTGTTGAGCAAACTAGTTGTTCACCCTTGCTATATCATGAAACCTTATTGCAGTGCAACCCGAGACCTCTGGGAAGAACAAGGGTAAGGGCAAGATGAAGTGATAGACTTCGGGATGCAGCATTTTAGTTAATTAAATTACTTGTTCTGTAATATAAACCCTAAGTATTTTATTAAGGGTATTTGTGTACTTTTGTGTAAGGTTATCGTATCTTGGGACTAGTAACACCTTTTGAATGAACAACATATGTTTATTATTCCGCATTTAGTTATTGTATGTTGCTTAGAGGTGAATGTTTGTATTGGTTCGTGATGACCGGATCCGGGTATTTGAAACTCGAATTTGGGAGCGTCACAGGTTGGTATCAGAGCTGTAGGTTAGAAACGATAGGATTGCGAAACCTAGGTTATAACCTTAGTACTAAACTCTTATCGAGTGCGTTAGGAGATGAATCGGGGAGATTCATCATGTTGTGTATTTTTGGAGATGGATTGAGAAAATCCATCTAGCTGAGATGTACATGATAAAATATCATTTCATTTCATCAATGAATATATTTTATTGTTGAACTAACATGTGTTATTTGTGTGTTGTAGGATGACTGTAGGCGAGTCGAGTGGGGCTCGGGATGAGGAGGTATTCATTGACATACCGATGGATACCCAGCAGATGGGGGGTTATGCACCCGTTGCACCAGTATCACTATTAGCGGAATCCGACCCGGAAGAGGAGGACGATGGTGTAGATACCGCAGAACCCGTCAGGGGTGGGGTTATGAGGTCCGACAATCAGGACCAGGTTACAGAGTCGGAGGATGACCCCGCTTGGGGCAAAGAGTCCGGGGAGGACCAGACGCAAATGGAGGTCGAGGGAGCAGCAGAGGAGGAGGTACCTGAGGAGGGATCTCCTGTGTTCCACACTTTTGTGGATGATTTGTTTGAGGGTTATGCTGACCCTACGTTAAAGCAAGAGCAGCTTACTGAGCTACAACAGGTTGTTGAGCAGCAGACTGCTCCGATTGCTCATCTAGAGGAGCAGAACGCCGTCCATCAGCAGATGGAAAATGCATATAGAGATGAGGCATACCAGAGGGAGATGGATGTGGCCGACCTGCAGGCCAAGGTACAACAGTTGGAGCAGGCTGCACCTCAGCCGAGTCCAACGGTACAACAGCTAGTATTGCAAAACGGGCAACTTAGGCAGACTGTAGATCAGCTAAACGCCAGAGAAATGCATAGTCAGACAGTTCTTTATGCCACCAGAGCTAAGCTCGACCAGGAGAGAATAGATCGGATTCAGATTCATGAGGCTTGGCTCAGGGCTACCATGAGGGTAGGCAACTTGGAGAGAGAGATTTGAGTTAGATCCACCAGGATTGACACTCTGGAGTATGCTCTGGACGTTTCCTTTGATCGTTTAAGGGACCGGGTTATGAGGTATCCTCGGGAGACGGGCAGTAGTCGCCGCGTGATTAGACGTCGTGTAGTTGATGAGTTGGTTCGACAGACTTACCGTCGGCAGTTCACCGTAGCAGGCGTTGATTGTTGTCAGTTAGTATCTTTAGTTATATTGATAGGTAGTAGTGAGTCCCACCTTTTATTTCTATTAGGGACGTTTCAGCTGTTGTAAGCCATCATGTTTATACATGCTTCTCATGCTTCATGCATTACATTATATGAATGCATCATGCTTCTCATGCTTTGTATTTATTCATGCAACATATTGATCATCCATTGGAATGAATACATGACATACAGTTCAACTTATTCAATTAATTCAGGCTTTCTATCATATAGAATCAACACACCTCATATGGTTTCACAAAAACATATTTTATTTAAATTCTCACATGCTTCAAGTGCACACACAACTGTTATACACATAACAACAATATCTGAAAAACTTGCTTGGTTCGCTTCTACCAGTTATGCTTATTTGCGTCTTTCGTTCAACCTACAATTTATATAGGAAATTGACATAATCATTAGATGTAATGACTATTACTTATCATTTATATAAGACTATAACTTTAAATTATTAACTCTTAAGATGTCAGACAAATGAACTCTTAAGTTCCGGACAAAACCCTAGCCCAACCCCAGTTGGACATGTCGGGTATGCTCATCTAACTTATACATTCATTACACGTTCATCGTACGACCTACTTTGAATAAGTTGTTTAAATTAATCACAATGGACTATTTACATCTGTTTAATTTAATTAAACATTCTTCTTTTTCATAACTTAATGATTAAGACATTCAATAATGTACCAAATACCTCAAAATATTATCTACATTTGATAACATACAACTATATTCAAATATTATTAACTATTTAATAATATTTTAGATCTCTTACTAATATTATTATTCATTTAATAATATTTTAGTCATTTATTAATATTATCAACTATTTAATAATATTTTAATCACTTATTAATATTATTATCCATTTAATAATATTTTAAACACTCATTAATATTATTAACCATTTAATAATATTTTAATCAGTTATTAATATTATTATCCATTTAATAATATTTTAATCACTTATTAATATTATTATCCATTAAATAATATTTTAATCACTCATTAATATTATTAACCGTATAATAATATTTTAAGCACACATTAATATTATCAACCATTTAATAATATTTTAATCACTCATTAATATTATTATCTATTTAATAATATTTTAATCACTCATTAATATTATTAATCATTTAATAATATTTTAATCACACATTAATATTATTAAACATTTAATAATATTTTAATCACTTATTAATATTATTAATCATTTAATAATATTTTAATCACATATTAATATTATTAACCATTGAATAATATTTTAATCACACACTAATATTATTATCCATTTAATAATATTTTAATCACTTATTAATATTATTATCCATTTAATAATATTTTAATCACTCATTAATATTATTAACCATTTAATAATATTTTAATCACATATTAATGTTATTAACCATTTAATAATATTTTATTCATTATCTAATATTATTAATTATTTAATAATATTTTATTTATTATATAATATTATTACTCTTTTAATAATATTCTAATCACCTATTAATAAACTCCATATATTAGTTTATTATACAAATACACTCATTTTACACTTATATGAACTTAATTTTTCATAAAAATCCGACCCGGAGCGACCCGAACCGAATCGACCCAACCCGGATAACAAAACATCACTAAAAAAATCTGCGGGAGTGGCGAGGCCACCCCGCAAGGTGGCGCGGCTGCCCCAACCATGCAGCAACTTTTCACTGTTTGCGCTGTCTGACTCACCGACGCTCCGACAGCCATAACTTCTTCATTTTAAAACATTTTGGGGTGATTCTTGAGTCCATTCTCATCATAATTTTCCCTTCTACAAATTCTACTTATATGACAAATCCAAATTCCAAACAAAACTTGACTCAAAACTGCTCACAAGGACAAAGTGAAAACTAAGTTCACAAATTCTTGGTTTTAATGGTTCAAACTTGAATAAAATAAACTCTACACATCCAAATGAAATTAACTTAGTGTTGTTGTCTTCCTAACTTTTTGTTTTACAATATTTCATGGTTCGATTACATTTTTGAAAACGTTTTGACAAGAAATTTTAAGATCGAACTACTTAGGATTTTACTGGTAACACAATATGAAATTTTCTTCCATTTATTTGCTCACCACACATACCAATACATGATTTAAACCTATAAAACCGTGATTATACCAATATAACATAGCTTAAGACTTCTAGAGCATCAAAATAACTTTTGATCGGTTAAAAATACTTTTTGACCGATTAAAACATATCTAGACTATAAAAATGAACTAAAGAAAGTTTAGAACACTTTTTAACCTCTTGGACATGGATGCACTTCTTCTTCTCCTTCCAAAGTATGCTATGAAGCTATGTGTCATCCACCAAGCTCTGCCTCTAGCAATATCCTTCAACTCACAAGTGTTTGCTTGCTTTTCTCTAGAATGCTCTCTATTTTCTCTTTTATGATCTAGCAAATGACCAGACAAACTCATCTAAGGTGTGGATCACTCTATTTATAGAGTCTCCTTAATTACCATTAACTCTCCCTAATTCACCAACATAATCAAATTAGTACTAATTAGGATACTATTTGATGGATGAACATGTTGAATGACTAAGTGATTGACTAAAGTGGTTGAGCAACCTTGTCCTTCAAGAGATTTTCCAAGCAAGCTCATGCAACACTCCACCCCCTTGTGGGGCCCCTTAAATCTCAACAAAATGGGATTTAATCCCTCATTTTTGCTTTATTTTTATTGCTTAAATATACATACATACATATATATATATATATATATATATATATATATATATATATATATATATATATATATATATATATATATAAATGTTGACAAATTTTGACTACCATTTGGGCTCCACATTGGACTCTAGGATTTAAATATAATGGACTCATCCATTTAATTTGGTTGGGCTCAATTTAATTGTTACATTGAGCTAACATTAAATACCTTATGTTACATTTAATTAAAACAAGCATTGAGTTAGTTTAATTATTGCATGGATCAAGGTTTAATTAATTTTCCCAACACTTTGACTATCAATTGACTTTTTAAATTTTTAGACTATATAGCTTATTTTGCATTGGGCTTTCTTATTTAATTATCCATCTTCATGCAAGTCTTCCCATATTGGGCTAACATCTATAATCATTTTGGGCTAGTCCACTAGTAGTAATTAAATTACTTTGACTCTATATAACAACTTAATAATTATATTAATTACTTCTTAATATTGTCATTCTAGGCAATATTCCACTTCTCTACTTGTTACTCATAACTTTAATTCATGAGTTATATAATTAACTCAATTAATTATATTACATGACTTTCCTTTTTAATCCATACTTAAACTAATTAATTTATTAGTTTTATTTAGTATTTAATTTACTTCACACATCATCTTGTTTGACTAACAAACTCAATTCTAGGTATATATATAAATATTAATATAATCACTTTCACTTCTCGATTGAATTTATTTCCTTAATAAATTCTCTACATGCATCATTAAAATAGTTCCACATTTAATTTCTAACAAATAAATTATGTTAAAAAAAATGTTCACCCATTTTCTACACATCTTACTTCTCAAATTCTAGGTTTTAAACATTAACCTTTAATTAAATCAATCAAGATATTATTTAAAATCTTGAAAATATCTGGGATATTACATTAATCCCCAAAATGTAGGATGATTCTCCTAAGTCCTTTATGGAGAAGTGTTTAGACAACCATATCTTGATCAACTGAAGCACTGTTTTAAAACCTGGACCAAACCGACTGTCCGACAGGAACCGGTTGGCACGCCGGTCCGATTTAGCCCAAAATATCTACTTTCATCGACCAAGTCAAAACCCAGTTGACCGCTGATAAAATCGGCTAGTTAACCCGGTTGTAAAGTTTTTTTTTTTTTTTGTTTTTTTTAAAAAGAAGATATTTTTACTAATATTATAACATTAGTTAACTATATTTTAGCTTATAAAAAATTAGACGTTTTAAAATTTTATTAATTAGTAATAATAATTTTTTTTTATGTATTTATGACGTCACCAGTTCAATAACGGTTTGACCACTGGTTGGACCAGTGACCCATCCACCTAGTGCCTTTTCCAGTTCGATGATTGGTTCGGGTCTGAAAACATTAGACTGAAGTAAAGGAACATCATTCCCTATCAGTAATATATCATCAACATATAATACTAGGACTGTGGCAGTGCTCACACTAACCTTTTTGTACACACATGGTTTATCCTTATTTTTGATAAAATCAAACTCTTTGATTGTCTCATCAAAATGGATGTTCCATCTTCGAAAAGCTTGCTTCAATCCATGAATAGATTGTTGTAGCTTACAAACTTGATTTGTTCCGACCTTTCAAACAAAAACCAAACCTCCGGCTGTATCATATATACATCATCTTCTAATTTTCCATTGAGGAATGTCGTTTTCACGTCCATTTGCCAAATTTTGTAGTTATAACAAGCTGCAATTGCAAGCAAAATAATGTACTTGAGCATTGTTACTGGTGAGAAGGTTTCATCATAGTCAACACCTTATCTTTGTTTGAAACATTTTGCAACTAGTCGAGCTTTATAGGTATCCACCTTGTAGTCTGCTCCAGTCTTTCTTTTAAAGATCCATTTACACCCAATAAACTTAATGCCCTCAGGTGGAGTAACCAAAGTTAATACTTAGTTTTCATACATGAAGTCCATTTCGAATTTCATTATTGCTAGCCATTTCTCTGAGTCTTTACTACTCATAGTCTCTTTGTAAGTCAATGGATCATCATCATCTATGGTGCGTACCTTATCATCATCCTGTATGATACCCCAGAATTTTAGAATAGATTCAAATAAAGATTGTGATAAAATTAAGTAAAGGTTAACTTTAAAACCTAGTGTTGAACGATAGAAATATTAAGGAATGATTTAATTTATGAAATGTGAAGAAGAATTATATGAACTAAGAAGAGAATGATGAATGTGCAGAGTATAAATGATGTGCAATAGAGAGTATGCAATAAGTGGATTGAGTAAGGGTAAGTGCGATTAAAGAAAGGAAATTTTCAGAGAATGAAAAATTATCTTGATAAGTGAATCAAGAAATGAATTAAAGTGTTTAGAGAAATATGAAATGTAATATTACAAAGAAATTGTGAATTAAGTTAAGAATTTAAATATTCTGACAGTTATGATCATTATGGGATTATCCATGTGAGTTATGGAAATTAACGAGGAAAAATATGATTATTTTGGATATAGTTGTGATTTATCAAGGTAAATGTATAACAAGGTGCTATAAATAAAATAAGTATGATTATTACGACAATTATGATTCCGATGACGGAATCCTGTTAAGGGGGGAAGAATGTGAGGATCCGAATTTTTCAGAATTTCTTTATTAATATTAAATGAAAATTTAATTAACAGAATTATCAAGTTTGTTTAAATTATTGGTGAAATATATGTGATTTAAAGTGTGCAAAGGAATTTAATTGATAAATTAAATCTGTACAGAGATAGCGATGATTTGTGTGAATTTAAAATAATTGAAAAAGTAAATAAATTATGTGGAAACAATTTATGAAGAATAAAAAGAAATTTTATGTAATGGTACAGAAAATTGTACAATTAAATTGTTGTGGAAGTACAAAAATTTAGATTTAAAGGAGATTATATGGTAATGTGAGAAGTAAGATTTAAATATGTATGTATATATACAAATGTATATATATGTGGTTATGTTTAATGGTTGTAATTATAAATTTCATTAATTATGAGAAATTAAGGGATTAATAAATTAATCCAAAGTTAAATAAAAAGTGAATGAGGAGTTAGTAAAATTGTAATGATGGATTATTGATTTAATTAAGAAATTATGGAGGAAGTTTAGAAATTAATTGAGAAGAAAAGTAATTATATAAGTTATTTAATAATAAATTACATAATTTATATAAGGAAATTAAAATAAAGAATGAGGAAGTTAATAATTATATAAATTATATAAGAATAATTATATCATTTATATAAGAGGATTAAATTAATTAAGGATGGAAGAAAATTTTATAAATTGTATTTTGTGTGAAATGAATAAGGATAAAGTAATTATATAAATTATATAATAATAAATTATATAATTTATATAAGGAAAGTTAATGTAAATTATACAAAAATGAAAATAAATAAGAAAAAGGAATGTTTTAAGTTATTAAAATTTATGGTTATGTATAATGTAATTATTATGACTTTTATGAGAAATAATATTTTAGAAACGTGAACATGTTAGTGTAACGTGATGTCTATGTAACAAAGTGAAAAAATTACAAAAAAATAATTCTTATATGTTATATGAATTATTTTATGATTTTTGAAGGTATAAATTACCTCATATAGTTACATGCATGGTATTATGCATATACAAAATTTGTCAAGTAAAGTACCCAAAAAGGGTATAAATAATATTTGTAAATCATGTTATGATTTTTAGTGAATTAAAATAAATATTTTATATATATTTATAAAATATTTATTGCCTGAAATAATTGCGTAATGTATTTAAATATTTAATTTTGCATGAGAATTTCCGAAAACTTCTAAGTTTGCTGCGTGAAAGAGATGAGAAGTTAGGCGGTGGAATTGTTTGCTACTTTTCAAAATAATTAAATGTTTGATTATAAAAGGAAAAACAACCAAAAAGAAAGGAAAAGAAGAGAAAAGAAGAAGAACAAAAAGCCAACTTTTGCTCTTCTTTCTTCCACTCTCCACCATCCGACACCATAGTCATCACCTCCAACCATGCACCACCATAGCTACCATAAGAGATGAGTGATTTGGAGCTATCAAAGGAAGATATGAAGCTTTGGAGAAGATATAATTATTTTATGTGATTTATTTTAAATTCTTGGTGATTAATTATTATTGTGGAAAATTAGAAAATAAATGGAATAATTATTCTAGATAATTTATGAAAGTGTATTTATGAATTTTATCTTGTTTGCTGTAATTATATTGTGGAAAAGTAGAACAAAAATGGTGTAAAAATGGTTTAATTTGGTTTTAGATGTCTATTGTTACGGCTAGCAGAAGGAAAAAGAAAGAAAAAGGGCGCCGCGCATTGCGCGCGGCCAAATTTGTCTGAGGCGCGGCCAAAACGACGTCGTTTTGGGACACGGAAGAAAGGGTCGCGCCATGCGCGACTGAGTTTTGCCAGCGACTGTGCCAAACGACGTCGTTTGGTTGTGAAGGGAGGGGAGGCCACGCAATACGCGACAGTCGGTCATGTAGAAAAATTACGATTTTGCCCCTGGCCATTTCCGTTAATACCGAGTGTGTCCCTGACCCTCGGCAAAGTACGATTTTGCCCTTGAGCTTTTCGAAAAATACCGAACATGTCCCTAGCTTTGCAAAATGACCGGAATGCCCCTGAACTTTCTGGAAAATGACCAGCGTGTCCCCAAGGGCGCGAAAATTATCAAAATGCCCCTGAATCAGTTTTTAATTAAATAAATATTTAAAAATTGTTTAAAAATTATAGAAAATTTTAGAAAAATACTAAAAATATATAAATGATGTTTGGGCATTAAATTTAATATTTTTGTAAAAATATTAAATATTAGGGATTAATATTTAAATGTTTAAATATTAATCTAATAAAGTTACAAGTTAAAAAATGATGAAATAAAATTTTTGGGACAAACAGATATGTTAAATTTTATCCGATGAGTCGGGTTGTTCGTATTGAAGATATTTGAGATTAAGTTAAATTAATATATTAAGGAACGAGGTTAATATAATTAACCATAATATGTGAAAATTGGCCCGGAGATGATATTAATTAATTAAATTAATATCATAAGAGGATAAATAATTATTAATTAATTATTTTATGATCATAGGTTGATCGAGTAAAGGGTCTGAGCTATCAATTTATTAATTGAACATACAGGCAAGTTCTTCAGTCCTTAAATATTGACTGTTATGATATGA
This sequence comes from Hedera helix, assembly GCA_947179155.2. Classification (NCBI taxonomy): domain Eukaryota; kingdom Viridiplantae; phylum Streptophyta; class Magnoliopsida; order Apiales; family Araliaceae; genus Hedera; species Hedera helix. The sequence continues at coordinate 13,278,231 of OX359282.1, read as the reverse complement.
TAATATTTGTTCAAATACATATAAATTATGTGTTATGTGATCTATGAATAATATGACAACTATGTGTACTTTGTCCAATGATGTGAGACATATTGCTATAGTAGAAGCACAAGCACATGATGTATGCCACACACCGAGCTTATTAAGGTATGTGATACGTGAAGCATAAGCTGTTGAACTTGATGAGCCGTTGTGCTCATTACTTGCTTAATATAAACTTTTGCATGTAAAGAAATGAAATTCAATAATATTGGATTATGTTATAGATGAATTGCCTAGAAGGTAGAAAACGTAATTGTTATATTTTTGATAAAATATTTGAATGTGAATATATTGGCAAAGTTTAATTATATGTGTTATATATAAATGTAAGTTGGATACAGATTGGACAAATAAAGTTAAATGGTATATGGTAATGATTCGAGATTGTTGATATAATAAAGGGTGAGATATATTTAATTATGAATTATGAAACCAAGGATAATGATATGGTTATACACAATATTAAATTGTGAACGTTGAGCTTTACAATAATGATGATAGTAAGAAAAAGTAAAGGTTGCAATCCAGGGACTAGGATCCAGCTATAAGGATTTTAAATATCTAAATATTTTAATACAATGATTGGATTGAGAAAAACAAAAATTTATACGGAAATTTGGTAATTGTTGATTTTAAAATCACTTAATGGATTAAATAAAGGGATTAAGGATTTATTAACGAACCGAAATTTGGACGTAAAGGAAGATAATGTATAATAAATACAAAATTTGAAGTAATAAAGTTGGTCGAATTTCGGGGTCGTTATAGTTGGTATCAGAGCTAGAGGTTATAACCCTTAGAAAAATGATACCTTAGGCTATAACCTAAAGTAAGAAAGAGTACGGTTAGTTGAGTGTTCTGAAAACTCAAGCGTATGGTAAACTCGTGACTCATGATTATATGGTGGAGCCCCTTTAGCGAATGGGCAACTATGGCCTGACTAGGACAAGCTCCTTAACCATATGATTATGGTAAGTTCCTGAGTCCAAATACGTGATAAGTTTGATGAACATGGGAGAATTAAAATAGAAAGATATAAGTTAAGAGATACAGTTCTCTGAGTTTTGATTAGTTTGATACATTTGGATTCACACACACACAAAAGGTCTTGAGTAAAGTAAGATTAATAAATATGTTAAAATTTTGAATTTTGCATGGTTTTGAAATTTTCTTTGAGTTATCATTTAAAAATTCTTTGAGGCAAAAGGTTGACATTCATATTGATTTGTTGCTCGAGTAAGTTATTTGGTTATTATTTTTAATTTTTATTCTTATTTGCTTGAGGACAAGCAAAGAGTTAAGTGTGGGGGTATTTGATAAGTATATTTTATATCTATTTATTAAATATTTTATGCTTATTTATTTGTGAGTTTTTTAGTATTTGTAGTGTTTTAGGTAATTTATTTAATTTTATGTGTTTTTATTATTTTTATTATTTCAATATTATTTTTATTTTGTTTTGTAGGAAAATAAAAGTTCAAATGGCGAAATGGTAATTAACTGAAGTTTGATGGCAATTTAGTAAATATATACAGCTGAGGAGGATCGCGCCATGTGCGCTAACATTTGGACGGAACAGGATTCCGCGCATTGCGCGAGGCGGAGAGCTGTTTGGAGAAAACGGCGTCGTTTGGCGCCTGGATTATCAGAATATAAGCTCGCGCCATGCGCGGTCGACCGAGAATGGAAAAAAAATATAAGCCTGCGAAATGCGCGGGGCTTGCCAATAATGAAAGGAAACAGTGCGTGGCGGGTGGTTTGCTGCTCTAGTTTTTTTTTTTTTTTTTGGCATGGCTGGGTCCCATTCCCGTCATTAAGTCAGCAGGTCTCGCGTGTGATTCCAACAAAGTAGCAAATAAATTAGCAATCCAAAGGCAAATTGGAATAGAAAAATAAATAATAATTTTTATATTTTATTATTTGTATTTAAAATTCTATTAGGGTTTGGAAATTATAATTCCTACTATGGTTAGGAGGATTATGGAGCCTACAAATAGAGGGCTTGAGACCCAATGTAAGACATAACTTTTCTAATAAGAAAAATTCTTTCTTCTATTCTTTGGTGTTCTCTCCAATTATGAGTAGCTAAATTATTTTTTTTGGTTTAAGTGATTGAAGCCATCAAGATTTATACACTATGAGATCTAATTTATTTTAATTGTTCAATTTATATTTTGAGTATTGAATATTTTTCTGTGTTTAATTTTACGATTATTTGTTTAATTGCTAGGATGCATACTAGTTTATTATTCGTTGAAATCTACTGCTAAATTAAATATCAAATTCGTAATTGTTTGGTCACTTTAATTTGTGAATAAACTAAGATTAATAATTCTTTTGCATATTAAAAGATTGTTATATCTTAGGAAAAATATTCATCTAAAATTAAATGCAGACGCTTGGATTGTGTTGTTTAGTTCAACGATCTCTCTATTTCTTTACGCTGCTATGAGGTTAAATCTTTAGCGCTCGTCTGAGATTATTTAGTAGTAAGGGTTATTTAGATCGCTTGTTTCTGCTTAACTAAAATTAAGGAGAGATAGGAAAATTATTCGAATGGGAGTAATTATTCCACGTTGAATATTTAAAATATGAATTGAGTTATTCTTGCATCAGTGATCAGTTGTAAATTCTTGATGGTGGATGTTGACTTAAGCCAAGGCTTTTTCTTCTTATTTATTTCTTACATATTTATTTTAGTTAATTTTATTTAAATTATTTCTTTAATTCAAAACCCTCCCAATTTTTGTTTGCGAAAACATAAAATTAAATAATCATTCTCTGTGGGATCGACTCTTACTTACACTACTACATTAATATTTTTTAAAAGTAAGATTTTATTTTTGGGTGACTGCGACAGCACACCAATTACTCCCAGCATTGTTCCCATCCTTGCGTCCCTCGTGGCTCTTCCACTTCTTCTGTTCTTGGTTAAACTTCAACAACGCTTTGTTGCCTCCCTCAGTAATAATAGCCTTCTCCAGCAGTGTTGAAAAAGTGTTAATCTAAAGAACTGCAACCTTGTTGTACACCTAGGGCCTCAACCCTTGTTCGAACCTCCTTGCCCGCCTAGCTTCGGTGTTCACCTGATGTGGAGCAAACCTAGCTAATTCGTTGAATTTTACGGTATATTATGCAACTAACATACTTCCTTATTTCAGATCTAAGAATTTAATCTCCATGCTCGCCTTCATGCTTTCTCGAAAGTAATTTTCAAAAAAAAGATCCTTAAATCGAGCCCATGCTATTATCCCTTCTCCAACTCTATTTTTGTTGGCCTTCCACTAGTAGTTTGCCTCTCCCTTCATCATGAAGGTGGAAAATGATGTCTTTTGTTCCTCGGCCACTCATGCAATCTCAAAGACCTTCTCTATTTCTTCCACTCAAGTCTGGGCTTCTATTGGATCTGTAGTTCCTCGGAACTCTGGCGGTCCTACCAATTTGAAATCTTTAAAACTCACTAAATGACCCACTGGCTATTTTATTACTACGTGTGGCCTACTTTGCATTGTCTCTGCTAGCATATTAGTGAAGGCCCGCATTGGATCTACATGTCCTTCAGCATTGTTTACGGATTCTTCTACCCTTGGGTTTCGATGTTGTCTCCTTGGCGATATTGTCTGTTTGAAACAAAATCTTAGTTATTTCTTTCGTATTTTACATTTTATGCAATACTTTATGAATGTTTAGACATTTAAAAGTTAACGAAAAAATCAAGCTCAATCTGATCAGGAAATCATAATAATGTCACATTTATATTCATATACCAACTGATAGTGTCAAACACTTACATCACAGGCATATTTTTATAAATGCTACCAATCCCTTTAGTCAACAAAATATGGGATATTAAAAAAACCTATCCCAAAGAACATCAACATATAGGATTTTCAAGGAATACATTCCCTTAAAACACAAAAAGTGAGAATGTATCATAAACACCTAGCACCTCTCATAACCTGAGGTTTATATCATGAGTATAACCCTATGAACAAAAAGTGGGTTCTATAATGCATCTATAGACAACTCATAGCTGGAAAAAACAAGAAAAGAAATCACTGATCAGCCAGGCGGGCGGCCTCCTCATGCTCCTGCCGAGCGATCCTATCGACTGTCCTACAGCTCACTACCTGTTTACTCAAGTACTCCTCCCGAGGATACATTCGAATCCTGCTCCTCAACCTACCAAAGGCAGTATCTAAAGCGAAGCTAGCAGTATCGATCCTGGTAGCACCGATCGTAACCTTGGCCTTAAGCTCATCGACCCTCTTGGATGCCCTCATCCACTCATCAGATATGTGGATCTTATCTGTTATCTCCAAATTAAACTCAGTTGTCATCTTAGTCAACTGCATCTGTAATTCATCCCTATCTGTTTTGAATCCCTCAGCCTAGATCTCAGATTGCTCCTGTAATATCCCAGATATTTTTAAGATTTTAAATAATATCTTAATTGATTTTATTAAAGGTTAAGGTTTAAAACCTAGAATTTGAGAAGTAAGATGTGTAGAAAATGGGTGTACAATTTTTTTTTTAACATAATTTATTTGTTAGAAATTAAATGTGGTAATATTTTAATGATGCACGTAGAGAATTTATTAAAGAAATAAATTCAATTGAGAAGTGAAGGTAATTATATTAATTCGTATATACCTACAGTGTGATGGTTAGCCAAATAAGAGGATGAGTAAGTTAATACTCAATTAAGCTAATAAATTAATTAGTTTAAATATGAAGTAAGAAGGAAGGTCATGTAATATAATTAATTGAGTTAATTATAGGAGTCATGAATTAAAGTTGTAATTAATAAGTAGAGAGGTTAGAATATTGCCTAGAATGACAATATTAAGAAGTTAATTAATTAAGTAATTAACTTAATTAATAAGTTGTTGTATGTGTTAGCCCAATATGAGAATATTGCGTGAAGGTGGGTAATTAAATATTAAGCCCAAGTATTATGTTAATTAATAGTCCAAGAGGTAATTAATATAAGACCAATTAAATAATATTGGCAAGTATTGTATATAATGTGGTGGTAGTCCAATTAAATTAATTACCTAGCCCAAGTTATAAAGATGTGTGAGTTGTGTTGGGTAGCCCAAATAATTAAATAAGGGAGTCCAATGTAAAATAAACTAGTAGCCCAAATACTTAAAAGTCCAATGTTGGTCAAAGTGTTGGGAAATATTGTTAAGTGTAGAGAATTAACTAATGTAGGGTTAATTGAATAACTCTAGTTGGTAGACAAGAGAGATTATTAACCAAACATTGGTTAATTGTTAGGTGAATGAATGTGATGATGAGAATTAACTATGGATGAGTTAATTGAGTAACCCTAGGTAGTAAATAAATTAAAGATTTAACTATGTATGGGTTAGTTGTAGGAAGAATATTATAGATACAATTATGTATATATATAATTCACCAAGGTAGAATTGGTAGGTAACCATGGGTTACATGTTGTAGAGAATTAACCATACATTAGTTAATGGTTAGTAGAAATTACAAGTAATATATATATATATATATATATATATATATATAAAGAAAAAATGGTAGAGTATTGACCAAACATGGGGTCCCACTTGGAGATTGAGTAAAGATGCATGTTGCTTGTATTCAATTTAAATTGGTCAATTCAAGCTATGATGTAATTTAAATAAAATGTTATTGGTGAATATGTAGAGATATATATGTTGTAAGTATATGAATTGGTAGAGAGTTAACCAATGTTGGTTAAATGAATTAACCAAGGGGTGATTCACTAACCCTAGTCAATGAAGATGATCAATTCTTATGAATTTATGTTGTAGAGAACTAACCATTGTTGGGTTATTTGTTAACCTTAAGTGGTAATAAAAATAAAATATTAACCAATGCTAGAGTTAAGTGTTGGTAATTATATAAATATATTGAATATATATGTATAATTGATTATAGAGAATTAACCCTACTTGGGTTATTTGGTGGAAGATGTGTGTATATTTAATTGATGAGTTTAGACCATGGTGGGGTGAGTGAACCAACCTAGGTCATTTTAATGTAGAGAATTAACCACATTGTGGTTAGTTATTGTGAGATATATAAATAAGATGATCCCTAACTAAGGTTGAGTTTTAAGTGACCAAGGTTAAGTGTAGTACTTTAACCATAGGTCTTATGAGAGTTAACCACATGTGGGTTAAGTGTTGGGTGAATTGCTCACCAACTACCCAACCACCCTAGTCAATCAAACTTGTCATTCATGGTGGTCAATCACTTGGTCAATCACCAAGTCCATCAAGTAGTCATTCACTAAAATAGTAAGCATGGATTAACCCTTTAATTCACCTATGTTAGTTGATTAGTAGATGATAAGTGAGGTTAGTTGAGTCCTATAAATAGAACTCATTACCAAGGCTTGAAAAAGTTTGGTCATTTGTTCATTTCACCAAGTTATAGAGAGAGAAGTATTTTAGATAAAAGAGAGAGCATTCTAGAGATAAGGGAGAGCATTGTTGGAGATTGCTAGAGGATGATCAAGGTGGAGTCACAAGCCAAGATCATAGTCAAGTGATGAAGAACATCCAAGATCAAGAGGTTCAAAAGTGATCTAACCTTCACCTATTTCATTTTTATAGTTTAGATATGATTTGAACGGTTAAAATATATTTTTAACAGATTAAAAGTTATTTTGATGATCTAGAAGTCTAAAACTATGATATATAGGTATATTCATGGTTTGATATAGTTAATACATGTATTTGTAGTGGTGGTACGCAAAGAATTAGAAGGAAAGTTCATATAACGATTTACCGGTAAAACCCTAAGTGGTTCGATCTTTAAATTTCGTGTCAAATATTTTCAAAAATATGATTGAACCATGAAATGTTGTAAAAGAAGAAGTTAGGAAGACAACAACACTAAGTTGGTGTCATTTGGATGTGTAGAGTCTATTTTATTCAAGTTTGAACCTTTAAAATCAAGGATTTGTGATTTTAGTTTTCACTTTATCCTTGTGAGCCATTTTTAGTCTAGTTCCATTTGGAATTTGGATTTGTGATCTAAAGAGAAATTATAGAGGGGGAAATTATGATGAGAATGGACTCAAGAATCACCCCAAAATGTTTTAAAATGAAGAAGTTATGGCTGTCGGAGCGTCGGAGGGTCGAGCAGTCAAAAAGTTGACTTTCGGACAAAATGGCTGACGCAGCCGCGTCAGGACTGACGCAGCCGCGTCAGAACAATCTGCTAAGCAGATTTTTGGTGCTCCGGGTCGGGTCGGGTCGGGTCGGGTCGGTCCGGGTCGAGTTTTCTTTGAAAAATTAAGTTGAAATAAGTGTAAAATGAATGTGTTTGGTTATTAAACCAATATATATGAAATCCATTAATGATTAATTGGTAACTAAATGTTTAAAATAAAGAAGAAAGTTAACACAATTAAAAAGTTAACTATTGGTATTATTTAATGTGTATTTAAAATATTATTAAATGATTAATAATATTAGTATATGATTAAAAAGTTATTAAATGATGAATAACATTAGTAAATGATTAAAATATTATTAAATGATAAATAATATTTGTAAGATATTATAATATTATTAAATTGTTAATAATATTAATAAATGATTAAAATATTATTAAATGATAAATAATATTAGTAAGAGATTATAATATTATTAAATGGTTAATAATATTAATAAGTGATTAAAATATTATTAAATGGATGATAATATTAATAAGTGATTAAAATATTATTAAATGGATAATAATATTAATAAGTGATTAAAATATTATTAAATGGTTAATAATATTAATAAGTGATTAAAATATTATTAAATGGTTAATAATATTAATAAGTGATTAAAATATTATTAAATTATTAATAATATTAGTAAAGAATTAAAATATTATTAAAGGGTGAATAATATTAATAAGAGATTAAAATATTATTAAATGATTAATAATATTTGAATGTAGTTATATATTATCAAAGGTAGATAATATTTTGAGATATTTGATACGTTATTAAATGTCCAAATCATTAAGTTATGTAAAAGAAGAAAGTTAAATTAAATTAAATCAATATAATTAGTCCTTTGTGATTAATTTACGCAGCTTATTAAAAGTAAGTCGTACGAAGAACGTGTAGTGAAGGCGTAAGTTGGTCAAGTGTACCGACGTGTCCAAACTAGGTCTGGGCTAGGGTTTTGTCCGGAACTTAAAAGTTCATTTGTCGGACAACTAAAGAATTAATAATTTGACGTTAAGGTCTTAAGTTAAGACTAATTAATAGTCCTGGTAGCTAATGATTATGTTAATTTGTTATATAAATTGTAGGTTGGGCAAATGACGCAAATAGGCGTAAATGGTAGAAGCTACCAGGCAAGTTTTTCAGAACTTGCTCCTATGTGCATTAACATGCTACAATTTGATGCTATATTATTAACATGAAGATATTTTGATGATATTTGTGATATATGAATAACATGAGATGTGGTTATATGTGAAATATGTACCGATATGAAGCATGATTTGCTAGATGCTAGTTGTTTATTGTATGTGATGCATAACAAGTATGACTCATTCATAAAATGAAATGCATGAAATGCATGATGTAAGAATAAAATGCAGAGCATATATAATATGTGAAGCATGTAAAATGTTATGTGTAACTGTTGAACTTGTTGAGCCGTCGTGCTCACTCTTGCCTAAACCAACATTTTTCAGATAGTACAAGTTAGTTGAAGTTCTCGATAAAGATCAAGGAACAGGATATTACTTTAACTAAAGACCTAAATGTCTATTATAGATATCAGTCCGAATTGGACAGGTAAATGATTGTGTAGTGTAATACTTAGTTGGTATATTATATGAGTGTTAAATACTCAATGTGATTGTAATAGAATGTCGTATCATGTATGATATTGAGACATACTAGGAATGTATAAAGATTGCGATTCTGGAATAGAAAGAGAAGTTGTAAAATTGTAAATAAATGATTATTTAGTAATTATAATATTGTTGTAATTCATTAACAATAAGAAAAAGGTAGTACTCGTGTTGAACCGGATCCGAGGTTCAAGGAACCCGGATTTGGGGTCGTCACAGCTCCAGTTCGCCAATCAGATCTATATTTCTCTTGAGGAGATGATGTATCATAACCCCTAGTACGGTAGTAGTCTGATGGTGTCTATCACTTTCTCTGCCAACTCTGCTTTCTCTCCCAGTGTCTGGTATGCTAGAGACCTATACTGATCCTCCCTATCTTGGTGATCCTGATTCTGCTCCTCTAAGTGGCGGATTCGTTCCTCCACTGTCTGAAACTCAAACTACCTTCTAGGCTTTTGGGCCTCTATGGCTTCCTCCTTTGGGCCCTCCTCACTAGCCTCCTCGGTGTCATCCTCGTCAGTCTCCTAGACCTCATCTTCCTCGCCCTTGCTATAGGGCCTCATTACTTGACCTACAATAGGCTCATCAAATTCTGGCTCATATTCCTCTTCCGGATCCTCTTCATGCTCAGCTCCTAGCGGCTGTATCGATACAACTGGCATAATCGGCTCCATGAAGAAAATATGTTTGCCCATATACTCCTCCTCATTAGCTCGGCTAGACTCACCCATCTCAGTCATCCTACAACCATAGATAAAAAATAAGAATGACGTCAGTATCACTATAAAATATATTCAATATATTCATTGATGACATGAAATAGTATTTTATTATGCACAACAATCGGCCCGATAAATTTTCACAATTCACCTCCAACATAACTCGACTCAATGAATCTCCTTGATTCATCTCTAGCGTGCTTGGTTTGAGTTTTAATTTTAAGGTTCTAACCTAGGTTTCGTAATTCCTAAGGTTTATAACGTATAGCTCTGATACCAACATGTGATACCCCCAAATTTGGGTTCTAATACCTCGACATTTGTGCTTACGATAATAAACATTCAATCACCTTTAGACGAAATATATAAACTAATACGAAATAAATAAACATAATTTGTCTATTACAAAAGGTTTACTATGGTCCCAAGGCCTACAACTTTAAATAATTACATCATGAATACCTTGGTAATAAAAAATGGTTCCACGATTACATAACAGAATAGGAGCATTTAAACATGTAATATGCATCTTATTCTTTAAGTTTTCCCTTGCCTTTATCCTTTTTAGAATAAAGTAAGAAGAGTGAGAAACTACTTTGCTTAGCAAGTTTACAATAATTAATAAAGACATATCATAAATAACTTGTGAATGAAATAAAGTACTCAACAATTGAAAGTAGTTAATGGATTTACTGATTGAATAATCAAAGTTCGAACGAAGAAATGAAGAATGATTATTTACTACTGAGTGGTCTAATAGATCATGAACATAACCAAGGAATCACTCGTTCGAATGAACCTTTTATAGTTTAATCTGTCAGTTTGTACTCGAGTGGATCAACCTCTTATACAACATGTGTATGCATAACTTTTAATTCTGACTGCATCGGAATATCCGACACTTAATTTTTCCCTATAAATGGTTGCTCTCTCATTCAAGAATCCGAACCAAAGATTGGGTTAGATAGCTTTTAAAATATATCATTTTATCGACTAGACTTTTTTTTTAAACAATTTATGAATAAAAGAACTTTACATGCTTTATATTTCAATAATGGAAACATGGATTCGAATGCACTATGTGTGAATGTCAATAATATTAATGATGTAGAATAATTTGCAACAATTAAACTACTTAACATATATTTGAAAATTTTAACTCGAGATTGAATTATGAAACTTGCTCATTATAAATTTTGAGTAAGGATAGAGAACTTGATTAGTTCACGACGTATTGCTAATTCAAATTAATTAGATCCCCTTTGAAAGACCTAACATTAATAACATCGGTCTCTCAATTAGTACATCATATAGGGATTCATGTTAAGTCTTAATTAAGTCGTCACTTAAACACATAACTCCCTAATCAATAATACATGCCTACAAGACAATATTATTACGTTTAGATAAAACCCTAATTACATATTAGTATTATTAATAACTTAATAACACCTTAATGAATTCCCAATAATTATTAATCGTTTAATAATATTTTAAGTGTCTACTAATATTATTAATCATTTAATAACATTTTAAGTGTTTACTAATATTATTAATCATTTAGTAATATTTTAATTGTTTGTGTATGCTTTAATTATTGTTTAATATTTAATTAATTAATAAATAATTAATTCACTTAAATTTAATATCCTTTAATCATTATTTAATATTAATTAAATAATAATTAATTAATTGATTAACTTTACTTATTATTTAATATTAATTAAATAATAAATAATTAGTTTATTAACCTTAAATATCCTTTAATTATTATTTAATATTAATTTAATAATAATTAATTAATTAATTAACTTTACTTATTATTTAATATTAATTAAATAATAAATAATTAGTTTATTAACTTTAATATCCTTTAATTATTATTTCATATTGATTAAATAATAATTAATTAATTATTTAACTTTAATTATTATTTAATATTAATTAAATAATAAATAATTAATTTATTAACTTTAATATTGGTGTGATGTCGCAAGCACCCAAAAATAAAATCTTACTTTGAAAAAATAAATATGTAGTAGTACAAGAAAGAGTCGATCCCACAGAGAATGATTAATTTAATTTTATGTTTTCGCAAGCAAAAGTTGGGGGGGGGGGGTTTAATTGAAAAAATAATTTAAATAAAATTAACTAAAATAAATATGCAAGAAATAAATAAGAAGAAAAAAACCTTGGTTTAACTCAAAATCCACCATCAAGAATTTACAACTGATCACTGATGCAAGAATAAATCAATTCATATTTTAAATATTCAACGTGAAATAATTACTCTCATTCGAATAATTTTCATATCTCTCCTTAATTTTAGTTAAGTAAAAACAAGCGATCTAAATAACCCTTACTACTAAATAATCTCAGACAAGCGCTAAAGATTTAACCTAGTAGCAGCATAAAGAAATAGAGAGATCGTTGAACTAAACAACACAATCCAAGCGTTTGCATTTAATTTAGATGAATATTCTTCCTAAGATAAAATAATCTTTTGATAAGCAAAATAATTATTAACCTTAGTTGCTTCGCAAATTAAAGTGACCAAACAATTACGGATTTGATATTTAATTTAGCAATAGATTTCAACGAATAATAAACTAGTGTGCACCCTAACAATTAAACGAATTAATCATAAAATTAAACACATAAAAATATTCAATACTCAAAATATAAATTGAACAATTAAAATAAATTAGATCTCACAGTGTATAAATCTTGATGGCTTCAATCACTTAAACTAAGAAAAAGAATTTAGCTACTCATAATTGTAGAGAGTATCAAAGAATAGAAGAAATATTTTTTATTCTAATAGAAGAGTTGTATTTTACATTGTATCTTAAACCCTCTATTTATAGGCTCCATAAACCTCCTAACTTGTCCAAACCCTAACAAGATTTACAATTAAAAATAAAAAAAAAGTAAAATAGTTAATTTCCTAACCCTAATTGGAAATAAAATTCAATTTGGAATCAAAAAGTAGCAATCAATCGCGAATAATCTCGTTTCCAGAATTAACACGCCAAACAAACAAGGCACTCGCTACAGTGAAACGCACGCCAGTCCGCGTATTGTGCGGATGCCTCTTTAGCTGAAACGGCGTCGTTCCAGCTGCTCCGTGTTTCTGCCGCATGGTCGCGCATTGCGCGGGCCTTTCGTTTGCCATAAAATAACGTCGTTCTTTTCCTCGTTGCTGTTCCATCCGCGCGCAATGTGCGCGCGTCGATTTTTCGAAAATTACATAATTGCCACCAGGCTGCTTATTTACCAAACTGCCATTTAAGTTTTGCTGAAATTACAGATTTCCCCTCAAAGTTTAATTTTCCTACAAATATAAATATAAATTAATTAAAAATAAATAAAAATAATAAAAACACATAATAATAAATAAAACACCTAAAACACTAAAAATAAATAAAAAACACATAAATAAAAAGAAATATAAAAATACTATAAAATTACCTAAATTAACATAAATTAACTAAAATCCTATAAAACCAAAATAAACTAAATAATTAAACATTTAAGCACACAATAATTATAAAAAATAAGTATTAGGGAATAAAAATATCGTATAATTCAATCCTATCAAATACCTCCACACTTAGCTTTTTGCTTGTCCTCAAGCAAAACAAGAACAAAAACTATAAAATTAAAACTAATAACCAAACAACTTACTTGAGCAATAGATCAATATAAATTTCAACATCAGTCTCAAAGATTTTTAAATGATAACTCAAAGAAAATTTCAAAACCATGCAAAATCTAGAATTTTAACATATTTATCAATTCTACTTTACTCAAGACCTTTTGTGTGTGTTTGTGTATCCAAATGTATCAAACTAATCAAAATTCAGATAAATTTCGGTCATTAATTATCTTATAAAAGATATATAATAAAACTCAATATATTTATTTTTCACATTATTCTTTGTTAATATAGACAAATATAAATCAGAAGATCAAAAAGTTTTTAATCAATGACGCATACTAGGATTATCAATATCAATTTTTTTAAATACTTTTTTTCATTTTTTTTTCTTTTAATGGGTGCATTTTATGCTCCATCCCATTTTTTTTCTTTCTTCATTTTTTTTCACGGTGAGTGCATTTTATATTCCATCTCACCAGCGAGTGCGTTTTACGCTCTATCTCGGTTTTTCATGTGTTTATGAGTGAGTGCGTTTTACGCTCCATCTCAACCCAACACATAATTTTTTTTTACCAATAATAATTCTAGAAAAGTTACCTAAATCATCTCCTCCAAATTATATTTTGTCTTTCATTTCACTTCAAATAATGATTGAATAAGATATAGAGTTCAAAAATATCTCTCATAAGCATTTAATCATATAAACTTTTTCTTCATTAAAACTAGCTCAAACAAATGGATATAAGTGCATAAAATTTAAAAGGATCTCAAACAAAGTAATAATCAATAAAAAGTCAAAATTCAGACTAAGCAAAAATTTATCCTTTTTCCAAGAGTTATTAAATAAAAATTAATTTTTATTTTTTATTTTTATCATTGGCTAAAAATTTAAAATTCAATTAACTCATTGCTCAACTGACTCATCCTAAAATATAAAAATAAAAACTACCCAATTTTCGTAGGAAACATGGTTACACTTAGCATGTGCAACAAGCCTTTAAATCTTAAGGTTACCCCAAGTGGACGAGTTTTGTCTCGTGAGGGTTTGTAGTGAATTTACCCACAAAATTCAAAATTTTTAAAATTCCCTAAAATTTTCAAAATAATTTATTTTTTTTAAAAAAATATTTTTTTTTTAAAAATTTCCTAAAAATAAAATAAATATCCTAGATCCCTTTCTCTTTGGTGTGATGTCTCAAGCACCCAAAAATAAAATCTTACTTTGAAAAAATAAATATGTAGTAGTGCGAGTAAGAGTCGATCCCACAAAGAATGATTAATTTAATTTTATGTTTTCGCAAAAAAAAGTTGGGGGGTTTTAATTGAGGAAATAATTTAAATAAAATTAACTAAAATAAATATGCAAGAAATAAATAAGAAAAAAAAACCTTGGTTTTAGTCAAAATCCACCATCAAGAATTTACAACTGATCACTGATGCAAGAATAAATCAATTCATATTTTAAATATTCAACGTGGAATAATTACTCCCATTCGAATAATTTTCCTATCTCTCCTTAATTTTAGTTAAGTAGAAACAAGCGATCTAAATAACCCTTACTACTAAATAATCTCATACAAGTGCTAAAGATTTAACCTAGTAGCAGCATAAAGAAATAGAGAGATCATTGAACTAAATAACACAATCCAAGCGTTTGCATTTAATTTAGATGAATATTCTTCCTAAGATAAAATAATCTTTTGATAAGCAAAATAATTATTAACCTTAGTTGTTTCGCAAATTAAAGTGACCAAACAATTACAGCTTTTATATTTAATTTAGCAATAGATTTCAACGAATAATAAACTAGTGTGCACCCTAGCAATTAAACGAATTAATCATAAAATTAAACACAGAAAAATATTCAATACTCAAAATATAAATTGAACAATTAAAATAAATTAGATCTCACAGTGTATAAATCTTGATGGCTTCAATCACTTAAATCAAGAAAAAGAATTTAGCTACTCATAAGTGTAGAGAGCATCAAATAATAGAAGAAATAATTTTTATTCTAATAGAAGAGTTGTATTTTACATTGTGTCTCAAGCCCTCTATTTATAGGCTTCATAAACCTCCTAACTTGTCCAAACCCTAACAAGATTTACAATTAAAAATAAAAGAAAAGTAAAATAATTAATTTCCTAACCCTAATTGGAATTAAAATCCAATTTGGAATAAAAAAGTAGCAATAAATCGCGAATAATCTCGTTTACAGAATTAACGCGTCAAACAAACAAGGCACTCGCTACAGTGAAACGCACGCCAGTCCGCGCATTGCGCGGACGCCTCTTTAGCTGAAACGGCGTCGTTTCAGCTGCTCCGTGTTTCTGCCTTATGGCCGCGCATTGCGCGGGCCTTTCGTTTGCCATAAAACGACGTCGTTCTTTTACTTGCTGTTGTTCCATCCGCGCGCATTGCGCGCGCGTCGATTTTTCAGAAATTACAGAATTGCCACCGGGCTGCTTATTTACCAAACTGCCATTTAAGTTTTGCTGAAATTACAGATTTGCCCTCAAAGTTTAATTTTTCTACAAAAATAAATATAAATTAATTAAAAATAAATAAAAATAATATAAAAATACTAAAAATAATAAAAACACATAATAATAAATAAAACATCTAAAACACTAAAAATAAATAAAAACACATAAATAAAAAGAAATATAAAAATACTATAAAATTACCTAAATTAACATAAATTAACTAAAATCCTATAAAACCAAAATAAACTAAATAATTAAATATTTAAGCACACAATAATTATAAAAAGTAAGTATTAGGGAATAAAAATATCGTATAATTCAACCCTATCAAATATATACTAATTATTAGCTAAATGATAGTTAATTACCCATTTTTCTTTACATATTATTTTATATTAATTAAATAATATGTAAAGAGTTCAATTATCATTTATTAGTAATTAATGATAAATTTTTTTTATTTTTTTTAATTATTATTATTATGATTATTATTATTATTATTTATTTATTTAGTAAGGTTTAATCAACTATTAATTCTAATAAATGTCAAATGACATAAAATTTTAAATTTTTAAAATATTATTTATTAAATTACAAACATTTCTATTTTAGAACCAAACCCGAAACCGACCCACAAGGACCCGAATCGGTCCCACCCAAGAAAACAGAAAAAAAAAAAAAAAAAAAACAGAACCGATCGGTTTTAAAAACAAAAAATAGTCAGATTGTTTTTTTTTTTTCCAGGTTTAGGGTCTCTCACAAGCACTTGAATAAAATAAAATTTACAAGCCCGATTTAGCTCTATTAGGTATCGATGGAATTGTATCTTCCCAAAATATATGATTCCATCATTAAAAAGCAAATTTGGATTTGTTTTGGTCACTGAAAATGGCCTCAAACTAGACTGTTATGCACAGACCCGAAATCATTGCAATATTTTGGTAGAAAATTCATATCTTGCTCATTTTAAATCACTTTTTAGTTGTTCCACTTGGAGAATCTTTGTATCTTATGGATATATCACCCAGAGTTAACGGATCATGAATCCGACTCATGGATAGTGAACAGTATCTCCGGTAGCGGGCTGTACATTTTATGTTTTTCCAGTAAAGTCGTTTTCAAGCTTTTTGTCAAACTTACGAACATAGATGCATACAAATATACTAGTTAAGCACATTAAACCCTAGATATATCATTCTAACATAGATCTAGACATAATGGATTTGAAAAATACTTTTCTACCATAAAAATCACATAATACACAAAGAAGATCATCAAACTAGGGTTTTTGAGTGGTTTTTATACCTTTTGCTCTTGCTAGCTTGCTTTCTTTCCTTTTTAAAGTAGAAGATGAAGTTGTTGGACATTCAAAGCTTCACCCTTGATAATTTCAATGCACTCTAATTACCAAATGTTTGGAGCTTTAATGGCTTTTCAAGGGTTTTTCTTTCATTCTCTCCTTAAAACTCTCTTTATTTTCTCTAGAGAATTTCTCTCCCTAACTTCTCTTGCAACTTTTTCTTGAGAGCTTCTCTCTGAAAAATGCTTACAACTTGAAAAAAATGAAGTATTCTAATGTTGATCAAACATGGTCTTATTAAATTAGATCCCATCTTCCAACAATTATACATATAACTATGTATGTATTGATTTATCACTAACTTCATCCAATCCAAGCTTACATGGAGATTTTTAGAAATTTCTAACGAATCAAATGTGTCACATAAGTGATTACATGGGACCCAAGGGATCCCTCTCTTTTCCATTTGACACCTCATCTTTATTCTCCCATTTTTGCTTTATTTTTTTTATACTTTTTTATTTGAAATTGGTAGGAACTTTAACCATTTGTTCACTTTCACTTAATACACCATTTGGATTAATGTTTGGGCTGCTACATTTAATTTCACTTGGGCTAAGTTAATTAAAACAATGGGCTACTAGCATGACTTGGTATTTAAATCAAGCATTGAGCTAATTTAATTAAATTACATGATCATACATTATTGTCTATAAGTCCATTACATAATTAACTACTTGGGCTTATTTAATTAATTTACTAAGTTAGTCCATTAGTAATTAATTACATACATAATCCAATTAAACTTGTCATATTCAAGATTAATTTAATATTTATTAGGGTTCCATAACCTATCGATACAAATTCTTAGTTTAGTCCATTAATTTAATAAATCTAATACTTGGACCTCCCTTTAATTAGAATCAACATATAGTCATGTATTCAACAAATCACAAAATTAATTCATAGAAAATTAAATTAATTGGAAATTAAATTCTTAATTATTTATAATTAACTTGAAATTCTCGGTCATTAAAAAATAGGCTGCTGTTAAGGAATTCAACTTTGAAAGATTGATTACATAGAAATTTAATAAGCTTGATCCAATTAGCTTTAAAGAATTTTTTTCCAAGTCTCGAACCTGGAATTGATTATTGAGAAATAGGACTTAGTGACCCTTATCACAGAATGGATTTATACTTAGCAGACTGTGCTTTAATCCTTCAACATATACCATTTTGCTGAAAGACGAGACACCATTTCCAACTAATCCATAACCTTTGATTTTTCTAGAATTATTATGTCCAAATATTACGGTTGGTCCATCTTTAACTTTGAAATTAGATAGTAGAGCTTGGAATTATTATGTCCAAATATCTTTACTGTTGTGTGTGTGTGTGTGTGTGGATATCGTGTGTGTGTGTGTGGATATCTTATCACTTGGAACACATATGAGTTATATCCTTTTCTTAGTCTATCTTTACTCTGTTTTCATACTACTGTACGATTTTGAAGTTTCGCAGAGTAAAAATCAATTCTACGATTTGGACCTGTTTGGTTCATAAAGTCATTTTTACCTATCCTTACGATCCTTCGAGGTACGAACATAGACTTTATTTTACTCTGCAGCTGTACAAATCCTAGACTAGTACGTAATTTATTATTCTTGGGAACAACACTTTAATCTACAGAGAGTGAACAACTACTATTATTGGATTCTACTTTTTCTGTGGATTCTACAAATACAATTTTCTTATTAAGAGAAGAGACTTTGTTGGTTTCCAAGCAACTGTCCACATTTATGGGTGAGGTTGAGACTTCAAACCCCAATCCAGATCTATTAGAGACCATCCTTTGATTTATGATTAAACATTACATGGATGAGGTAGATCTATTCCATATGGAGAATGTTTTTTCTAGTTCTTATATATTAGAAAGTAATGTTGACATTCTCTGAGCATTGCTGTCAGTTATCTGTCTCAATTTATTATTCTCAGCTTCAAGTCTGGATAGGGAGTCAGTGCTTCATAGAGATGCTTCCTACTCTTTTTACACTTTCTTTTTTTCTTTTTGAATGAGAGAATAATCTTTTGATAGAACCCTGAACCACTTCATATATTGATGTAAGACAGATATTATATCATACAATTCATTTCTCAGATCATCAATATCAATATTAGGAGAGTTGAAATCAAAAATCTCATTTATGTCTATCTCTCTAAAGCTTTCGTCTATAGCCATTAAACACAGATTGGCTACTTGAGGTTCTTCATCTTCGCTTGGTTATGCAATTGTGTCTTTTTCATAATCACTCCATGAACCATCTACAATAAATCCTTTACCTTTCTTTTTTTGGCTTCTTATAGCTTTTGAATTCTTTCTTAGTATGAGGCTTCTTATTATATTTCTTTAACTCTTCTTTTAGTGGCTTGTTACAATTAGCAATAAAATGACTTGGTTTCTTGCAGTTATAACATAGATTTTTTTTCTTGATCTCTACTATTGTTTGCTTTGTTGATGTGATTTCACATAGGCCTTCTGTTGTAGTCTTTCTACATAAATTTTCTCAATTTTTTTTGCTAGAAGAGCAACATCCTCATCATCATTTTCTTCATCTTCCTCGTCAAATTCTTCTTCAGTTATTGCTTTAAGTGAAGCTTCAGTGACCTTAAGAGATGCACATTTATCTTTCTTATTTCCATCATAGATTGTTTCTACTCTTTGATTAATCTCTAGCTCATAAGTAAGCAGATTTTCATATAGCTTCTGCACAATCATCTCATGTAGATTCTTGAATTCTCTTATTATTGTTGTGTTTGTATCCCATTTGCTTGGTAGTGCTCTCATAAACTTTCTGTTAAGATCTTTATTTGGATAGACCTTACCATATTCTCTTAAGCTATGGAGAACAATGTTGACCCTTTCATAAGTTGCTGTGATGTTCACTCTAGGGATATGATTGAACATTTTATGTTGCTGAGTTAACAGAGATTGCTTATTTACCATGACTTTTTCAGTGCCTTCATGCATTACGAGCAAAGAATGCCAAACCTCTTTAGTTGTAGTGCAGTTCACCACATTTTCAAAAAGTTCATCTTCAAGAACCAAGAACAGGATGTTCTTAGCCCTTTTATACAATTGCACCAGCTTCTTTTCATTTATCATCCATTCGGTTCTATGTTTGACCATAATTTTGTTTGAATCTTCAGGAGTTAGAGATAGCTTGGCAAGTACATAAGGACCATTTAGAAGAGTATTGAACAGTTCATCATTAATTGCATCCATGTAAACCTATAAATGCACTTTCCAATTATCAAACTTATCTCTATTAAGAATTGGTGGCTTATTTCCACCTCCAAGCTCAGAACTAGTTTTGTTAAGTGGCACAGATCTACTAAAGCTATTAAGCTATGTATTCAAGAGAACTGACAACTTTAATACCAGTTGTTGTATCCCAAAAGCACAAAAAAGATCTAAAGAGGGCGTTGAATAGGCCTTTTAAAAAACTGTATGATTTCTCTTTATTTAAATAATCAATTAAAGATCAGAATTGTTTAAGCACTGCGGAATAGACTTTAAAAACTCCTCCTTAGATGTAAGACTTTATAATGAGTGGTTCTGATATTTGGAGCTTGAAAATCATAAGCAATCACATCGACAAGTAATTTTAAGATAGAAAGTAAATAATATAAAGGAAACGACACAACAAATTTTAAGTGGTTCAGAGATGTAATAACTCATACTCCACTCTTTTACTCCACGAGTAGGAAATCCACTAAGGATATTAATCATTATGATCTGCTACAACTGAACCACTAAGGTTCCTTCGAGTCACACAGTCTCAAAATTTTTTGGACATCAGTCCCTTCGAGTCACTAAGACCACACTTGGACACTAAGTTTGTCTCATACAGGGTCTGATTTACTTAGAATCAAGCGAGTTCCTACGTCTCATCTTTCTGTTGTTGTTGATGATGAAGTTGTGATTTTCTTTTAAGCTAGCAATATGATTCTTTTCTCATGTACTTAGCAGTTTGAATGAGATGTTCAGCTTTTTGGTATAATAAGTTTTGAGCGTTGCAAATTTTCAATTTTTGATCAGTATCTCATTCTACTTTCCTTTTGAATTTTACTCTTCTTTTTTATAGATTTCTTAAAATCTTCCCATTGCAAAATAGTTGTTGCTCATTTATTGCTTCCATTTTAGATATCTCTGTCAAAATGTCTTCCAGCTATGTTTTCTTGTCATATTTCCAAATATGGAAAAAAATTATCGACTTTTCTATATCAATAGGCCAGTAGACACCGATATTTATGTATTTCAGATTTTTACTCTGACTAAGAAAGATTTGAATCGAGCCCTTAAACACGTGATGGTTTCATTTTCAGTGTTCTGATAGTTTTCATTCTGCGAACTGAACATATCATGTAGTGTACTTAGAGTCACCATACGAATCAGTTTTTACTACACGATCTTGACTTAACAATATGATTCAACTTACGCAATATGATTCTGATGTAGCAATTGTTGGTTTGTAATATTCATAGACGCAATCAAATTGCACAAAATAGCGGAAGCATGATAAAATCAAAATTTAAAATTTACAAACCATAATCCAGGATCGACCTTTATGCGCAATTATTAATTACTAAAGAAGAAGTTAGAGATATACCCTTGTAGAACTCAAAGGTTCAACGGGTACAAGTTCACCTCCAAATCCTTCGCGTTCTACTTGAATTTCACCGATTGGATTCCAATGATCAATGTTAGCCACCCAAGTGTTTGGTCTCTAGAGGTGATCCACCGAGGAATAACAATAATTCAAGAAGTGGGTGATGGCAAACCCTAGTTTTCTCTCTCTAGAGAATATGTGAGTACTTTACCAAAACTTGTGGAAGTGTATGTGTGTCACCTTAATCCATAATAAGGCTTCTCTTATTTATAGATTTAGTAAACCCTCCTAACACCTTTAGGAATAGGGTTTTTAATTAAACTCCAAATCTAATTAGGAACTTAATTGATTTAATATAATAATTATAATTTCTAAACTATTTAGGAACTTAATTATTAATTATGAGAGTACTCTTATTAATTAATTCCTAAACCATTTAGGAACTAAATAATAATGATAATAGTAATAATAATAATAATAAGACTCATCTTATTAATTTATAATTAGTATTTCCAAAATACTAAATAATAAATATTAAGCTATTTAATTTATTCTATCCACATAGTATAAATTAAATATACTTAATTCATTATTACAATTATGTCATTTACTTCTTAAATAATTATTTTCCTTTTGCGGTGTGACCCTTTAGGTTCTCCATATTAATCCGGTTATAGAATAAATTAATTAGAACTATTCTAATCTTATTTATATAAATAAATTAAACTATTTAAGTTATTTAAATAAATAATATTTATTCCATAATAAGGGTAAGCCCCCTTAGCGATCAACGACTTTCCAGCTAATATAGATTTGAACATTTAATCACAAAAGAACCTATTCAGCGAATAGTTACTGTACAATTCAATCCTTCTACCTCACAATGTCCCAATCAAATATAAGACATGGTATTACTGTCAAGTCTTATTTTATTTGATTATATGCATTTCGATCCTTAAATGAATAACTCTAATTAATGTAAATTAGAAACTACTTTCTAATTTTCATTCTGCCTTGGCCAAGGATTACTGAGTTGTCATTTATCGAATCGCATATGGCATTCCCTTCTTTTACTAGAAGTGGTAAATTCTTTATTGATCACTCACATATCTCCATGTATGACTTATTATATCCGATCAAACCCTTTGATACACCCTAAAGGTTTTAAGGAATATGTCAAAATATAATTCATCATGCACAAGATACTATGATGATCTCAAGTCCAAGGATCACTTGTACTACTATCACAAAAGGAACTCCTATTGATAGGCAAGTAAGACTCCATTAGGTGTTCCTTGAGCGAGTCACGTTCAGTGAACTTATTCTCTAATAAGCACCTATATACTTGCTTTAGTGTCTCTACACAAATGGTTATGAGATCAATCATCATCTTCATAAGAGCAAGCATAGTATGTACTAATCTATCCAGATTCACTAATCCCTATTTTAGTGATCCAACGATTAGGAACAATTTTAGTTTTGAGCTATCTTGAATTTAGATCTCATTAGCATGATCGTCATCATGGTTCTAAAAGCATTGCTCGAAAACTATGGGTTTATCCATTTGATTAATTCAAGTAATTAATCATGAATAAAGAAATGCCTTGATACTTTTATTAATAAATGAACAAGATTACAAAGTATATGCTTATCACATCAAATGTGATTGGCTTGAGGGCATACTACTTTCAGCAATACGATCCTGAACTTGCAATGCGATTCTGATGTAGCAATAAAATCCTGAAATTGCAATGCGATTCTAATGTAGCAATACGATTTTGAACTCGTAATGCGATTCTGATGTAGCAATATGATCTTCAAGTCTTAAATTTCTATACAACACTTTCCCATAAGATCAACCTAAAAATTTTGATCTTTTCTAAATTAAGCCCTTGTATAGCATGAATTCAATAAGGACTTTACAAAAGTTATCTTTATAAATATGTATTAAGCATTAATCATATCATTTCAACATTGAGTCATTATCAGATTTATTTATGTAAATACTAACAATTAGATCTTGAGTGTGATCCTTGACCCATCTTCTTCCTGTAGGGATATCAGTCTGTGTGCCTTCTTGTCTAAACTCTTCAAGATTAGGTTTTGGATGAACAACTTCATTAGTGTGTAAAATTTCTGCTTCAGGTGTTTCAGTCTTTACGTTCTCCATGTCTGGTATTACAATCGAGAGTTCTGACTGTACGAATTTGTCATTAGCGATCGTATAACTTTCTTGCTGAACGATCAGAGGATTAAGTTCTACGATCTCAACAAGTTGAGCAACTTTACTTGATTTACTTTGAGTTGTTTCATCAAACGTGACATGGATGAAGATTTCAACTGTCAGTGAATTCTTGCTAAATACTCTATAAGCCTTGCTTTTCGTAGAGTATCTTAGGAAGATTCCTTCATTGACTTTGGGTTAAAACTTTGTCAGATATTTCTTGTCATTGTTTAGAATATAACAGGTACAACCAAATACATGGAAGTAATAGATGTTTGGCTTTCTTCCTTTCCATAGGTCGTAGGGTGTCATTTTGTATTAAATGGTGGATTAAGGATCTATTCTGTGTGTAGTAAGCAGTGTTGACATCTTCAGCCCCGAAGTACTTAAGAAGATGTACTGTCGCAAGAAGTGTTCTTCCTGCTTCAACTAATGTTATGTTTCTTCTTTCTGCTACTCCATTTGATGTGGAGTTCTTGGGGCTGAGAAGTTATGCTTGATTCCACTATCTTCACAGAACTTGTTCATCTCAGAACAGTCCAATTCTCGACCATGATCACTTCTTGTTGACTTGATTTTCCCACCCTTCTCATTCATGATCAGCTTGAAGTGATTGATAAGCTGTGCACTGGTTTCGTCTTTTTAGCTCGGAAAGAAAACCCAAGTGAATTTGGTGTAATCATCTACTACAACCAGTGGAACTAGTCCATATGGAGTAACTGTAAAGGATTTTTATTTAAGTTTTCATCTTTACTTTTGAATGAATTTCTAGTATGTTTTTCAAGTTGACAATCTTTGCATGGCCTTTCTCTGATAAATTCTAGTTTAGACAGTCCTTTGACTAACTTTTTTGAAGCCAATTTTGACATATTCTTGAAGTTTAGATGAGATAACCTTATGTGTCACAGTCATCTTGTGTGACGCCCCCAAATCTGGGCCCACACAGCCCAAACTTGAGTCGTCAAAATACTACAACAAAATTATTACAACAAAGCACAACGTACAACAATACAGTGTATAATAATACACAACTAAGTCTTCACTATTATTGCCACACTATTTTACAAAACGTGAAGACTATGATAACTATTCCTCGAACCCTCACTCCATTCCCCGGCTAGACCCTGTTATGTTTTCATCTCCTGTTGAAAAACAATGGAACAAAAGAAAGGGTGAGCTCAAATAGCCCAGTAAAGAATATCATGACTAAGATAATGACGAATAAATTATCATTAGTCTTCAACAGTTGAGTTCTTGATAGAATACAATAGACTACAAGGTTTATATCAAAAACTGCAGTTAAATTCTTAAACAACGTTCAGATCAATAATAGCAGCGGAATGAGTAATCTATTAGAAGAATAATGCAGACTATAATGTCCACTCGGTTCTCTTTTTAGGAAAAACATCATCAACTTTTATCATCTGAAATATCATTAGTCAAGATAATACAAATTCACAGTTCCTGATCATAATCATGCAGATCAACAGTTCATCTTTGCACTACGGGCCAAAGACATTCAATATAACACCAACGGTCATGATTATACCAGATTCAGCCTTTGGTCATAATCATACCAAACAACAGTTCATCTTTGCACTACGGGCCAAAGAGAACATTCACCACGTGCCATAAAAGACACCGAACAGATGTATCGCCTTTAACCTATTATATCGCCTTTAACCTATCATCTGTTCAACAAATATATCACATCTGTGCCCCCGGCCACAGATATTCACAACAGCTTGATTTTTGGATGATTAGAATGATATAAATGATGAACAGAAGAAATAGGATAACAATAAGTATCGGAAGTTTACTTTGTACAGATTCAAATAATGTCCAAATTGTCAACATGATGTGGAGTGAAATTTAAAAATGATATTCAAGATCCACAGTTCAGAATAACGGTTACAATTCAATAGAAAGGTTCACGTAAATAGGAAGGTTCAGTTGAAATAATGAAGTTCAACTATTATGGAACATATAATATTTTCAGGAATTATAGAAGCAATAGTTCCATAATAAATTTCGATTTAGGAGTATGAAAGAAAATAATATCCCTTACCGTAGCAGGTTTGATTAACAAAAGGTGAAGGAAATTAATACAAAGGGTTATTCACCAACAGGCGGCAATCCGCTCCGTAAGGTTATTCCCACAATTTAATAGAATTTGAGTACAAAGAGTTATTCACCAAACAGACGGCAATCCGCTCCGTAAGGTTATTCCCACAATTTAATAGAATTTGAGTACAAAGAGTTATTCACCAAACAGGCGGCAATCCGCTCCGTAAGGTTATTCTCAGAGATTAATAATGAATGAATACGAAAGGTTATTCACCAACAGGCGGCAATCCGCTCCGTAAGGTTATTCCCACAATTTAATACATGGAAATAAAAAGCACGTCTTATGAGTAAGGAAGAAACAATATTATTATCGAGAATCAAATAATGATAATGTCTTACCATAGTATGTTTGAATAATGGAAGATGAAAAAGATGGTATCCCTTACCGTAACACGTGACTGGATATTGATTTAAATGAGGTTGATTAACTTGAACAGTACACGTATACTTATAGATCTTCACAAATACTCAAGATGACTTAAGCACACTTAGAGAGAACTTTCACAAGAAGTATTTAGAGAGAGAAAGAAAGAACAAGTAAGGAAGTTTATGAAAAATCCTTAAGTTAAGGCTTCTATTTATAGCCAAAAATCTTATCATTCATTTAATCTAAACCATTCATTTAAAGATCATCTTTTAATCTACACCATCCATTTCAAATATTATATTATCTTTAATCTACACCATTCATTTCATATCACCTAATAATCACCTAACTTTATATTATAAACAAATCAATTTAATTATTCAACAATAATTCACACTTTAATCTACACCATTCATTTCATATCACCTAATAATCACCTAACTTTATATTATAAACAAATCAATTCAATTATTCAACAATAATTCACACTTTAATCTACACCATTCATTTCATATCACCTAATAATCACCTAACTTTATATTATAAACAAATAACTTTATCAATTCAATTATTATGACTAATTGTTATAAATACAGTATAGTTAGCTCTTAGATATCAAGTCAATAAATTAATGAAATACAACTGTTTAAATAACATCATAATAGAGATAACAATAATGTAAAATAAAGCATACGTTACTGTGTAATGACAATTATTGATTCAATAATGTGAATTACTGTGCATATGTTACTGTGACAATTATTAGGTTCAATAATTTTAAAAACAGTGCAACAACAATTATTGACTCAATGATATAAAATACAGTGTAATGACAATTATTAAATCAATAATGCAAAATACTGTGTAACAACAATTATTGAATTGATAATATAAAATATTATGCAGTGACAATTATCGATGAAATGATGCGTAACAGTTACGGTGTCAATTATCAGACCAAAAATATGAGACACTATGCAATACCGTGTGTTACTGTAAAGTACCGAGTGCTACAGAAAATACCAATAACTACCGTATGCTACTATTCTTTTATCACCGGTATTTTAACAGTTCCGTTGACTATTTTTATTTAAAAAGGTTATTTCTGTCGTTTTCTATATCCGACAAATATTCCGTTGTGGGGTCCACCAATAATTTATTATTTCGGCGCCGTCGTACGGCACGAATATTCCCCGACCAAACGAATATTCCCCGACAAAGCGAATATTTTCCGACAAAATAAAATTTGCACATAACATCCTTAACTTTCAATTTTGTTAATTTAACCACTTACTGTTTCAAAAAAAAAAATATATATGAAGAAAAATTAAATTTTGTATTTCATAAAATTCGGGGTCTTACAACCTCCCCTCCTTATGAAATTTCGTCCCCGAAATTGACGTACCTGACATATCGAAGAGGTAAGGATACTTAGATTTCATCTCAGATTCTAGCTCCCAGGTCATTTCCTCAGTATCTTGGTTCCTCCATAAAACCTTAACTTGAGGTATAACCTTTGAGCGTAGGATCTGCTCCTTCTTATCCAGGATCTTAACAGGTACCTCCTCGTATGTTAAATCCTCTGCTATAACGTCTGGTTCTAACTCAATGACGTGGTTTGGGTCCTTCACATATTTACGTAACATAGATATGTGAAAAACGTTATGGATGCGAGACATACTTGGTGGTAGGGCTAGTCTGTAGGCTACGGTTCCTATTCGATCGAGGATTTCAAATGGGCCAATAAATCGAGGGTTGAGCTTTCCTCTCTTTCCGAATCTCGTAACCCCTTTCCATGGAGAAACACGTAAGAATACATGATCTCCGACGTTGAAACTTTCGTCTCTCCGATGAAGATCAGCATAACTCTTTTGTCGTTCTTGTGCGGTCTGTATTCGTTGTCGGATCATTTGGATCTTTTCGGTCGTCAAGCGTACCAACTCGGGTCCCAACAATTTTGCTTCTCCTACCTCATTCCAACATATTGGAGAGCGACACTTCCTTCCATACAATGCCTCGAATGGAGCCATGCCTATGCTTGCTTGGTAACTGTTGTTGTAAGAAAATTCCACCAACGGCAAGTACTTATCCCAACTTCCTTTGAAGTCTAATACACAAAGTCTCAAAAGATCTTCGAGGGTCTGGATCGTCCTTTCCGATTGTCCGTCCGTTTGAGGATGGTATGCAGAACTAAAACGTAGTTCAGTGCCCATAGCTTTTTGTAGACTGATCCAAAAGCGTGAAGTGAATCTAGGATCCCGATCAGAAACTATGGAAACTGGCATGCCATGCAATCTCACGATCTCATTTATGTACATACCGGCAAGACGTTCAAGTGAAAAGTTTTCTCGTATAGGCAAGAAATGAGCAGATTTGGTCAATCTATCTACGATCACCCAAATTGCATCTAAGCCTTGAGAAACTTTTGGAAGACCCGTCACGAAGTCCATATTGATGTGTTCCCACTTCCATTCGGGAACTTCAAGTGATTGTAATGGACCTTTAGGAACTTGATGTTCTGCCTTGACACGTTGACAAGTTAGGCACCTTGAGATAAACTCCGCAATCTCTCTTTTCATATTGTTCCACCAAAATGTATGTCGAAGATCTCGATACATCTTGGTACCTCCTGGGTGGATTGCAAACGGCGTGTTGTGTGCCTCCATCATGATTTTATGCTTTAATTCAGGATCGTTAGGAACACAAAGTCGAGAGTTGACTCGAAGTATTCCTTTCTCGTCGATTCTTGCTTCGGGAATGGCACCTTCTTGTACTTTCTTTATCATGTTTATCAGTTCCGGATCGGTAGCTTGAGCAGCTTTAATTTTATCGATTAAAGTTGGTTCTACTCGCACGTGAGCAATCTTCGAGTGGGTCCCTGGTGTCTTTAGCTCTATCTCCATCTTTTGCAAGTCGTACAAAATACACTTTTGTGTTGTCAGCAGTGCACTTGTACTTGCATAAGATTTTCTGCTCAAAGCGTCAGCTACAACGTTCGCCTTTCCCGGGTGATACTGGATTGTGTGGTCATAATCCTTTAACAGCTCAAGCCAACGTCGTTGTCGCATGTTGAGTTCCTTCTGGGTGAAGAAATACTTGAGACTTTTATGATCCGTATAGATATCCACTTTTTCTCCGTACAAGTAGTGTCTCCAGATCTTCAACGCGAAAACGACTGCTGCCAACTCTAGATCATGAGTAGGATAATTTTTCTCATAATCTTTGAGTTGTCGAGAGGCGTAGGCTATAACCTTTCCGTGTTGCATAAGGACACAGCCTAGACCTTTGCCAGAAGCATCGCTGTAGATAACAAATGCTCCTGATCCTGATGGTATGGTCAGAACAGGAGCTGAAACCAGTCTCTTCTTGAGTTCTTGGAAACTTTTCTCGCATTCCTCGCTCCATATGAATTTTGTGCTTTTCCGAGTAAGCTGCGTTAATGGAGTGGCGATTCGAGAAAATCCTTCTACGAATCTCCGATAATAACCAGCTAGACCCAGAAAACTTCGGACTTCGGTTACTGTTTTGGGTTGTTCCCAATTTAGTACCGTTTCAATCTTCGCAGGATCGACTGATATTCCTTGACTAGAAATCACATGCCCAAGAAACGCGACCTCCTCAAGCCAGAACTCACATTTCTTCAACTTGGCATATAATTTGTTTTCACGGAGCTTTTGTAGTATCAATCTCAGGTGTTGTTCATGATCCTCGCGACTCTTGGAGTATATGAGGATGTCATCAATAAAGACAACCACAAAATGATCCAAATGTTCCTTGAATATCCGGTTCATCATGTCCATGAAAGCTGCAGGAGCATTAGTTAGTCCAAAAGGCATGACTAAGAACTCATAATGCCCATAACGAGTTCTGAAAGCAGTCTTTGGAATGTCCTCAGCTTTAACCTTTAACTGATGATATCCAGAACGGAGATCAATCTTTGAGAAATGTTGAGCGCCTTGCAATTGATCAAACATGTCATCAATCCGAGGTAACGGGTACCTGTTCTTGATGGTGACATGGTTCAATTCTCGGTAGTCCATGCACAATCTCATACTCCCGTCTTTCTTCTTCACAAATAGAACAGGAGCACCCCAAGGTGATGCACTCGGACGAATGAAACCGGTATCCAACAATTCCTGTAGTTGGACTTTTAACTCTTGAAGTTCAATGGGAGCCATTCGGTAGGGAGCTTTGGAAATGGGCTTGGTACCGGGTTCAAGATCAATATAAAAATCAATTTCACGGTTTGGGGGTAAGCCAGGAAGTTCTTCAAGAAAAACGTCAGGAAACTCATTAACAATGGGAATATCATTCAAGTTTGACGTATTTTTGTTCAAATCAGTGACATGAGCTAAAAAGGCTTGACATCCGTTTTTCAATAAACGAATGGCTTTATGGCTAGAAATAACAGTTATAGATTTCAATGGTTTAGTTGCTTGAATTTGCATGACAGGTTGATTAGGAATATGAAAACTAATAATCTTATGAAAACAATCAATTTTAGCATGATGGGTAGTCAACCAATCAATTCCTAAAATCACATCAAATTCACGCATCTCCAAAGAAATAAGGTCAACAGATAATGTGAGGTTGTTGATTTGAACTAGGCAAGATTTATAGACAGTAGATGTAATGGTCATTTCTCCTAATGGGGTTTCAACTGATAAGTCAAAGTCCAAGTTTTCAGGAGTTAAGTTTAAACGCTGAGCACATGCAGGTGAGATAAAAGAATGGGTAGAGCCAGTATCTAACAAAGCGTAGACTTCACGAGAATTTATGAATAGCTTACCGGTTATCACCTCGTTCGAGTTTCGCGCCATTTGGGATGTCACAACAAAAGCTCTCCCTTGAACTACAGATTTTCCTTTATCCGCGCTAGCTTTTGGTATCATCATTGCAGCTGGACTTGATTTTGTGGCAGGACAAAACCGCGCAAGATGACCCTCTTTCCCACAACTGTAGCACTTTTTGGACTGCAGTGTACAGTTTGGGCTGATGTGACCTTCCTGACCACACCTATAGCATCTCACTGGTGGTCGATCTTCTCCCCTTGAAACTGGGGTCGGTGCTGGTGTTGGTACTGGTGCTGGTGCCCTTCCATAATTATTATGGAATCTCTTTCTTTTGAAATTGTTCCCACTGGATTCTCCTCTTCTGTTATTTGATGTGGAATTACCACCGAAGTGTTGGTTACCTACTCGATGGTTCTCGTTCCTGTGGTTGTTGTCATTCCTTTCTCTATGTTGCTCATTAACTCTTGGCTGCAATGTTTCATCTATTTGCTCCACCCTTTGAGCCCTATCCACAACATCTGAATACAAACTAAATTTATGAGAGCTAAGTTGTTGACGAATTTTGAATCTCAAACCTCTTAGGAACATCCGACTCATTCGTGCTTCGTCATCCACAAGATGGGTGGCAAAGCGAGATAACTCGGCAAACTTGGCTTCATATTGGGAGACTGTCATGTTTCCCTGCTCCAGCTTAATGAATTCCACCTCTTTCATATGGCGGATGCTTTCTGGGAAATACTTCTCGTTAAACAGTTCTTCGAATTCTGTCCAAGACATTTCGAGTGCTGAAGGTTGGATACGTTTTACCGCTTCCCACCAATGGTCCGCCTCACCTCGTAACATAAAAGTGGCAAATGGCACCTTCTGATCATCAGCGCATTGTAAGACATCAAGTATTTTTGTCGTCTGCTTTAGCCATGCCTCCGCTTTGAGTGGGTCAGGCTTCCCGTGGAATTCAGGTGGTCCTAATTCTTTAAATTGCTTAACAGTGACCATCCTCAAATTGCCAGCGTTTCTACCGTTATTATTGACTGGATTTCCTCTTCCTTGATTCTGTATGAACTGCATGAAATTCCTAAAGAATCCATCGTTCATCATGTTATCAGGAACATTATTTCCTGAGTTGGCAGGAGGATTGTTTGGGGCCTCTTGATTCTCGGCTACATTCGCTTCAGGCATTCCATAGTTAACCTCTTGATTTCCAGATGCCATACTAAACTGTGGTCACAAAATAAATGTTAGTTCAAATAAACTGACTCATCACTTCATGTTCCTACATTCAAATCGACTCATTAGATAATAAAATCTATTTTAGGTAGGACACACTAGTGACTGATTCTATTCGTCTCTCCCCTCCTAGTTCTACCCCAGATCGCCATTAAAGACCATATCCCTAAGCTCTGATGCCAACTGTGACGCCCCCAAATCTGGGCCCACACAGCCCAAACTTGAGTCGTCAAAATACTACAACAAAATTATTACAACAAAGCACAACGTACAACAATACAGTGTATAATAATACACAACTAAGTCTTCACTATTATTGCCACACTATTTTACAAAACGTGAAGACTATGATAACTATTCCTCGAACCCTCACTCCATTCCCCGGCTAGACCCTGTTATGTTTTCATCTCCTGTTGAAAAACAATGGAACAAAAGAAAGGGTGAGCTCAAATAGCCCAGTAAAGAATATCATGACTAAGATAATGACGAATAAATTATCATTAGTCTTCAACAGTTGAGTTCTTGATAGAATACAATAGACTACAAGGTTTATATCAAAAACTGCAGTTAAATTCTTAAACAACGTTCAGATCAATAATAGCAGCGGAATGAGTAATCTATTAGAAGAATAATGCAGACTATAATGTCCACTCGGTTCTCTTTTTAGGAAAAACATCATCAACTTTTATCATCTGAAATATCATTAGTCAAGATAATACAAATTCACAGTTCCTGATCATAATCATGCAGATCAACAGTTCATCTTTGCACTACGGGCCAAAGACATTCAATATAACACCAACGGTCATGATTATACCAGATTCAGCCTTTGGTCATAATCATACCAAACAACAGTTCATCTTTGCACTACGGGCCAAAGAGAACATTCACCACGTGCCATAAAAGACACCGAACAGATGTATCGCCTTTAACCTATTATATCGCCTTTAACCTATCATCTGTTCAACAAATATATCACATCTGTGCCCCCGGCCACAGATATTCACAACAGCTTGATTTTTGGATGATTAGAATGATATAAATGATGAACAGAAGAAATAGGATAACAATAAGTATCGGAAGTTTACTTTGTACAGATTCAAATAATGTCCAAATTGTCAACATGATGTGGAGTGAAATTTAAAAATGATATTCAAGATCCACAGTTCAGAATAACGGTTACAATTCAATAGAAAGGTTCACGTAAATAGGAAGGTTCAGTTGAAATAATGAAGTTCAACTATTATGGAACATATAATATTTTCAGGAATTATAGAAGCAATAGTTCCATAATAAATTTCGATTTAGGAGTATGAAAGAAAATAATATCCCTTACCGTAGCAGGTTTGATTAACAAAAGGTGAAGGAAATTAATACAAAGGGTTATTCACCAACAGGCGGCAATCCGCTCCGTAAGGTTATTCCCACAATTTAATAGAATTTGAGTACAAAGAGTTATTCACCAAACAGGCGGCAATCCGCTCCGTAAGGTTATTCCCACAATTTAATAGAATTTGAGTACAAAGAGTTATTCACCAAACAGGCGGCAATCCGCTCCGTAAGGTTATTCTCAGAGATTAATAATGAATGAATACGAAAGGTTATTCACCAACAGGCGGCAATCCGCTCCGTAAGGTTATTCCCACAATTTAATACATGGAAATAAAAAGCACGTCTTATGAGTAAGGAAGAAACAATATTATTATCGAGAATCAAATAATGATAATCCCTTACCATAGTATGTTTGAATAATGGAAGATGAAAAAGATGGTATCCCTTACCGTAACACGTGACTGGATATTGATTTAAATGAGGTTGATTAACTTGAACAGTACACGTATACTTATAGATCTTCACAAATACTCAAGATGACTTAAGCACACTTAGAGAGAACTTTCACAAGAAGTATTTAGAGAGAGAAAGAAAGAACAAGTAAGGAAGTTTATGAAAAATCCTTAAGTTAAGGCTTCTATTTATAGCCAAAAATCTTATCATTCATTTAATCTAAACCATTCATTTAAAGATCATGTTTTAATCTACACCATCCATTTCAAATATTATATTATCTTTAATCTACACCATTCATTTCATATCACCTAATAATCACCTAACTTTATATTATAAACAAATCAATTTAATTATTCAACAATAATTCACACTTTAATCTACACCATTCATTTCATATCACCTAATAATCACCTAACTTTATATTATAAACAAATCAATTCAATTATTCAACAATAATTCACACTTTAATCTACACCATTCATTTCATATCACCTAATAATCACCTAACTTTATATTATAAACAAATAACTTTATCAATTCAATTATTATGACTAATTGTTATAAATACAGTATAATTAGCTCTTAGATATCAAGTCAATAAATTAATGAAATACAACTGTTTAAATAACATCATAATAGAGATAACAATAATGTAAAATAAAGCATACGTTACTGTGTAATGACAATTATTGATTCAATAATGTGAATTACTGTGCATATGTTACTGTGACAATTATTAGGTTCAATAATTTTAAAAACAGTGCAACAACAATTATTGACTCAATGATATAAAATACAGTGTAATGACAATTATTAAATCAATAATGCAAAATACTGTGTAACAACAATTATTGAATTGATAATATAAAATATTATGCAGTGACAATTATCGATGAAATGATGCGTAACAGTTACGGTGTCAATTATCAGACCAAAAATATGAGACACTATGCAATACCGTGTGTTACTGTAGAGTACCGAGTGCTACAGAAAATACCAATAACTACCGTATGCTACTATTCTTTTATCACCGGTATTTTAACAGTTCCGTTGACTATTTTTATTTAAAAAGGTTATTTCTGTCGTTTTCTATATCCGACAAATATTCCGTTGTGGGGTCCACCAATAATTTATTATTTCGGCGCCGTCGTACGGCACGAATATTCCCCGACCAAACGAATATTCCCCGACAAAGCGAATATTGTCCGACAAAATAAAATTTGCACATAACATCCTTAACTTTCAATTTTGTTAATTTAACCACTTACTGTTTCAAAAAAAAATATATATATGAAGAAAAATTAAATTTTGTATTTCATAAAATTCGGGGTCTTACATCTTGCATATTTTAAAGCTTTAGTAAAGAAACAGGTTGTTGCTGAAGAGTTGAGCTTTGAAAGATTAATTACATAGACATTTTCTTCTCTTGACCCATTTCCTTCAAGGAATTTGTTTCTAAGTCTCGAACTTGACATTGATTATTGAGAAATAGGACTTGGTGACCTTTATCACAGAGTTGGCTTATACTTAGTAGATTGTGCTTTAATCATTCAATGTAATGTCCTAGAATTTCCACGTCTTTATTAACTAAATTATTAATTTAATTTCCAACGAGTTAGTTTTACGAGATTATTTAAATCTTTTTATGTGATTAATTAATTATGCGATTAAATAATTATGTAATTAATTACTAAAATTAATTAAAGGGGGTCACTAATATGTTATTAAATTAGTGAAGAAACCCTAATGTTTTAATATCAAAATAATTGATAAGTTTCCTATTAATTAAATATTCAATTAAATTGAATATAATGAGTGAATTAAATATAATAAATTAATTAATATGATTATTAATTAATGTAAATAATGTGAAATATTAATAATAATATTTATTAGTCCATTTAGTAATTTAATACTTATGGGTTAGAATATTTAATTATTTATTCAATCTAATTATTTATTTAATCATGGATTGAATAATTAATGTGTAAATTATTAAATTAGCCCAACATGGGTCAATTAGTAGCCCAAGTGGAGAATAATAAAATTTGACAATTTAGTAGCCCAAACAATTTAATAGGAGCCCAATTGGTATTTTAAATTAAAGCCCAACGATTGACCAACTTGGAAAATACTTAATTTAACTATTATTAATTATTTAAAAAGTGAAAAGTGACTTGATTTTGGGACAAAACTAATGTCCATCAGCCGACCATGTGGAGAAGAGAGAGAAAAAAATTTGGTTTTGTTTGTATTCTGTTTTATTTTTATTTATTTAATATTAGGTTGCTTGTTTTGATTTTTGGGAAAGTCTTTTCCCACAAAATCCTCACCAACTAAGTCATGGCTTGTTAACTTGTGTAAGTATCCAATAGCTAGCTTGTAATGGTCAAAATTATTAGATACATTATGTGTATCTATTAATTTTTCAAGTATACTTGAAATTGATAGATGTTATTTCATTTTTTCTCCAAGTTTCAAAAGAGAGAGTTTGAGAGCAAAATATTTTGAGAGAGAGCAAGAGAAGGAGAAGGAGTTCTAAGCTAGTTTATGTCTTCAAGATTCACCACTTATTTTGGAAGAAAAAGAAGAATAGCCATTAAATCAAGGTAATGATTATTTTAAATGAAGTTTTGTTTTTAAATTAAATAAATCATCATGTTACTATAAACATGTTAATATGGTTATTAATGTGTAGTGGTAATATTTATGCCATGCTTGAGTTTAATATATTTGGTTTGTATTTTGGTATATTTTATATGCTAAAATATGTGTTTAATAGTGTGTAAACAAGTTTTGGAATTTATGTCCAAAAATATTTTTATAAAACTTAGGTTTGATGTTCTAATATTATAGAACATTAAATCATGAGAAAAACAAAGTTTGAATCACTCAAAATGGAGTTATATACAAAAAGTTATGATTTGTGGTAGTTTATGTGATGTAAAATTTTTTATAAAAAAATAATGATGTTAAATCATGAAAAATTATTTTTTCATGTTATAAATTAATATAAGGTGATTGGTAATTTTTTTGGATTTTTATTGATGATTTAAAGCTTACTTGTTGGTATAGTTTTTATTAAAATGGGTATCGCCGGAACACTGTTCACATTCTGCTTGGTAGAAAAAAAAAATAACACTGGCCGCGCAATGCGCGCAGCTACTGTTCACCAGAAACGCGGGGCCAAACGACGTCGTTTGGTGTCCGTCGAAATTTACTCCGCGCGATACGCGCGGAATCCGTATCCGGCTTTTCAAAAACGGCGTCGTTTTGGGCCATTCATTTCATTACGCGCGCCATGCGCGGACGAGAATTTCGGGGAAATTACATTTATGCCCCTCCGTGTTTTTTTTCGGCGAAATGACCATTTTGCCCTCGGTTCAGTTTTTCAACTTATTTACGGAAATGCCATTCGGGTTAATTTTAATTAATTTAAATATTTGAAAATTAATTTAAAATTATAACAAAAATAATAATAATACAAAAATAATATTGGGGAGGATATTTTTCATTAAGTTTAGTATTTAAATATTTTAAATATTAATCTAGTTAGCTAAACCATGGTTAAATTAAATAAATTTATTATTTATTATTTTAAATGTTAATAATAAATAAAGATGATAAATTAGCAATTATTATTTAATTCCTATTAAATAATACTTAAAGAGAGATAAAATTTATAAATTAATTATTATTTAATTAGCATTAAATAACGATTAATGGAAATTAAGTTATTAGAGTAATAATTTATTATTTAATTTAAATAATAAATAAGAATGATTTGATTATTATTTAACCTTAAATAATAATTAAAATTAATTAAATAATTAATTATTATTTAATTGACATTAAATAATAATTAAAGAGGATTAAGATTAGTAAACTATTATTTAATTTCCTTAAATTAAATAATAAGTAAGGTTAATTACTTAGTTAATTATTGGTTGATTAACATTAAATTAAAGAAGGTTAAAACTAAGTTAATAATTATTTATTATTTAATTATAATTAAATAATAAGTAAGTACAATTAGTTATTATTTATTTTAAATAATAACTAGAGTTAATTAATTAATTTCTATTTAATCAATATTAAATAGTAATTAAATAGAGATTGAGTTAATAAAATAAATTGAATTTAATTATGATTTAATTAAACAATTGTAATAAGTTGTTTAAGGGTTTAATAAGTGTCTAACGCTTAAGAAAAATATTTTCTAACTTATTAAATTATTAACCTAAAATGATTAAGGGTCTATAAGGTTAATAATATTGTTTTGACTACTGTAAATTATGTGTTAGTACTTATGTGTGGTAAATAAGTTCATTATTAAGCGTATAGTTATGCAAATACGCCGTACTAATTATTAGACCGACTTTATTAATGTTAGGTCTTTCAAAGCAAGTTAGTTAAAGCTAGACATTTATTGTAGCTGAGCAGACAGGCAAGTTCTCTAACCCTACTCATTTATTGTTGAACAAGTTTCTATACTTGTATTTATTGTCAAAGCTTGAAGTGGTTTAATTATTTAAAATTATCCCACATCCATATTATTTATAAAATCGCACTTAGTGCACTTGAAGCTTATTAGTTCTTGATTCATGAACTGTATTAAAAATGTCAAAAGCTAATAGTTCAGCTAGACATTACGTTTATAAATTCAATACTTGAATACTTTTAAAAGCTTATCCAAACCATTGTTGGGTGCGGATTTCTTATATTAAGTCTGAGAATTGAACAACCCTAAATTAGGGGATTTTGTGTCGGAAAACCGACTTTGGGCGCCAGTGACTAAATGTAATGCATATACAGCGGGTTGAATAGGCTGATCCCCTTGAAAGCCAAACAACTCAAAGGGTCAGAGGAAACTCTACTATACCCTCGTTAGTTCAGGGTCCTTAGTGACCGCTCAGCATTTTAAGATTCAAATCTTCTGTTTATTAAAAATTTGAATCCTGTTTCATTCACAATTGTTATATCTATTGTTGAATCATTGATGATATTTCCCATTCATTCATGATATATTAAATCTATATGATTGTTCTAAACTTGCTGAGCAAACTAGTTGCTCATTCTTGCTATATCATGAACCATTTTTCAGATAATCCTGATTGCTCAAAGAAGGATAAGGGAAAAGGAAATGCCAGAGCTTAAGTTAGTTTATGCATGCTAATTAGATGCTTAAATTTGTGTTTACTGTTGTTAAACCTTTTGTAATTCCTTATGATAGGAACTGTTTATGTTAAGGTTAATAGACCCTGGTATTGTAACCTTTTTGTAAGGGAACCAATATGTATTATTCTGCGATATTTAAATGCAATGTATGTATTTAATTGTTAGTAATATGTTGAATAGTGAGAACCAAACTCGAGGTTATGGAACCCGGATTTGGGGTCGTCACAGGTTGGTATCAGAGCTGTAGGTTAGAAACGTTAGGATTTGCAAAACCTAAGTTATAACCTTAGTATTAAACTCATATCGAGTGCGTTAGGAGATGAATTGGGGAGATTCATCATGTTGTGTATTTTTGGAGATGGATTGAGAAAATCCATCGAGCCGAGATGTACATGATAAAATATCATTTCATTTCATCAATGAATATATTTTATTGTTGTACTAACGTGTGTTATTTTTTTTATATGATATAGGATGGCAGAGATCGGACAGTTGAGTCGCATTGCTGAGGAGGACTATATTGATATCCATATGGATACTGCACAGCCGCTGGTGGCTGCACCCGTAGAGGAGCCAGGGTCGGATCCTGAGGAGGGGGATCGCGTGGAGCCCGTTTGGGGCAGAGTCATGAGGCCTTATAGTGAGGATGAGGCCGAGTCAGAGGAGTCTGAGGAGGAGGAGTCAGCTGATGGCATGGGCACCACTGCCGCTGACATCATAGAGGGACTGACCGATAGGAACGAGGGGCTGGAGGCAAGGGTCCAGCATCTAGAGGAGCAGAATCTGACCCACCAGTACATGGATGATCAGTATAGGGATGCAGCTTACCAGTTCTCTGGCGAGAACACAGAGTTGAAGGAGAGGATCGTAGGACTGGAGGATCAGGTACAGGAGTACGAGGATTCAGTGGAGCACTTTGCGGTGCTAACTCATCAGCTAGTAGATCAGGACGTAGAGCTGCAGGCCAAATTGGCAGTGGCTGAGACTAGGTTGGCAGAGGCTGAGCTGAAGGTTCAGCAAGTACAGGCAGAGAAAGCCGCCATCCGTGCACATTGGCAGGAGGCGATAGAGGACCGGATAGAGATGGAGACACAGCGGGATGCCGCTCATGGTCAGATGATGGAGCTAGAGGAGGAGGTCCGCGAGAAGCGGGTGAGGACGGATAGACTTAGCTATGTCTACCGATCTTCATATGGTAGACTTCAGAGCAGGGTACACTACTACCCAGCTGAAGAGGGTCAGTCTATGCACACCGTCAGCAGGAATGTGGTGATGGCCATCGGGGATGAGGAGTATGACGACGCGATCCGTAGGGGGATGCGCATTCAGTAGTAGTAGTTGTTTTCTAATTTCGTATGTAAATAGATGCAGTAGAACCCAAATTTTGTTTTATTAGAGGGTTAATATGTCACTAAATCCCAACTCTAGGAAGTTGTAGGATATGTCAGATCCCATCTTTTGTAGCTTCTCAGGGATAGAAGCATTTATAGCAGTATGCTGTCGATGTAAAGTGCTATGCACTACTGTTTTAGCATATGAATATAAATGCAGTCAAATTTATGTTTATATGTGTGTTGAAATAATTACTTGTATTTTAGCTAAAATTGTCTAAGATACAAAATAATGAAATGAAAAAGATGCAACCAGTATAATAATGTAAATTTTTGTTTATAACAGAAAATGCCGCCACGTAGACAACCACAAAAGAACCAGGGGGTAGAGGAGTCAGTTAACAATGACGAGGGGGGACACAACGTAGACCCTATGCAAAACTTCGTCGACATGCTAGCTGAGGCAATGCAAAACAGACACCCTGTTGTAGCAAATCCACCACCACCACCACCACCAACTCAGTTGGCAAATTTCAAAGATTTTAAAGCGGTGGGACCGCCAGAGTTTAGGGGAACGTCGGACCCGATAGAGGCCCAGTCATGGGTAAAGGAAATAGAGAAAGCATTTGTTATCTCTAGAGTGGCTGAGGAGCAAAAGACGATTTTTGCTACCTACATGATGAAGGGAGAAGCCAATTTCTGGTGGGAAGCTAATCAGAATAGGGTTGGCGATGGTGTGGTGCCATGGACGAGATTCAAGGAAATATTCGATGAGAATTATTTCCCGAAGAGTATGAAAAGTAGGATGGAGGTAAAGTTTCTAGAACTAAAGCAAGAGAACATGTCGGTTGCGGAGTACGCGGTAAAATTTAATGAGCTGGCCAGGTTCGCTCCACATCAGGTGGACACGGAGGAACGCAAGGCCAGAAGATTCGAGAATGGGTTAAGACCTTGGATATTCAACAAGGTAGCAGTACTGCAGATTGACTCATTCGCAACTTTGCTAGAGAAGTCAATCATTGCTGAAGGAGGAAGCGACGCGTTAACCAAGTACAACCAGGAGAGAAATAAGAAGAAAAATGAAGGGGGAAGCAAGAACAGCAACAGTGGAGGCAATAATAACAATAACAGCAATAAGCGTAAATGGGACAACAACAGTAACGACAAGAGCTCGGGGAATCAACAAGGAAGTGTTCAGAAAAGGCCGGCATGCAATATTTGTGGAAAGAATCATTTCGGGGAGTGCAGGAAAGGCAAGAACATGTGCTACAATTGTGGTCAGATGGAACATATTTCTCCAAATTGTCCCCTCCCAAAGAAAGTAAGATGCTTTTCTTGCGGAGCATCTGACCACGTGATAAAAGATTGCCCTAAGAAGAAGAATGACGGGAGTAGCGGCTACATGGGCAATAACAGCAAACTGGCTATCGGGGGACCGGTACCACAGAACAAGCCGACAGCCAGGACTTTCAATATGACGGTACAGGATGTCGTGGGGTCAAAAGACGTGGTGTCAGGTATTATTCCGATCAATAATATAAATGCATATGTATTGTTTGATTTGGGTGCTACCTGTTCATTTGTGTCTGATGATTTCGCTAGACGATTAGAGTTACCTAGGGACAAACTAGAAAACTCAATGAACATAGAAGTTGCTAATAAAGAAGTGATTCCGGTAGAGTACATACATAGAAATTGTTGTGCTGAAATCAGGGGTCAGAAGTTAAATGTGAATCTAATTCCAATACGACTGGGGGAATTCGATGTAACACTTGGGATGGATTGGTTGTTTAACCACGGGGCGATAATTGATTGTCAGAAGACGTGCATACACCTTAAGACACCAAATAAGTATAAGGTCGTATTTTATGGCAGCAAATCGTCAAGACAGTCTTCTTGTCTGACGATGATGCAAGCCAAGAAATTATTGAAGAAAGGTTGTGTAGGGTATTTGGCTCATGTGGTTGATACACAAGCGGTGAGTCCCGAGATGGAGCAAATACCAGTAGTTAGGGAGTTTATGGATGTTTTTCCAGATGTACTGTCAGGCTTACTGCTGGACAGGGAGATAGAATTTGTGATTGATTTAGTACCGGGGACAACACCGATATCGAAAGCACCATATAGGATGGCTCCGGTAGAACTGAAGGAATTGATGGTGCAATTGCAGGAGTTGTTAGATAATAAGTACATTCTGCCAAGTGTTTCTCCATGGGGAGCACCGGTGCTGTTTGTAAAGAAGAAGGATGGATCGATGAGATTGTGTATGGATTATAGAGAGCTGAATAAGGTGACAATTAAGAACAAGTACCCGTTACCACGAATTGACGATCTTTTCGATCAATTGAAAGGGGCGAAGTACTTTTCAAAGATTGACTTAAGGATTGGTTATCATCAGTTGAAAGTCAGGAAGGAGGATGTACCCAAGACGACATTCAGAACTCGATATGGGCATTATGAGTTTCTGGTGATGTCGTTTGGACTAACGAATGTGCCAGCCGCATTTATGGACATGATGAACAGAATATTCAAGCAATACTTGGATAAATTTGTAGTCGTGTTCATTGACGATATTTTGGTGTATTCCAAAACAGAGGAAGAGCATGCTGAACACCTAAGATTGGTGTTGGAGATTTTACGGAAGGAGCGGTTGCACGCTAAGTTTTCAAAGTTTGAATTCTGGTTGGAGAGAGTTCAATTTTTAGGTCATGTTATTGACAAGGAGGGAGTTTCGGTTGATCCGGCGAAGGTTGAATCGGTAATGAATTGGGAACAACCAAGGACGCCGACAGAAGTAAGAAGTTTCTTAGGGCTAGCGGGTTACTATCGGAGGTTCATTCAAGACTTCTCAAAGATAGCAACACCGTTGACCAACTTAACAAGAAAGACGGTAAAATACGTGTGGACGGAGAAGTGTGAGGAAAGTTTTCAGAAGTTAAAGAAAAGACTTAGTGAAGCACCTGTATTGACCTTACCAGACGATACATGAGGTTTTACGGTCTACAGTGATGCATCGCACAAGGGGCTTGGCTGTGTGCTTATGCAAAACGGCAAAGTCATTGTGTATGCGTCCAGACAATTAAAAGATTATGAGAAGGGATATCCTACCCACGACTTGGAATTGGCAGCGGTAGTGTTTGCCCTTAAAATTTGGAGGCATTATTTGTATGGAGAGAAATGTGAGATATTCACAGACCATAAGAGTCTAAAATATATCTTCACACAGAAGGAGTTGAATATGAGGCAACGGAGATGGTCGGAATTGATCAAAGATTATGATTGTGAAATTCTATATCATCCCGGCAAGGCCAACGTAGTAGCGGATGCTCTGAGTAGAAAGAGCAGGGAGAAATTGTTCATATTGACAGATCAAGAACAATTGGTTCAAGAGATGGCTCGAATGGAGTTGGAAGTGAGGAGTCCAAACGAGTCAATAGAAGTCGAGGCGAGCCCAACCTTGTTAGATAGGGTGAAAGAGGCTCAAGACAAAGATGAGGAATGTGACAGAATCCGGAAGAGGATGACCGATGGAGAAGAGGTCAAGTTTAAAATTGATAGCATGGGATTGCTGTGATTTGAAAATCGTGTTTGGGTACCGCTAGTGCCTGAATTACGAGAGGAAATTTTGCAAGAGGTCCACAGTACGAGATACTCGATACATCCGGGGAGTACGAAGATGTATCAAGATCTACGTCAGCATTTTTGGTGGCCGAATTTAAAAAGGGAGGTTGCAGAATGTGTCAGCCGATGCCTAACTTGTCAAAGGGTAAAGGCCGAACATCAGAGACCAAGTGGATTATTACAGCCGTTAGAAATTCCTGAGTGGAAATGGGAGCATATCACAAAGGATTTTGTGGTAGGACTTCCAGCAACACAGAAGGGATATGACGCAATTTGGGTGATTGTGGATCGGCTAACAAAGTCAGCGCACTTTTTGCCGA
This sequence comes from Hedera helix, assembly GCA_947179155.2. Taxonomy (NCBI): domain Eukaryota; kingdom Viridiplantae; phylum Streptophyta; class Magnoliopsida; order Apiales; family Araliaceae; genus Hedera; species Hedera helix. The sequence continues at coordinate 13,233,501 of OX359282.1, read as the reverse complement.
TCAAGATTAGGTTCAGTTTGGATCAGTTGGCCAAATTGTACATCAAAGAGATAGTTTCAAGACATGGGGTGCCGGTATCGATTGTGTTAGACAGAGACCTGCGCTTCACGTCAAAATTTGGGAGAAGTCTTCAGGAGAGATTGGGGACACAGTTGAGAATGAGTACAGCGTATCATCCGCAGATCGATGGGCAAAGTGAGAGAACAATTCAGACATTGGAAGATATGCTCAGGGCCTGCGTGATGGATTTCAAGGGCAGTTGGGAAATCCATCTACCACTAGTTGAGTTTGCATACAACAACAGTTATCATGCGAGCATAGGTATGCCGCCTTACGAAGCTTTATATGGCAGAAAATGCAGAACACCTCTATGTTGGGATGAGGTAGGAGAACGCCGACTGTTGGGGCCAGAATTGGTTCAACAGACGGTAGAAATTATCAAGGTAATAAGAGCTCGGCTAGTAGCAGCTCAAGACCGTCAAAAGAAATACGCCGATTTACATCGACAGAAACGAGACTTCGAAGTGGGGAGTTTTGTGTTCATTAAGGTATCTCCCTGGAAATGGAAGATCAGATTTGGAAAGAAGGGGAAACTGAGTCCAAGGTTTATAGGACCGTTCGAAATATTGAGGAGAGTGGGTGAAGTAGCATACGAGGTAGCTTTACCTCCTGAATTGGAACATATTCACAATGTGTTTCATGTGTCAGTATTACGGCCATACAAACCAGACTATAATCACGTTATCTCCTATGAACCAATTCAAGTCGGGAAGGACTTATCATATGAAGAAGTTCCTGTTCAGATACTCGATAGGAAGGAACAGAAACTGAGAAATAAGATAATTCATTCTGTCAAAGTACTCTGGAGGAATCACGCCATTGAAGAAGCTACGTGGGAATTAGAGGAGGAAATGAGGGCAAATTACCCGTTTTTATTTGAGTAACCTTATTTTACAATTCCGATGACGGAATTTTTATAAGGAGGGGAGAATGTAATGTCCTAGAATTTCCACGTCTTTATTAATTAAATTATTAATTTAATTTCCAACGAGTTAGTTTACGAGATTATTTAAATCTTTTTATGTGATTAATTAATTATGTGATTAAATAATTATGTAATTAATTACTAAAATTAATTAAAGGGGGTCACTAATATGTTATTAAATTAGTGAAGAAACCCTAATGTTTTAATATCAAAATAATTGATAAGTTTCCTATTAATTAAATATTCAATTAAATTGAATATAATGAGTGAATTAAATATAATAAATTAATTAATATGATTATTAATTAATGTAAATAATGTGAAATATTAATAATAATATTTATTAGTCCATTTAGTAATTTAATACTTATGGGTTAGAATATTTAATTATTTATTCAATCTAATTATTTATTTAATCATGGATTGAATAATTAATGTGTAAATTATTAAATTAGCCCAACATGGGTCAATTAGTAGCCCAAGTGGAGAATAATAAAATTTGACAATTTAGTAGCCCAAACAATTTAATAGGAGCCCAATTGGTATTTTAAATTAAAGCCCAACGATTGGCCAACTTGGAAAATACTTAATTTAACTATTATTAATTATTTAAAAAGTGGAAAGTGACTTGATTTTGGGACAAAACTAATGTCCATCAGCCGACCATGTGGAGAAGAGAGAGAAAAAAATTTGGTTTTGTTTTTATTTTGTTTTATTTTTATTTATTTAATATTAGGTTGCTTGTTTTGATTTTTGGGAAAGTCTTTTCCCACAAAATCCTCACCAACTAAGTCATGGCTTGTTAACTTGTGTAAGTATCCAATAGCTAGCTTGTAATGGTCAAAATTATTAGATACATTATGTGTATCTATTAATTTTTCAAGTATACTTGAAATTGATAGATGTTATTTCATTTTTTCTCCAAGTTTCAAAAGAGAGAGTTTGAGAGCAAAATATTTTGAGAGAGAGCAAGAGAAGGAGAAGGAGTTCTAAGCTAGTTTATGTCTTCAAGATTCACCACTTATTTTGGAAGAAAAAGAAGAATAGCCATTAAATCAAGGTAATGATTATTTTAAATGAAGTTTTGTTTTTAAATTAAATAAATCATCATGTTACTATAAACATGTTAATATGGTTATTAATGTGTAGTGGTAATATTTATGCCATGCTTGAGTTTAATATGTTTGGTTTGTATTTTGGTATATTTTATATGCTAAAATATGTGTTTAATAGTGTGTAAACAAGTTTTGGAATTTATGTCCAAAAATATTTTTATAAAACTTAGGTTTGATGTTCTAATATTATAGAACATTAAATCATGAGAAAAACAAAGTTTGAATCACTCAAAATGGAGTTATATACAAAAAGTTATGATTTGTGGTAGTTTATGTGATGTAAAATTTTTTATAAAAAAATAATGATGTTAAATCATGAAAAATTATTTTTTCATGTTATAAATTAATATAAGGTGATTGGTAATTTTTTTGGATTTTTATTGATGATTTAAAGCTTACTTGTTGGTATAGTTTTTATTAAAATGGGTATCGCCGGAACACTGTTCACATTCTGCTTGGTAGAAAAAAAAAATAACACTGGCCGCGCAATGCGCGCAGCTACTGTTCACCAGAAACGCGGAGCCAAACGACGTCGTTTGGTGTCCGTCGAAATTTACTCCGCGCGATACGCGCGGAATCCGTATCCGGCTTTTCAAAAACGGCGTCGTTTTGGGCCATTCATTTCATTACGCGCGCCATGCGCGGACTAGAATTTCGGGGAAATTACATTTATGCCCCTCCGTGTTTTTTTTCGGCGAAATGACCATTTTGCCCTCGGTTCAGTTTTTCAACTTATTTACGGAAATGCCATTCGGGTTAATTTTAATTAATTTAAATATTTGAAAATTAATTTAAAATTATAACAAAAATAATAATAATACAAAAATAATATTGGGGAGGATATTTTTCATTAAGTTTAGTATTGAAATATTTTAAATATTAATCTAGTTAGCTAAACCATGGTTAAGTTAAATAAATTTATTATTTATTATTTTAAATGTTAATAATAAATAAAGATGATAAATTAGCAATTATTATTTAATTCCTATTAAATAATACTTAAAGAGAGATAAGATTTATAAATTAATTATTTATTATTTAAATATTATTAAATAATAAATAAGGATAATTAAGTAATTAATTATTATTTAATTAGCATTAAATAACGATTAATGGAAATTAAGTTATTAGAGTAATAATTTATTATTTAATTTAAATAATAAATAAGAATGATTTGATTATTATTTAACCTTAAATAATAATTAAAATTAATTAAATAATTAATTATTATTTAATTGACATTAAATAATAATTAAAGAGGATTAAGATTAGTAAACTATTATTTAATTTCCTTAAATTAAATAATAAGTAAGGTTAATTACTTAGTTAATTATTGGTTGATTAACATTAAATTAAAGAAGGTTAAAACTAAGTTAATAATTATTTATTATTTAATTATAATTAAATAATAAGTAAGTACAATTAGTTATTATTTATTTTAAATAATAACTAGAGTTAATTAATTAATTTCTATTTAATCAATATTAAATAGTAATTAAATAGAGATTGAGTTAATAAAATAAATTGAATTTAATTATGATTTAATTAAACAATTGTAATAAGTTGTTTAAGGGTTTAATAAGTGTCTAACGCTTAAGAAAAATATTTTCTAACTTATTAAATTATTAACCTAAAATGATTAAGGGTCTATGTGACGACCCCAAATCCGGGTTCCTTTAACCCTGGACCTGGTTCATCACTATACATCATCATCATACATGTTCTATAACTAATGCGGAATATATAAACATAAATTGTTTATTCTACAATATTTCCCAAGGTTTCTAACCTTAACTTACATATATACCTTTAGATTCATAAAAAGGTTTACAAAATTACTTACGTCATATAACAATTTAGTTATAATGCATATCACTATAATCTTGTCTTTTGCTTCTGTCTCCGTCTCTCCTTGGACATTCGTATTATTCTGAAATTTATTATCATGATATAGCAAGAGTGAGCAACGACTTTGCTCAGCAAGTTTAAATACAATAACGATATATCATGATTGAAAGAAAGAACAAGCTTTTGGATTTTCAACAATGTAATAATTGTGAAAGAGTACGAATCATATTTTCAATAATTTGAATGACTGAATCAAGTAATATTGAGTGTCAATAATGACCATGAACAAATTTAACTGAACCTATGGTAATGAAGGTGATCAGCCTTTCATACCTGATGAACACATGCAACAAGCACTATGTGCGAATCAACAATTTAACGATGTGGAATAATTATACAGAATTAAACCATAGCATGCTTGAAACGTAATAACTTGAATTTGAGTTAGGAACTTGAACAATAAAATAATATATCCTGCTCGAATATAATTTGAGTAGGGTTTAGGAAACTTGCACAAAATAAAGTTCGAAGTTAGGAAACTTGCCTGTCTGCTCAGCTACAATAAATGTCTAGCTTTAACTAACTGGCTTTGAAAGACCTAACATTAATAAAGTTGGTCTAATAATTAGTACAACGTATTTGTACAACTAAACGCTCATTAAGGAACTTATCTACCACTCATAAGTACTAACACATGATATACATCAGTCAAAACAATATCATTAACCTTATAGACCCTCAATCATATTAGGTTAATAATTTAATAAGTTAGAAAATAATTTTCTCATGTGTGAAACACTTATTAAACTATTAAACAATTTATTATAATTGTTTAAACAAAAGAGTTAAAAGACACTTTCTTTATTTCATTTAATTACTATTTAACATTAATTAAATAGTAAGTAATTAACTACCTTTAGTTATTATTTAATAATAAATAATAACTTACTAGATTTATTTATTATTTAAAGTTAATCAAATAATAAATAATTAAAATAATCAAATATCATTAGTTATTATTTAATAAATAATAATAACTAACTAACTAGATTCATTTATTATTTAAAGTAAATTAAATAATAAATAATACAATTATATAGTAAATACCCAAATATCATTAGTTATTATTTAATAATAAATAATAACTAACTAAATTTATTTATTATTTAAAGTTAATCAAATAATAAATAATTAAGTAATCAATCTTAGTTGTCTTTAATTATTATTTAATAGTAATTAAATAATAATTAATTAATTTATCATCCTTGTTTATTATTTAATATTAATTAAATAATAATTAATTTAATCATAAATTCAGAAGATATAATATTAAACTAACTAGATTAATATTTAACATTTAAATATTAATCCTAAATACTTATTATATTTGGAAAAATATAATATTAAACTAACTAGATTAATATTTATAACATTTAAATATTAATCCTAAATACTTATTATATTTGAAAAAATATAACATTAAACTAACTAGATTAATATTTACAACATTTAAATATTAATCCTAAATACTTATTATATTTGAAAAATATAATATTAAACTAACTAGATTAATATTTACAACATTTAAATATTAATCCTAAATACTTATTATATTTGAATAATATAATATTAAACTAATCTTGATTAATATTTACAACATTTAAATATTAATCCTAAATACTTATTATATTTGAAAAATATAATATTAAACTAACTAGATTAATATTTACAACATTTAAATATTAATCCTAAATACTTATTATATTTGGAAAATATAATATTATATGCCTAAATATCATTTTTGTATTATTATTATTTTAAATTAATTTTTAAACATTTAAATTAATTAAAATTATCCAGAATGACAATTCTGTAATTAAATCGAAAAACTGATACGAGGGCAATTTCGTAATTACGCAGAAAAAGACCGGAGGGGCAGTATCGTAATTTACGGCAAAATTGTCCCTCGCGCATTGCGCGCGCTGACATTTCTACGGTACCAAAACGGTGCCGTTTCGGAACACCGTCTGTTGGCTTCCGCGCATATCGCGCGGGGACTGAATTTTGTACCCAAAACGACGTCGTATTGTACGCGGTCTGGCGAGTAAACAGTGTCTCGCGCATTGCGCGGCCGACATTTTTTTTTTTCCCTCCAAGCAGATTGTGAACAGTACTTTTTATACACCACTTTAATAAAAATTATACATTCAAGTAAGCTTTAAAAAATCCAAAAAAATTACCAATCACTTAATATCAATTTATAACATGAAAATTTAATTTTTCATGATTTAATATTAAAATTTTTTATAAAAATTTTTACATCACATAAACTACCACAAATCATAACTTTTTGTGTATAACTCCATTTTGAGTTATTCAAACTTTGTTTTTCTCATGATTTAATGTTCTATAATATTTTAACATTAAATCTAAATTTTATGAAAATTATTTTTGGACATTATTTTAAGATTTGATTTAACACCACCAAACGCATGTTTTTAGCATATAAATTATACCAAAACACAAACCAAGGATATTAAACTCAAGCATGGCATAAATATTATTACCACACATTAATAACTATATTAACATATTTATACTCATATGTTAGTTTATTTAATTTAAAAACAAAAATTAAATTTAAATAACTATTACCTTGATTTAATGGTTATTCTCCTTTTTCTTCCAAAAATGGTTGTGAATCTTGAAGATATAACCCAAGAACTCCTTCTCCTTCATTATCCTTGCTCTCAAATATTTTCTCACCTCTCAAATGCTCTCTAGCTCTCTTTAGCTTTGAAAAATGAAAGATGATAAATGACTAACTCTTTTAGCCTCCAAATGCAAGTATACTTGCATTTCTATAGATATAAAATATATCTATCCATCCTAGCCATCAAGAGCCTAGCAAAGATACTAGCACAAGAAAAGCTTTAAGGACTAGAGTTGGTGAAAAGAGGGATGGTCCATGTATTTTAAAAAAATTAATACAAGCAACCAATTATTAAATAAATAAATAATAAAATAACACAATTAACATTTCACTCTCTTTCTCACCATCTTGTCGGCTGAGACCATTCTTCTTGTCCCAAAATTGATGACACAAGTCCCTTTTTAAATAATTAATAGTTTTATAAAGTATTTTTCAAGTGGGCCAAGCTTTGGGCTTTATTTAAAAATACCAATTGGGCTCTAATTAAATTGTTTGGGCTACTAAATTGTCAAACTTTATTATTCTACACTTTGGCTACTAATTGACCCATGTTGGGCTAATTTAATAATTTACACATTAATTATTCAATCCATGATTAAATAAATAATTAGATTGAATAAATAATTAAATACTTTAACCCATAAGTATTAAATTACTAAATGGACTAATAAATATTATTATTAATATTTCACATTATTTACATTAATTAATAATCATATTAATTAATTTATAAAATTTAATTCACTCATTATATTCAATTTAATTGAATATTTAATTAATGACAACTTATCAATTATTTTGATATTAAAACTTTAGAGTGTATTCGCTAATAATAATATATATAATCTATATATATTATTTATACACATTACTTTACCTCAAAACAATTTCACAATAAATTATGAAATTAAAATAAATACAATATATAATTTAATATATATTATTTAGGCCATAAATTAAATTATTTCATACATTTACATTAAATAATTCATTTTTCATCAATTATGGAAATAATTCCATTTACCCGAAAATACATTAAAATAATAATATATTTACTCAATTTCTTATTTAAATAATTTATTTAATTATTTAATTAATATTACACAAATAATTGTATAATTAAATTTCTTACTCTCATAAATCATTTACAATGATTTATTTAATTATAAAATATATTCATTTAATATATTCAATTACTATTTAAAATTACTCAATTGATTTAATCCCTTTATATATATGTACATATATATAAAATTAAATATTTGTACAATATATATAATTACTATTCTCCCTTAATTAATCCAACTACTTTATATAATTTATAATTATATAAATTACATAATTATTCCTCACAAATAATTTATCAATAATTTGTGTAAATATTGATTAATGAATATAATCAATATATTAACTAAATTAATTCCACAATAAACATTTTAATTCAAATCGGATTAATTCAATAGTAATCCCTCTATTTATCACAATTTAATTAACCATTAAATTATGTTACTAAATATGCACGCATATATATATTCATATAAATACATATTTAATTTACACGCAACCACGTCGCATAATTACATAACTCCACTAATTAAATTATCTTAATCTAATTAGACTTGCTATTAGCCAAGTTCATTGAATTATCACTGTACTTGCTAACTTAAAAAAAATTGATATCACCATATCTAAGTTAGTCCGTTAAATTTAATTTGGACCTCTATTTATCTACCACTACTAGGTTATCAAACTCCAACCTTTATTAAATATTAGATATTTTATTTCTAATTCATTTAAATATCCGGGATATTACATTCACCCCTTCTTCTAAAAATTTCGTCCCCGAAATTATCTCATACACATTTCTACCAATTTTCATCTCTGAGTATAACTCTTTACTCATCAAATTCTATGACCACCCTTTTCTAGGAAGTTCATATTTCTAAACTCATAATTCCAGAACAATGGAATATCTTGCAGAAGAATAAATTGAAAATCAATATCTTACAGAAGAATAAATTGAAAATCAAAATATTCATTAAAACTTTCATACTATGCTGAGGGGTCATCAAGACTGTGAACATGGAATTAACTGAATTCCGAATAAATAGTATTTATCCCTGTAAATACTTACAAACAGAGTGTTTATCAATCGCAAAGACTGAAAACATTCCATAGGTGTACGCTAGGTGATCAGCCTATCGTACTTCTGCGTTGTGCACAACGACTTCTCACGGGGTCGAACTCTTTGGATTTACCAACCCATATCAGCATGCCACCACTGTTGGGCGCCCCCTCGCGGGTTCTTTATTCATGGCTCTGACATATCCCCCATTACGGGGTTGTTCACCTCAGACGTACTACAAAATTCCGCTCCAGCATAACTTGGATTGGAAAATAAAACTTGAGTCATTTCTGACCAAAAGTGTCCAGTCAAAATAAATGACATAGACTCACATCATTGAACTGTTCGTATATTACGATTCAAAAAAAAAAAAAAATCATTTCAGATTAGTTAAAGTACTAAAATTCATTTATAGGACTTCATGATACCGCACCGTTGCAACAGTGCGTTGAGGATTCCGTCTTTTTCATCTCTGCACCATGGCTTTAATGGCGTGTGATGATTTTATAAATACATTTTGATATTTTCAAATCAATTTGTCTTGCCGAAACAATTAGCATAGACTCTTCTTTAAACGTTTCAAAATACTAAAAATCATTTTATGACTTTGTCATACTACATCATACCATAGGTGGCTTTAAACATCCAACACTAGGTTACTCTGCAATTGATGACTCCGTCGTTTATCATCTCTGCACTAAATGCATTAATGATTTCAAAAATAAATTTGTCTTTTCAAAAGCACAAAAGTGCGAATTTGGCACGATTTTAAGAATTTCAAAGTCTAGCATAGCTAGAAGATTTGGAATATCCTAAAACCTCAAAACACCTCAAATTTTTTCTCCACATTCTTTTCCAGCTTAATAACTATATCTAGTATAGCTTTAATCTTGCTACTTAACTCTATCCATACCTACTGTTCATCAAACTTACCACGTATTTGGGTTCAGCAACTTACCACAATCATATGGTTTGAGGAACTTGTCCTAGTCAGGCCAAAGTCGCCCATTCGCTGAGGGGCTCCACCACATGACTATGAGTCACGAACTTACTATGCGTGTCAGTTCTCAGAACACGAACTTATCTTAACATCCTCTACCTATCCGTTATACACATGAGAAAAGAATCACCTTCTCAACATACATATAGTGAATAGCGCGACACCAGGTTTCAGTTGATTATCATTATAGGAAGCCAAGTGGTCGTCAAACCAAACACAATCTCCTGCCCATACAAGAAATTGTACAACTCAGCCACTAATATGAGTCCTCAATTAAAAACCTACAAACCTCTAACTTCTCTTAACTTGATATGAATTTTGTCAATTCATACCTTATCACACTCAACACTTCAAGAGTCCACTTGTTACTATTTTAGTATCTTCATTGTTATAACACCATGCTATCAAAACAACCTCTTAATCATTTAACAGACCATTTGTCATTCCATGATTTTACTATGATCATCGGGATCTTATATCAAAATTGATTTCACTGTACTATTTCTCCTTTATTCTAGGATCGTTTAATTCTATCACTTTATCATTCATCTTTGATCATTTCACTGTACGATCCTTCTCTTGTTAAATTCTTGAATCAAGTGTTCCCTGATTCTTATTCCATTTATTTGGATTACACTCATTGAAGATCCTTCTTTGAATCTTTTCATATATCTATGTATCTATATAGATTTATTTCCTCATTTATGAACTGTATATGTTCATTTCTAAACTCTATCTGAGTTTATCCTTTCACTGTCTTCATTATCTTTCCATGATTATAGCCTAAGGTACTGCTACCTAAGAACTATAACCTATCGGCTCTGATACCAACCTGTGACGACCCCAAATCCGGGTTCCTTTAACCCTGGACCTGGTTCATCACTATACATCATCATCATACATGTTCTATAACTAATGCGGAATATATAAACATAAATTGTTTATTCTACAATATTTCCCAAGGTTTCTAACCTTAACTTACATATATACCTTTAGATTCATAAAAAGGTTTACAAAATTACTTACGTCATATAACAATTTAGTTATAATGCATATCACTATAATCTTGTCTTTTGCTTCTGTCTCCGTCTCTCCTTGGACATTCGTATTATTCTGAAATTTATTATCATGATATAGCAAGAGTGAGCAACGACTTTGCTCAGCAAGTTTAAATACAATAACGATATATCATGATTGAAAGAAAGAACAAGCTTTTGGATTTTCAACAATGTAATAATTGTGAAAGAGTACGAATCATATTTTCAATAATTTGAATGACTGAATCAAGTAATATTGAGTGTCAATAATGACCATGAACAAATTTAACTGAACCTATGGTAATGAAGGTGATCAGCCTTTCATACCTGATGAACACATGCAACAAGCACTATGTGCGAATCAACAATTTAACGATGTGGAATAATTATACAGAATTAAACCATAGCATGCTTCAAACGTAATAACTTGAATTTGAGTTAGGAACTTGAACAATAAAATAATATATCCTGCTCGAATATAATTTGAGTAGGGTTTAGGAAACTTGCACAAAATAAAGTTCGAAGTTAGGAAACTTGCCTGTCTGCTCAGCTACAATAAATGTCTAGCTTTAACTAACTGGCTTTGAAAGACCTAACATTAATAAAGTTGGTCTAATAATTAGTACAACGTATTTGTACAACTAAACGCTCATTAAGGAACTTATCTACCACTCATAAGTACTAACACATGATATACATCAGTCAAAACAATATCATTAACCTTATAGACCCTCAATCATATTAGGTTAATAATTTAATAAGTTAGAAAATAATTTTCTCATGTGTGAAACACTTATTAAACTATTAAACAATTTATTATAATTGTTTAAACAAAAGAGTTAAAAGACACTTTCTTTATTTCATTTAATTACTATTTAACATTAATTAAATAGTAAGTAATTAACTACCTTTAGTTATTATTTAATAATAAATAATAACTTACTAGATTTATTTATTATTTAAAGTTAATCAAATAATAAATAATTAAAATAATCAAATATCATTAGTTATTATTTAATAAATAATAATAACTAACTAACTAGATTCATTTATTATTTAAAGTAAATTAAATAATAAATAATACAATTATATAGTAAATACCCAAATATCATTAGTTATTATTTAATAATAAATAATAACTAACTAAATTTATTTATTATTTAAAGTTAATCAAATAATAAATAATTAAGTAATCAATCTTAGTTGTCTTTAATTATTATTTAATAGTAATTAAATAATAATTAATTAATTTATCATCCTTGTTTATTATTTAATATTAATTAAATAATAATTAATTTAATCATAAATTCAGAAGATATAATATTAAACTAACTAGATTAATATTTAACATTTAAATATTAATCCTAAATACTTATTATATTTGGAAAAATATAATATTAAACTAACTAGATTAATATTTATAACATTTAAATATTAATCCTAAATACTTATTATATTTGAAAAAATATAACATTAAACTAACTAGATTAATATTTACAACATTTAAATATTAATCCTAAATACTTATTATATTTGAAAAATATAATATTAAACTAACTAGATTAATATTTACAACATTTAAATATTAATCCTAAATACTTATTATATTTGAATAATATAATATTAAACTAATCTTGATTAATATTTATAACATTTAAATATTAATCCTAAATACTTATTATATTTGAAAAATATAATATTAAACTAACTAGATTAATATTTACAACATTTAAATATTAATCCTAAATACTTATTATATTTGGAAAATATAATATTATATGCCTAAATATCATTTTTGTATTATTATTATTTTAAATTAATTTTTAAACATTTAAATTAATTAAAATTATCCAGAATGGCAATTCTGTAATTAAATCGAAAAACTGATACGAGGGCAATTTCGTAATTACGCAGAAAAAGACCGGAGGGGCAGTATCGTAATTTACGGCAAAATTGTCCCTCGCGCATTGCGCGCGCTGACATTTCTACGGTACCAAAACGGTGCCGTTTCGGAACACCGTCTGTTGGCTTCCGCGCATATCGCGCGGGGACTGAATTTTGTACCCAAAACGACGTCGTATTGTACGCGGTCTGGCGAGTAAACAGTGTCTCGCGCATTGCGCGGCCGACATTTTTTTTTTCCCTCCAAGCAGATTGTGAACAGTACTTTTTATACACCACTTTAATAAAAATTATACATTCAAGTAAGCTTTAAAAAATCCAAAAAAATTACCAATCACTTAATATCAATTTATAACATGAAAATTTAATTTTTCATGATTTAATATTAAAAGTTTTTATAAAAATTTTTACATCACATAAACTACCACAAATCATAACTTTTTGTGTATAACTCCATTTTGAGTGATTCAAACTTTGTTTTTCTCATGATTTAATGTTCTATAATATTTTAACATTAAATCTAAATTTTATGAAAATTATTTTTGGACATTATTTTAAGATTTGATTTAACACCACCAAACGCATGTTTTTAGCATATAAATTATACCAAAACACAAACCAAGGATATTAAACTCAAGCATGGCATAAATATTATTACCACACATTAATAACTATATTAACATATTTATACTCATATGTTAGTTTATTTAATTTAAAAACAAAAATTAAATTTAAATAACTATTACCTTGATTTAATGGTTATTCTCCTTTTTCTTCCAAAAATGGTTGTGAATCTTGAAGATATAACCCAAGAACTCCTTCTCCTTCATTATCCTTGCTCTCAAATATTTTCTCACCTCTCAAATGCTCTCTAGCTCTCTTTAGCTTTGAAAAATGAAAGATGATAAATGACTAACTCTTTTAGCCTCCAAATGCAAGTATACTTGCATTTCTATAGATATAAAATATATCTATCCATCCTAGTCATCAAGAGCCTAGCAAAGATACTAGCACAAGAAAAGCTTTAAGGACTAGAGTTGGTGAAAAGAGGGATGGTCCATGTATTTTAAAAAAATTAATACAAGCAACCAATTATTAAATAAATAAATAATAAAATAACACAATTAACATTTCACTCTCTTTCTCACCATCTTGTCGGCTGAGACCATTCTTCTTGTCCCAAAATTGATGACACAAGTCCCTTTTTAAATAATTAATAGTTTTATAAAGTATTTTTCAAGTGGGCCAAGCTTTGGGCTTTATTTAAAAATACCAATTGGGCTCTAATTAAATTGTTTGGGCTACTAAATTGTCAAACTTTATTATTCTACACTTTGGCTACTAATTGACCCATGTTGGGCTAATTTAATAATTTACACATTAATTATTCAATCCATGATTAAATAAATAATTAGATTGAATAAATAATTAAATACTTTAACCCATAAGTATTAAATTACTAAATGGACTAATAAATATTATTATTAATATTTCACATTATTTACATTAATTAATAATCATATTAATTAATTTATAAAATTTAATTCACTCATTATATTCAATTTAATTGAATATTTAATTAATGACAACTTATCAATTATTTTGATATTAAAACTTTAGAGTGTATTCGCTAATAATAATATATATAATCTATATATATTATTTATACACATTACTTTACCTCAAAACAATTTCACAATAAATTATGAAATTAAAATAAATACAATATATAATTTAATATATATTATTTAGGCCATAAATTAAATTATTTCATACATTTACATTAAATAATTCATTTTTCATCAATTATGGAAATAATTCCATTTACCCGAAAATACATTAAAATAATAATATATTTACTCAATTTCTTATTTAAATAATTTATTTAATTATTTAATTAATATTACACAAATAATTGTATAATTAAATTTCTTACTCTCATAAATCATTTACAATGATTTATTTAATTATAAAATATATTCATTTAATATATTCAATTACTATTTAAAATTACTCAATTGATTTAATCCCTTTATATATATGTACATATATATAAAATTAAATATTTGTACAATATATATAATTACTATTCTCCCTTAATTAATCCAACTACTTTATATAATTTATAATTATATAAATTACATAATTATTCCTCACAAATAATTTATCAATAATTTGTGTAAATATTGATTAATGAATATAATCAATATATTAACTAAATTAATTCCACAATAAACATTTTAATTCAAATCGGATTAATTCAATAGTAATCCCTCTATTTATCACAATTTAATTAACCATTAAATTATGTTACTAAATATGCACGCATATATATATTCATATAAATACATATTTAATTTACACGCAACCACGTCGCATAATTACATAACTCCACTAATTAAATTATCTTAATCTAATTAGACTTGCTATTAGCCAAGTTCATTGAATTATCACTGTACTTGCTAACTTAAAAAAATTTGATATCACCATATCTAAGTTAGTCCGTTAAATTTAATTTGGACCTCTATTTATCTACCACTACTAGGTTATCAAACTCCAACCTTTATTAAATATTAGATATTTTATTTCTAATTCATTTAAATATCCGGGATATTACAGTCTATAAGGTTAATAATAGTGTTTTGACTACTGTAAATTATGTGTTAGTACTTATGTGTGGTAAATAAGTTCATTATTAAGCGTATAGTTATGCAAATACGCCGTACTAATTATTAGACCGACTTTATTAATGTTAGGTCTTTCAAAGCAAGTTAGTTAAAGCTAGACATTTATTGTAGCTGAGCAGACAGACAAGTTCTCTAACCCTACTCATTTATTGTTGAACAAGTTTCTATACTTGTATTTATTGTCAAAGCTTGAAGTGGTTTAATTATTTAAAATTATCCCACATCCATATTATTTATAAAATCGCACTTAGTGCACTTGAAGCTTATTAGTTCTTGATTCATGAACTGTATTAAAAATGTCAAAAGCTAATAGTTCAGCTAGACATTATGTTTATAAATTCAAAACTTAAATACTTTTAAAAGCTTATCCAAACCATTGTTGGGTGCGGATTTCTTATATTAAGTCTGAGAATTGAACAACCCTAAATTTGGGGATTTTGTGTCGGGAAACCGACTTTGGGCGCCAGTGACTAAATGTAATGCATATACAGCGGGTTGAATAGGCTGATCCCCTTGAAAACCAAACAACTCAAAGGGTCAGAGGAAACTCTATTATACCCTCGTTAGTTCAGGGTCCTTAGTGACCGCTTAGCATTTTAAGATTCAAATCTTCTGTTTATTAAAAATTTGAATCCTGTTTCATTCACAATTGTTATATCTATTGTTGAATCATTGATGATATTTCCCATTCATTCATGATATATTAAATCTATATGATTGTTCTAAACTTGCTGAGCAAACTAGTTGCTCATTCTTGCTATATCATGAACCATTTTTCAGATAATCCTGATTGCTCAAAGAAGGATAAGGGAAAAGGAAATGCCAGAGCTTAAGTTAGTTTATGCATGCTAATTAGATGCTTAAATTTGTGTTTACTGTTGTTAAACCTTTTGTAATTCCTTATGATAGGAACTGTTTATGTTAAGGTTAATAGACCCTGGTATTGTAACCTTTTTGTAAGGGAACCAATATGTATTATTCTGCGATATTTAAATGCAATGTATGTATTTAATTGTTAGTAATATGTTGAATAGTGAGAACCAAACTCGAGGTTATGGAACCCGGATTTGGGGTCGTCACATTCAACATAGGCTACTTTGCTGAAAGAAACGACACCATTTTTGACTGATTCATAACCTTTGATTTTTCCAAAGTTATTATCTCCACAAATTATTGCTAGTCCATCTTTAACCTTGAAATTAGATAGGAGAGCTCTGTTGTCAGTCATATGCCTTAAGCATCCACTATCTAGATACCATATTGACTTAGTGGACCTCGAACCCTGTAAAGATGGACATTATTCACTTTGGTACACATACTTGTTTGGGTCTAGCTTTGTTAGTTTTCTTAGGAACCCAATTTTTTGTGATTCTGGGTTGATGATATACAGAAAAAAGTAGTTAATATGCCCAAATTCATAACAATTATTTAAGATATTACATATGTATGTGTAGGTGCGAATATTTTCTCATTTGAAAAACATGTGAATTATAATTATTCCTTAGTTGAACCTTACTCTGCTTTCATACTGCTCTACGATTTTGAGGTCTCGTAAGGTGAAAATAAACTCTACGATTTGGACTTGGTTGATTCGTATAGTTAGTTTTACCTAACCTTACATTCCTTCAAGGTACGAATGTAGACCTTATTTTACTCTGCAGTTTTATAAATCCTAGACTAGTATGTGATCTATTATCTTTCTGATAGGTAAAAACTGAACAACTTATATTGGTGGGTTCAGCTATATCTGTAGATTTTAGAAACATAATTTCTCTATTGAGAGAAGAGGAATTATTATTGCTAATGTCTAAATTATTTTCCACATTCGATAATGAAGGTGAAACTTTAAACCCTAATCCAGATCTATCAGAAACCACTCTTTAACTTATGATCAGGTTGTTCATAGATGAGGTAGATATATTCTATATGGAGATTTTCTTTTATAGTTCTTCTATCTTAGAGATTAGAGTAGACTCTGTTTGTTTATTAGTGTCAGTTATCTACCTTAATTTATTATTCTTAGCTTCAAGTTTGGAGAAAGATGCAGTGGAAATAGAGTTGCTTCCAACTCTTATTGCACTTTCTCTTTCTCTTCTTGAAGAAGAGAATAATCTTTTGATAGAACTAAAAGTAGTATGCCCTCAAGCCAATCACATTTGATGTGATAAGCATATACTTTGTAATCTTGTTCATTTATTAATAAAAGTATCTAGGTATTTCTTTATTCATGATTAATTACTCTAATTAATCAAATGGATAAACTCATAGTTTTCGAGCAATGCTTTTAGAACCATGATGAGGATCACACTAATGAGATCTAAATTCAAGATAGCTCAAAACCAAAATTGTTCCTAATCGTTGTATCACTAAAAAGGGGATTAGTAGAGCCTGATAGATTGGTACATACTATGCTTGCTCTTATGAAGAGGATGATTGATCTCATAATCATTTGTGTAGAGACACTGAAGCAAGTACGTAGGTGCTTATTAGAGAATAAGTTCACTGAACGTGACTTGCTCAAGGAACACCTAATGGAGTTTTACTTGTCTGTCAATAGGAGTTCCTTATGTAATAGTCGTACAAGTGATCATTTGACTTGAGATCATCATAGTATCTTGTGTGTACTAAGTTATACTTTAACATATTCCTTAAGAACTGTTGGTATATCAAAGGATATGCTTGGGTATAATAAGGTACACATGGAGATAGGTGAATGATCAACAAATGATCTACCACTTCCAGTAAAGGGAGAGAATTTTCTATGCGATTCAATAAGTAACAACTCAGAAATCCCTGGCCAGGGTTGAATGAAATTAGAAAGGAGTTTCTAATTTACATTAACTAAATTTGTGTATTTGTGAGTTAAAATGCATATGATCAAATTAATAAGACTTGACAGAAATTTCATGTCTTATATTTGATTGGGACATTGTATGGTAGAAAGATTGAATTGTACGGTAACTATTCGCTGAAAGGTTCTTTTACGATCAAATGTTGAAATCTATATTATCAGAAATGTCGACTAATCGCTAATGGGGCTTACCCTTATTGTGGAATAATTATTTATTCTGAATTAAAGAGTCAATTCGTAATAAATTAATTAGAATTGTTCTAATTTATTTATTATACCACCGGTTTAATATGGAGAACCTAAAGGGTCACACTGCAAAAGAGTAATATTTATTTTAGAAGTGGATGGCATAATCATAATAATAAATTAAGTATATTTAATTTATACTATGGTGATAGAATAAATTAAATAGCTTAATATTTATAATTTAGTATTTTACAAATACTAATTATAAATTAATAAGAGTTATAATTATTGTAATTATAATTATTAAATAATTAGCAATGAATTAAAATTATTGTACTAATGAATTGTGCATTAAATAATAAAATGAATATACTTATGTATGTGTATATTTATTTAAAGTAAGGAAGTAAGGTGTATAATTAATTAAAACAAGTCTAATTGGATTATAATTTTTAAGTTCAAAAGAATTATTAAACTAGGTCCAATGGATTCATGTAGTAGTTTATATAATGTATCCATGTTGTAATTAATTGATAGCCCAAAGGTTGCTAGGATTAATTAATTTAACTAGTAACCCATTTGAACTTGTACTGAAGCCCAAAGGGAATTAATTTATTGACCCAAACATGTGACCCAAGTAAAATGTAAGTATTGATCATTATTGGACCATGTTGGTGATTTAAAGGATGTATATAAGTATATATGTATTATGTATGACATGTGGGATATATATATATATATATAAGGCATGAAATGAAATCAAAAGTTGGCCAATTTAAAGCCATATAGCCGGTCAACTTGGGGGAGGGGGGTCCACTTGGGTGAAGTGTGGCTTTGGTTGAATGTATCACACATTTGTGGTTGCTTGATTTGAAGATAGCTTGTTATGCAAAATAAAGGACTAAAAATCCCTAAAATCTAGCCTTGGTGAGATGGAAGATAAGATGAGTTAGTAAAATTGTAGACTTATAGATTGTATATGTATACAATTTGGATGATAAGAATTGTACTATAAATAAGAGCTTCTTTAGCGTGGAGAAGAGTTTGCTCATTGTTCATCACTTTCCTAGAGAGAAAAATAGAGAGAAACTAGTGAGCTATTGAGAGTTTGAGAAGGAATACACTAGGAGTGCTCATCTAGTTGCCAATGTGGAGTCACTAGCTAAGCACATTGCCAAGAGAAGGAGAGCTTTCAAATCAAAAAGGTTTAAAAGTGCTCCAACCATTTCTTATTTCATTTTATAGCATATATGTGTTTTAATCGGTTAAAATCTATTTTTAACCAATCAAAACTCATTTTGCTAGTCTAGAAGTATTTAACTATGTAATATATGTATATTCATAGTATTATGTGTTTATATCATGATTAGGTAGTTGTGTAAAGCATAAAATTAGTGAAAATGTTCATAACACAATTTACCGGTAAAACCTTAACGATGCATGTTAGGTTTAATGTTGTATTTAGAAATATACAAGTTAAAAATTGGATTTTATGGCTAGAAAGTTAGATCTATAAGTTTTAAAGAAAAACCCAACTTGAAGCTTTCAAAAATATTGAAAAACGAAGAAGTTATAGCTTTTACCGCAAAAGATATCGTTTTTAAATCCTAGGTGGTTCGATCCGTAATTTTCGTGTAAAACGTTTTCAAAAAGACGATCGAACTATGGAATATTATAAAACAAAAAGTTAGAAACACATCAACACTGATTTGATGTTATTTGAATGTGTTGATTTTATTTTATCAATGTTTGAACAAAGAGTATCAAAACTGTCAAAAATCAGAATTTGGAAAATGTTTCTGCAAATCGGCACCGGGGCGCAGTGTGTAGAACAAAACACTGCGCCGGGGAGCCTTCCACTGTTTCTGAAAAATAATTAAATCCAAACCGGATCGGGTCTTGTTCGGGTCAGAAAATAAAAAATGTTCTACAAATTATTTTTGGACTTAATAAATATATTTTTAAAATAAAATATAATTGATTTAATAGGTAAAAAGAGTTATATATTATTAAATGTGTAATAATATGCTTGCTCTCATGAAGAGGATGATTGATCTCATAATAATTTGTGTAGAGACACTAAAACAAGTATGTAGGTGCTTATTAGAGAATAAGTTCACTGAACGTGACTCGCTCAAGGAACACCTAATGGAGTTTTACTTGTCTGTCAATAGGAGTTTCTTATGTGATAGTCGTACAAGTGATCCTTGGACTTGAGATCATCATAGTATCTTGTGTGTACTAAGTTATACTTTGACATATTCCTTAAGACCTGTTGGTATATCAAATGATTTGCTTGGGTATAATAAGGTACACATGGAGATAGATGAATGATCAACAAATGATCTATCACTTCGAGTAAAGGGAGAGAATGTAATATCCAGGATATTATGACGTGTAAAAAGTTTAAATAAATAAAATGTGCGTATTTTAGTATTTAAATTAAGCAATTAATGTGAATTATGTAAATTAATCATGGATGTGTATTTTTATTACGGTTATTAATTTAATGGTATATATTAATGAAAAGAGGATGAATATTAGAAATTTATCCTGAATTAAATTAAAGTTAATGAGGTAATTGATGAAGTTAAAATTATTAATCATGGATTAATTTATAATTATGAGGAAATTTGGAGATTATTAAGAAAGGAATTATATATAAAATATATAGAGATAAATATATATTTTATATAAGGAAATATAATTATGTGTGAAGGAATTTTTGGTTATATAAATTATATGAGGGTGATATATAATTTATACAAGAAAATTAATTTATTAAAGAAAAGGTTAATAATTATATAAATTATACAAACTTATATGGTAAAGTTTATATAAAATATATATAAAGTAATGAAAAGAATAATAAATAAATATGAATGAGTATTATTTTTAATAAAATAAATTATGTTTATGTAAAATAGAATTATTTCTATTTTTATGAGATATAATGTTTTATGAGTTATGCATGTAAGAGAAATTGTTATAATACATAATATATATAATAATTAATTTATGTATATTATGTAGTAATAGGAAATACATGTATGTTTACGTAATGTATATGTAATAAAGTTGAAACATAGAAAAATTAATTTTATTAAGTTATGCAACTTATTTTATTAATTTTGGAAGTATAAAATACTTCATATAGTTACATGCATGTCCTTATGAGTGTACAAAATTTATCAAGTAATGTACATTAAAAATATGTGAATATTGTTTATAAATTATTTTATGAATTTTGGTAAATTAAAATAAATATTTTATATATATTTTATAAAATATTTATTACCCGAATTAATTGCGTAATGTATTAAAAATACGCATGCATTGAAAGAATTATCTCACCGACTTAAGTAAAGTCGGTGGAATCAAGCCACACAAATTAAATGAAATGCAAAGTAGGGGCATGTTATATATATATATATATATATATATATATATATATATATATATATATATATATATATGTATGTATGGAATAAATAATGATAATATATCTAAATACTTAGCAAGCCAAACAAGCAAATCATTTCTCTTTCTTATTTTCTTCTCCGCCACCACCAACCGCCACACAAGACCACCGCCTACCAAGAGGGGAGAAATAATTGGAGCTATTGGGTGCATACAAGCTTCAAAAGGACGTATAAAACCATTTTTATTAATTTATTTGGGTATTTGTGGAGATAAAATAATTATATGAAAAATTAGTAAATAATTATATAATTGTTCTATATGATTTTTAGGTGTGTATTTATGAATTTTATAGTGTTTGGTGTACTTTTGTGGTAGAAATAATAATCAAAATGATATAAAATGTTGGGTTGGCTGCTACTGTAATGAAGAAAGAAGAAGGAAAAAAAATTTGGCCGTCCACGCATGGCGCGCGGCCAAATTTTTATTTCCGGCCCAGGAACGAAACGGCGTCGTTCCGGGCAGAAAGAATTTTGGCCGCGCCATGCACGACGGTCGAAATTCTGCGACCGGAAACGACGTCGTTTGGAACTGAGAGGGGGCGGATTCACGCATGGCGCGGCTAACCGGTTTTCGAAAAATTACCATTTTGCCACCGGTCGAAATTTTTCAGAATAATTACGAAAATGCCATTGGAGATTAAATTAATTAAAATAAATGTTTTAAAATTAATAAAAATCATATAAAATCAGAAAAATAAATAAAAATATTTTATAAATTAAATTTAACAATTTTTAAATTTCGAGGAATAATTCCAATTAATTATTAAATGTTCAATAATGAGAATTAAAATAACATAATTAGAACTAATAACCAAAATAGGTTATAATTAAATTTAAATACCCATATAGAGTCGATGGGTAGAATAGTTAGGTTATGAGTGATATTAATTACATAAATTAATATCGTGAGTTACTAAATTATTATTATTTGATTATGTTATTATTATAGGGTGTTCAGGAAAGGAAAAATTTAGCAGTTAACGTAGTAAACGGATATCGGGGCAAGTTCCTAAACCCTAACTTTGAACCATTAATCATGTGTTAGCTATTAAAATATTTATTGAGCTTTATTTCCTAAAGTTTCATCATTATTCCATTTTATCGAATATTGATTTCAGTGATATTGTGGATTATTCAATGAAAAATCTCTTTTGTTACACACATATATATTCATAAATGCCATTCATAACGAAACATAATTGTTTGTCAGTAAATTAATAATTATGAGTCTAGACCATTTGTTTGGCTAGACTTTTGATACAATTGAATTTCAAATTACTCTATATTGTTAGTGCTGAGCCGAACCAAATTGTTTTGGTGCGGACTCCTAGAAACTGAGATGAACAACCCTATTCCAGGGGTATAGCTTGTCGGACGCTTTAAATTCCGATTTTCCCGCGATATGCGGTAATATGATGTGCACAGTCATAGGTACGAGAGGCTGATCACCTCGAGTACGGGTTTAAGGTTTTATGGTCTTTATGACATAAACGGGTTATCAATATTGATTAACCTATGTTCAATGGTCTTATGAACCTCAGTTTAATTCATTTGTATCATGTTTCAAAAGATAATTCCTGCAATTATTCTCTTTTGTTTTAATTGAATTAATGTTACATTATTGGTATAAATTCTGATCCTCATAATACATTGTTATTCTGTTCATTATACTTGTTGAGCACTTTAGTTGCTCATTTTTACTTGCTTAAAATGTCGCAGACAAAGATGTAAAACCCGAGAATCTAGATAAGAAAGACAAAGGCAAAGGAAAGATATCGGACTGAAGAAATTGATGTGTTGTCCCCAGCCGGTAGTCTTAAATCTATGTTGTGATTATAGGTAGGAAATGTTATCTTAGTATTGTTATTTGTATGTAAAGGTTAATGACCCTGGGAGTGTGAGAGATGTATTTTGTTTTATGTTGGAGATTAGCATATGTAATGTATATTAATGGTAATTCTGGGTTGTGATTAATGTATGCGATATTATGAATAGTGAACACTAAATTCAAGGTTCCAGGAACCTGAATTTGGGGGCGTCACAGGTTGGTATTAGAGATGAGAGATTTAAGACTGTAGGTGAGGAAAAACCTTAGTACGAACTAGGTATGAGTACGCAACTCAAATCGAGTTTAAAGGGAAGTAGGGAATTTAGGACGTTCAAAAGTCAATAATTTATGTGTTATTTAAAAGTTATTATATAATGGTTAGATTTACATTGATAGAAGATTCTCGTATTGTTGTTTTATAGGATGACAGAGACAGGCGAACCAAGTGGGGCTAGGATTGAAGAAGAAGAGATTAGGGATATACATGTAGTACCGGAGCGAATAATTGCTAGTCCACCAGTGTCTGAGCCAGGGTCGGAGTATGGACCAGATTTTGAACCAGAAGAACATATAGATGTAATTGAAGAAGAAGGAGGTCTTCTGAAGGTACTCCTCCCGAAAACTTAGACCCAAATGAAGAATTAATAGCTAATGCCATAGACACTATAAATGGGTTAGAGATTCAGGTGACCGATCTTACACACCAAGTACATGAGTTAGAAGCCCAAGCTGTAGCTCAAAATGTTGTTTCACAGCAAAGAGAAGAAGAACTCCAGGTCCTCACCCAACAGAAAAATGAGGCAGTAAATAAACTGGGCCAAGCCGAACATAGAATAGAAGAATTGTCTATAGAAAGACAGATTCTGGTTGATAGGTTGAGTAGAGAGGTGGCAGATAGGACGAGAATTGAGAATGCTTGGGGGGAGAGCGACTAGGCAAGTAGGCCTCACAGAAAACGAGGTGAGAGCTAAACAAGTAAAAATGGATGATATGGAGTATGCTTTTAAATGCGCATCGGAAAGGACACAACACAGGATTCGATGTTTTCGAGTAGAGGAAGGTCAGTATTGGCGAGATATTGATCGTAATGTGGCGATCAACATTATAAGACAAGAATTTGAAGATGCAATGAGGAGAGCAATGAACCCATGGAATATGGGATAGTGTGATACTGAGATATATATGTTATATAAATAGTATGAAACCCTACTTTTGATGTAAATAACAGGGATAAGATATGTAAATAGGATGTATATGTGATCTGGGGTATGTACGTATCTTGTAAAATAGTTGGTTATTAATGTAAATATTGGAAGGATGGTATGTTTTGATATAAATTGCTAGTTTTAAATTTATATTGTAAAAATAGTAATGAAAATTAATATAAGTTCATATTTCAGAATGCCGCCAAAGAGATGTAGACCTGCTAGAAGAGCACAAGAAGAATCAGTGAATGAAGTTACTGGGACAGGTACAAGAATAGAACCAGAAATAGTCCCAGTTAATCTAGTGCAAAAGTTAGTAGATTTACTAGCGGGTGCAATGCAAAATAGGAACCCAGTTCCTGCTGAACAGAATACCCAACCCTTAAATTTTGCAAATTTTAAAGATTTTAAACTAGCTGGACCACCAGAATTTAAGGGCTCTATAAACCCTATAGAAGCTCAAACTTGGATTATGGAGATGGAAAAGGTTTTTGAGGTGGTTCGAGTAGTTGAGGAGCAGAAGACTGCTTTTGCGACCTTCATGATGAAAGGAGAAGCTGCCCACTGGTGGTAAGCAAATCGGAATAGAGAGGCAGGAGAAATAGTTCCTTGGAAGAGGTTTAAGGAACTATTTTTCGAAAATTATTTTCCCACTAGTATGCAGAACAAGTTGGAGATTCAATTTCTAGAATTAAAACAGAATAACATGTCAGTAGCTGAATATGCTACCAAATTTAATGAATTGGCCCGGTTTGCCCCATACCAGGTCAATACAGAAGAGCGGAAAGCCAAAAGATTTGAACAGGGATTGAAGCCTTGGATTTATAGCAAGGTGAATATGTTTCAAACAACAACATATGCTGATGTGTTGGAAAAGGCAATTTTAGCCGAGGGAGGTAGTGAAGCTATTACGAAATATCATCAGGAGCAAAAGAAAAGAAAGAATGAAGGAGATTCTAAGGGGAGAAGTGGTAGTAGCACCAACCCTCATAGCAAGAAAAAGTGGAGTGGTAGTAACAACACCTCCAGAAACAAATCCGGAGATGTAAAGAAGAAAGTTGAACCGTGTAGCAGTTGTGGGAAGAATCACTCGGGGATTTGTCTAAAAGGGAAAATTGTATGTTATAAGTGTCAGCAAGAGGGACACATTGCACCAAATTGCCCAAAATTGAAGAAAACCGGATGTTATAACTGTGGAGCAGTAGATCATTTTGCTCGTAATTGTCCAAAGAAGACAATGGAGGTAACAAGTGGAGGGAAACTGACACTCCCCGCACCAACTCCACCAGGTCGTCCTACCGCTCGAACTTTTAATATGACGGTGCAGGATGCGGAAAAATCAAAAGATGTGGTGTCAGGTACCATTTCAATTTGCAATACTAATGGATGTGTGCTTTTTGATTTGGGTGCTACGTGCTCGTTTATTTCTGATGAATTTGCTAGAAGACTAGGGTTGACTCATGAAAACTTAGAACAACCATTGAATATAGAAATTGCAAATAAGGAAGTGATACCTGTTAATCATGTGCATAAACATTGCCCTATGGTGATAAGAAAACATAAGTTGTATGTGGATTTAATTCCAATACGTCTTGGGGAATTTGATGTCATCCTAGGGATGGATTGGTTGTATAACCATAAAGCGATTATTGGTTGTCAACGGAAGTGTGTAACTTTACAGACTCCTAAAAAGTCGAAAATAATATTTTATGGTAGCAAATTACCAAGACAATTTAGTTGTCTGTCAGTCATGCAAGCTAGTAAGGCGTTAAGGAAGGGAGGCACGGGATACTTAGCGTATGTGATAGATACCGAAAAAGGTGAGATGAAAATGGGAGAAATACCGGTAGTGAACGAATTTCCCGATGTGTTTTCGGATGACTTACCTGGTCTTCCACCAGATCGGGAAATCGAATTTATGATTGATTTAGCACCGGGAACGACTCCAATATCTAAGGCTCCGTATAGGATGGCTCCAGTGGAAATGAAAGAGTTGATGAAACAACTACAGGAGCTATTAGATAAGAAGTTTATTCAGCCGAGTGTGTCTCCATGGGGAGCACCAGTGCTATTTGTTAAGAAGAAGGATGGAACTCTATGGTTATGTATTGATTATAGAGAGTTAAATAAGATGACCATCAAGAATAAATACCCGTTGCCAAGGATTGATGATCTTTTTGATCAGTTGAAAGGCGCAAAATATTTTTCAAAGATTGATCTTTGGTCAGGATATCATCAGTTGAAAATAGGAAAGGAGGATGTGCCAAAAACAGCATTCAGAACTCGTTATGGTCATTACGAGTTTCTGGTTATGCCGTTTGGACTGACAAATGCACTAGCGGTATTCATAGATATGATGAATAGGATTTTTAAACCCTATTTGGATAAATTTGTAGTAGTGTTCATAGATGATATTCTGGTATATTCTAAGTCTTAGGAAGAGCATGCAAACCATTTAAAAATAGTGTTAGAAACTTTGAGAAAAGAAAAGTTATATGCCAAATTTTCGAAGTGTGAATTCTGGTTGCAAAGAGTTCACTTTTTGGGTCATGTTATTGATAAAGATGGAATTTCTGTGGACCCTGCAAAAGTTGAAGCTGTAATTAATTGGGAACAACCAAAGACACCCACGGAGGTGAGAAGTTTCTTAGGTTTAGCGGGTTATTATCGACGATTTATTCAAGATTTCTCTAAGATAGCAACTCCGCTAACCAATTTAACTAGAAAGTCCGTGAAGTTTGTGTGGACCGATAAATGTAAAGAAAGTTTTTGTGAGTTAAAGAAAAGGCTAAGTGAAGCCCCGGTGTTAACTTTGCCTGATGAAACCGGGAATTTTGTGGTATATAGTGATGCTTCTCATAAAGGATTAGGTTGTGTGCTTATGCAAAATGGAAAGGTTATTGCATATGCATCTCGACAGTTGAAAGATTATGAGAAAGGGTATCCGACGAATGATTTGGAATTGGCAGCAGTAGTTTTTGCATTGAAAATATGGAGACATTACCTTTATGGGGGAAAATGTGATATATATACAGACCACAAAAGTCTGAAGTATATCTTCACGCAAAAGGAGTTGAACATGCGTCAAAGGAGGTGGCTGGAATTAATAAAAGACTATGATTGTGAAATCCTCTATCATCCAGGAAAAACTAATGTGGTGGCAGACGCTTTAAGTAGAAAGGAGAGAGAAAAGTTGCTGAAATTAACTGTTCAGGATGAACTAATTCAGGAAATGACAAAGTTGGGAATTGAAGTGAAGTATCCCTCTGAAACAGATGAAATATTATTTGTTGTGGAGATGCAACCAACGTTGTTAGATAAGGTGAAGGAGGCTCAATTAACCAATGACGAATGTATCCAGGTCAGGAATAGGATTACCTCAGGTGATGAAGTAAAATTTCAGATAGATAATAATAAAATTTTAAGATTTGAGGGGCGAATTTGGATACCAGCAGTAGTTGAATTGAAGGAGGAGATATTACAAGAGGCACATAATTCAAAATTCTCAATTCACCCAGGAAGTACGAAAATGTACCAAGATTTACGAAAACATTTTTGGTGGCCAAACATGAAACGAGAAATTGCGGATTATGTAAGCCGATGCTTGTCGTGTCAGCGGATCAAAGCTGAGCATCAGAGACCAAGTGGGCTGTTACAACCTCTTGAAATTCCAGAATGGAAATGGGAGCATATTACCATGGATTTTGTAGTAGGACTTCCGACTACTCAAAAGGGTTACGATGTTGTATGGGTGATCGTGGATAGATTAACAAAGTCGGCCCATTTCTTGCCAATTAAGATCAAATACAATTTGGATCAATTGGCTAGAATCTACATTAAAGAAGTAATATCAAGACACGGAGTACCAGTGTCAATTGTGTCAGATCGTGATTCACGATTTACATCAAAATTTTGGAGAAGTCTACAAGAGAGATTAGGAACACAACTGAGGTTGAGTACGGCTTACCATCCTCAAACTGATGGTCAAAGTGAAAGAACAATACAAACCCTGGAAGATATGTTGCGGGCCTGTGTTATGGACTTCAAAGGGAGTTGGGATGATCACCTACCTTTGGTGGAATTTGCGTACAATAACAGTTACCACGCAAGTATATGAATGCCACCTTATGAAGCTTTATATGGAAGAAAATGTAGGACTCCTTTGTGTTGGGATGAAGTGGGCGAACGTCAATTACTAGGACCCAAACTGGTTCAACAGACGGCAGATACAGTCCGGTTGATACAGACCCGGTTAATGGAAGCCCAAGATCGACAGAAAAAGTATGCAGATTTGCATAGGCAAAGTCGAGATTTTGAAGTGGGAAGTCATGTGTTTCTTAAAGTGTCTCCATAGAAGGGAAAAATCCGATTCGGAAAGAAAGGTAAATTAAGTCATAGATTTATTGGACTGTTTGAAGTATTAAGAAAAGTTGGGGAAGTAGCTTATGAAGTGGCTCTACCTCCAGAGTTAGCACACATACACAATATTTTTCATGTGTCAATGCTACGACCGTACAAGCCAGATTATAAGCACGTCATAGCATATGAACCAATTCAGATAGAGAGGGATTTAACTTATGAAGAAATTCCTGTTCAAATATTAGATAGGAAAGAGCAAGTCTTAAGAAATAAAGTGATTCCTTCTGTTAAAGTGCTATGGCGAAATCATAACGTTGAAGAAGCCATATGGGAATTAGAAGAGAAAATGCGAAAGAATTATCCCCATTTATTTGAATAGTTAATGTAGAAATTCCGGGACGGAATTTTATAAGGGGGGAAGAATGTAATATCCAGGATATTATGACGTGTAAAAAGTTTAAATAAATAAAATGTGCGTATTTTAGTATTTAAATTAAGCAATTAATGTGAATTATGTAAATTAATCATGGATGTATATTTTTATTACGGTTATTAATTTAATGGTATATGTTAATGAAAAGATGATGAATATTAAAAATTTATCCTGAATTAAATTAAAGTTAATGAGGTAATTGATGAAGTTAAAATTATTAATCATGGATTAATTTATAATTATGAGGAAATTTGGAGATTATTAAGAAAGGAATTATATATAAAATATATAGAGATAAATATATATTTTATATAAGGAAATATAATTATGTATGAAGGAATTTTTGGTTATATAAATTATATGAGGGTGATATATAATTTGTACAAGAAAATAAATTTATTAAAGAAAAGGTTAATAATTATATAAATTATACAAACTTATATGGTATAGTTTATATAAAATATATATAAAGTAGTGAAAAGAATAATAAATAAATATGAATGAGTATTATTTTTAATAAAATAAATTATGTTTATGTAAAATAGAATTATTTCTATTTTTATGAGATATAATGTTTTATGAGTTATGCATGTAAGAGAAATTGTTATAATACATAATATATATAATAATTAATTTATGTATATTATGTAGTAATAGGAAATACATGTATGTTTACGTAATGTATATGTAATAAAGTTGACATATAGAAAAATTAATTTTATTAAGTTATGCAACTTATTTTATTAATTTTGGAAGTATAAAATACTTCATATAGTTACATGCATGTCCTTATGAGTGTACAAAATTTATCAAGTAATGTACATTAAAAATATGTGAATATTGTTTATAAATTATTTTATGACTTTTGGTAAATTAAAATAAATATTTTATATATTTTTTATAATATATTTATTACCCGAATTAATTGCGTAATGTATTAAAAATACGCATGCATGGAAAGAATTATCTCACCGACTTAAGTAAGTCGGTGGAATCAAGCCACACAAATTAAATGAAATGCAAAGTAGGGGCAACTTATATATATATATATATATATATATATATATATATATATATATATATATGGAATAAATAATGATAATATATCTAAAAACTTAGCAAGCCAAACAAGCAAATCATTTCTCTTTCTTATTTTCTTCTCTGCCACCACCAACCGCCACACAAGACCACCGCCTACCAAGAGAGGAGAAATAATTGGAGCTATTGGGTGCATACAAGCTTCAAAAGGAGGTATAAAACCATTTTTATTAATTTATTTGGGTATTTGTGGAGATAAAATAATTATATGAAAAATTAGTAAATAATTATATAATTGTTCTATATGATTTTTAGGTGTGTATTTATGAATTTTATAGTGTTTGGTGTACTTTTGTGGTAGAAATAATAATCAAAATGATATAAAATGTTGGGTTGGCTGCTACTGTAACGAAGAAAGAAGAAGGAAAAAAATTTTGGCCGTCCGCGCATGGTGCGCGGCCAATTTTTTTTTTTCCGGCCCAGGAACGAAACGGCGTCGTTCCGGGCAGAAAGAATTTTGGTCGCGCCATGCGCGGCGGTCGAAATTCTACGACCGGAAACGACGTCGATTGGAACTGAGAGGGGGCGGATTCGCGCATGGCGCGGCTAACCGGTTTTCGCAAAATTACCATTTTGCCACCGGTCGAAATTTTTCAGAATAATTACGAAAATGCCATTGGAGATTAAATTAATTAAAATAAATGTTTAAAAATTAATAAAAATCATATAAAATCAGAAAAAAAAATATATTAAAATGTTTTATAAATTAAATTTAACAAGTTTTAAATTTGGAGGAATAATTCCAATTAATTATTAAATGTTTAATAATGAGAATTAAAAGAACATAATTAGAACTAATAACCAAAATAGTTTATAATTAAATTTAAATACCCATATAGAGCCGATGGGTAGAATAATTAGGTTATGAGTGATATTAATTACATAAATTAATATCGTGAGTTACTAAATTATTATTATTTGATTATGTTATTATTATAAAGTGTTCAGTAAAGGAAAAAATTAGCAGTTAACATAGTAAACGGATATCGAGGCAAGTTCATAAACCCTAACTTTGAACCATTAATCATGTGTTAGCTATTAAAATATTTATTGAGCTTTATTTCCTAAAGTTTCATCATTATTCCATTTTATCGAATATTGATTTCAGTGATATTGTGGATTATTCAATGAAAAATCTCTTTTGTTACACACATATATTCATAAATGCCATTCATAACGAAACATAATTGTTTGTCAGTAAATTAATAATTATGAGTCTAGACCATTTGTTCGGCTAGACTTTTGATACAATTGAATTTCAAATTACTCTATATTGTTAGTGCTGAGCCGAACAAAATTGTTTTGGTGCGGACTCCTAGAAACTGAGTTGAACAACCCTATTCCAGGGGTATAGCTTGTCGGATGCTTTAAATTCCGATTTCCCCGCGATATGCGGTAATATGATGTGCACAGTCATAGGTACGAGAGGCTGATCACCTCGAGTACGGGTTTAAGGTTTTATGGTCTTTATGACATAAACGGGTTATCAATATTGATTAACCTATGTTCAATGGTCTTATGAACCTCAGTTTAATTCATTTGTATCATGTTTCAAAAGATAATTCCTGCAATTATTCTCTTTCGTTTTAATTGAATTAATGTTAAATTATTGGTATAAATTCTGATCCTCATAATACATTGTTATTCTGTTCATTATACTTGCTGAGCACTTTAGTTGCTCATTTTTACTTGCTTAAAATGTCGTAGACAAAGATGTAAAACCCGAGAATCTAGATAAGAAAGACAAAGGCAAAAGAAAGATATCGGACTGAAGAAATTGATGTGTTGTCCCCAGCCGGTAGTCTTAAATCTATGTTGTGATTGTAGGTAGGAAATGTTATCTTAGTATTGTTATTTGTATGTAAAGGTTAATGACCCTGGGAGTGTGAGAGATGTATTTTGTTTTATGTTGGAGATTAGCATATGTAATGTATATTAATGGTAATTCTGGGTAGTGATTCATGTATGAGATATTATGAATAGTGAACACCATATTCAAGGTTCTAGGAACCTGAATTTGGGGGCGTCACAGAGAATGTCCTATGCAATTCAATAAATGACAACTCAGAAATCTCTGGTCAGGGTTGAATGGAATTAGAAAGGAGTTTCTAATTTACATCAACTAAAGTTGTGTATTTGTGAATTGAAATGCATATGATCAAATTAGTAAGACTTGACAAAAATTCCATGTCTTATATTTGATTAGGACATTGTATGGTAGAAGGATTGAATTGTACGGTAACTATTCGCTGAAAGGTTCTTTTACGATCAAATGTTGAAATCTATATTATCTGGAATGTCGACTAATCGCTAAGGGGGCTTACCCTTATTGTGGAATAATTATTTATTCTGAATTAAAGATTTAATTCGTAATAAATTAAGTAGAATTGTTCTAATTTATTTATTATACAACCAGTTTAATATGGAGAACCTAAAGGGTCACACCGCAAAAGAGTAATATTTATTTTAGAAGTGGATGACATAATCTTAATAATAAATTAAGTATATTTAATTTATACTATGGTGATAGAATAAATTAAATAGCTTAATATTTATAGTTTTGTATTTTAAAAATACTAATTATAAATTAATAAGAGGAGTCTTATTATTATTATTATTACTATTATTATTATTACTAGTATTATTACTTAGTTCCTAAATGGTTTAAGAATTAATTAATAAGTAGTAATATTATTATTAAATAATTAAGTTCCTAAATAGTTTAGGAATTGTAATTATAATAATTAATTAAGTTACTAAATGGTTTAGTCATTAATTAATAAGAAGTACTCTCATTATTAAATAATTAAGTTCCTAAATGGTATAGGAATTATAATTAAATAATTTAGTTCTTAATTAAATTGGGAATTAAATTAAAACCCTAATCCTAAATAGTTTAGGAGGGTTGACTAAATCTATAAATAAGAGGAGTCTTATCATAGATCAAGGTTACACACTCTTTCATTATAATAGAGAGAATACTCCATAATTCTCTACATCTAAGGAGTTAGAGAGAGAGAGAGAGAGAGAATTAGGGCTAGCCACCCATGGTTTGGAGAAATCATAATCCACTTCTTTAATTCATAGATCTCTTGGTGGATCACCTCTAGAGGCTTCAAACTTGGGGAACTAACATTGATCCGTGGAATCTAATCGGTGAATTTGAAGAAGAACGTAAAGGATTAAAGGGAGACGAACTTGTACCTATGGAAGCTTGGTTCTACAAAGATATAAATTCTTTTATTCTTCCTCAATTAATAATAGTCGCATAAGAAAGATCCTGGTTATTGGTTTGTATAAAATTTTTAAAATTTGATTTTTCTTGCTTCTGTTGCGCTAATATAATTTGATTATATGTATGTCATGTTTTTGCAAACCAACAAGAACCCTGAACCACTTCATGTATTGATGCAATTCATATGTTATATAATGCAATGCAGTTCTTAGATCATCAATATCAATATTAGGAGAATTGAAATCAAATACCTCATTTATGACTATTTCTTTACGATCTGTGGGTCTACTGCATATTTCTTCTATAGCCATTAGGCATAGATTGGCTACTTGAGGTTCTTCATCATCACTTAATTTTGTACTGGTGTCATGTTCAGAATCACTCCATGAATTCTCTACAATAAATCCTTTTCCCTTTTTTGTGTTCAAAGCTGGTGAATTCTTTCTTTATAAATAGAGCTTCTTATATTTCTTTAACTCTTCCCTTAGAGGCTTGTTGCATTCAGCAATGAAATGACCTGGTTTCTTATAATTCTAACAGAGATCTTCTTCTTGATCTCTTTTGTTGTTTCTTTTGTTAGTGTGATTCCACCTAGGCCTTCTGCTGTAGTTTTTTCTCATGAACTTCCTTAACCTTTTTGCTAGGAAAGCAACATCCTCATCATCACTTTTTTTTCATTTTCCTTAATAATTTCCTCTTCAGCTGTGACTTTTGATAAAGCTTCAGTAGCCTTAAGTACTGTACCTTTATATTTCCTCTTTTCTTCAGAGATTATTTCTGCTATTTGATTTAGCTCTAGCTCATATGTAAGCAAATTTCCAAAGAGCTTTGAACAGTCATCTCATGTACATTCTTGG
The DNA here is from genome assembly GCA_947179155.2 of Hedera helix. Classification (NCBI taxonomy): domain Eukaryota; kingdom Viridiplantae; phylum Streptophyta; class Magnoliopsida; order Apiales; family Araliaceae; genus Hedera; species Hedera helix. The sequence goes on along the minus strand of OX359282.1, from coordinate 13,198,555 downwards.
ATTCTGTGATTGTTGTTGTCTTTGTATCTCATTTGCTTGGTAGTGCTCTCATAAACTTTATGTTAAGGTCTTTGTTGGGGTATACCTCACCATAAGCTCTTAAGTTGTTCAGGAGAATGTTGAACCTTTCATAAGTTGTTGTGATGTTCTCTCTAGGCATATGATTGAACATTTTGTATTGTTGAGTCAACAAAGACTACTTGTTTACCCTTACTTTTTCAGTGCCTTCATGTATTACAAGCAGAGCTTCCCAAACTTCCTTAGTTATAGTTCAGTTCACTATATTTTCAAAAACATCATCTTCAAGAGCTATGAACATGACGTTCTTAGCTCATTTATCTAGTTGCACTAACTTCTTCTCATTATTTGTCCATTCTATTCTATGCTTAACTGCCATTTTATCTGGATCTTCAATAGTTAGGGCTAGCTTGGTAGGTAATAAGGGTCATTTATAGCAGTATTGAATAGCACATCATTAATTTCATCCATGTAAGCCTTAAACTTCCAATTAGCAAACTTATCTCTATTAAGGAGTGGTGGCTTATTTCCACCTCTAAGCTCAGTACTAGTTTTGTTAAGTGTCATAGATCTACTCAAGCTGTTAAGCTATGTATCCAAGAGAAAAAAAAAAGCTCTAATACCATTTGTTGTATCCCAAAGGCAGAAAAATATATCTAGAAAGGGGGTTGACTAGGTCTTTTCAAAAACTTTGTGGTTTTACTTTAATTAATGTTAATTAATATTTTGTAAGCCATAATACATTAAACACAACGGAATATACTTAATAAAATCCCCTTTATAATAAAACTTTATAAAATGTAGTTTTGAGATTTGAAACTTGAAACTAATAAGCACCCACATCCATAAGTAAATATAAAGCAGAAAATAAATGCAGGAAATAAAAGTGAGAGAACAATTTAAGGGGTTTAAAGATGTAATAACTCCTACTCCATTCTTTTACTTCACGAGTAAAAAATTCACTAAGGATATTGATCACTAAGATCAGCTACAACTGAACCACTAAGGTTCTTTCGAGTCACTTATTCTCAGAACAACTTGACATTTAGTCCCTTCTAGTCACTTAATCTCAGAACACCTGGACACTTAGTCCCTTCGAGTCACTTAGTCGCAAAACACATAGACACATAGTCCCTTCGATTTACTTAGTCTTAGAATAATATCACTAAGACAATACAATATAGTTGATGTGATATTGTGGGTTGCTGCTAAGTTGGTAATACGATCCTTCTTCTCAAGTATTTAGTAGCTTAAATGAGATTTTTAGCTTTTCATAGAGTGGATATTTAAGCTTTCTAATGTTTTAATTCTTGATCAGTAACATATCCTTTGTGAGAACTTAATCTTAATGACTCTTTTTCTAATCCATTTCACTACAAAAAAAATGATAAATTTACAAATAAAATTACTTATTATAGTACTGATTTAATTTTACAAAAAAAAATTTAAAAAGTTATTTGTTTTATATATAAAGTTAATTGATTTATATATAAAGTTAGTTGTTTTAGTGAGTATCTAACTCAAAAAGCCAACTACATTACAACATTTGGTACAATAATTTCAACTTCCCTAATCAACTATTAGTATAGGAATAATAAAATGACTTGGAATTGGTGGAAGCTTTATCCAGAGACGTGCCATCAGAGTCCCTCCTCCAACTTCAACTCCCTTATTTAGACAGTTCCTTATTTGATGGTCTTCTGCTCCACAATTGAATTCATAATTTTAATTTTGATGATTAGAATAAAAGATTATTGAGTATTGTTTTTTATGGGTAGCAGAGGTGGTTGGAATCAATCAAGGATTATAATTGTGAGTGGATATCTTCTCACTATAAACTTTTATAGATAATATGTCTTTGTTCTTGACTGATCTTCCTTCTGCATCTATAGTTCAACTTGGTTCAAGCATATTCATCATTAAAATAACTCAGAAGCTTAGTTAGTTAATGTTTATATAGACATATAGTGATTTTCTTAGTAAGGGGTTCCTCAGTAGACTATCGAAAGAGGTCTGTGAATACATAGATGTCTCGGTTGGCCATTCGTGTGATTCAATAATTAAAGGGAGGGTTATGAGGTTCTAACAACATATTGGGGGGAAATTGTGATCTTACTTTATCTCATGTTGATATTAGGTGCTACTGAATATTTACATTGTCAATCTATTTTCTACATATTCACCATCTTTGATCATTGTTTAAATAAGGTTAATTTAATATAAGTTTAATATTTGAAAAGTGTTAGTGTTAGCTTTTCCTAGGATTGACATTCTACTTAACATTATATTACTTGTGGGCTATGTATACTTGCACGAGTTTATTAATTAATAAATCGACCAACAAGTTTTTGGCTCTGTAGCCGATGAGTTATTTATCTAATTTCTTTGCAATATTAAGCTCAATCGAGATAATCTTAATTTAAATGGTTACTTCGGTTTAATTTTGCAGGTACTCTTGATTTTATATGCAGCCCTCTCAAGATTCGAATTTAGTCCATTTCGATCCTGAGGTTGAAAGAAGACTACGAAGGGAAAGAGATTGAGTTATACATAATCAAGATACTATGGCAGAAGAAGAACATAAATCTTTGTGGGAATATGCTATGCCGTAAGTCACATATGTCCATTCGAGCATCATTAGGCCAACTATTATAGCTAACAGCTTTGAGATCAAGTCAGGCACTATCCAAATGATTTAGAATCATGTGCAATTCGGTGGGATGCCAAATGAAGACCCAAACGATCATTTGATAAACTTTTTGAAAATCTGTGACACATTCAGATATCAATGAGTTACTGAAGACGCTATTAGACTCTTAATGTTCCCTTTCACTCTTTGTGATAAGGCAAAAGTTGGTAGCACTCTCTTCCATCGGCCTCTATTACTACCTGGGCTGACTTGGCTCAGAAATTCTTGGCGAAGTTATTTTCTGCTAGCAAAAACAACAAGGTTAAGGAATGACATCACATCGTTCTCACAGCAAGACTCTGAGTCCCTTTATGAAACTTATGAGCGATTTAAGGATCTACTCAAAAGATGTCCGTACCATGGCATAGCTAAATGGCTGTAGGTTCAAACATTTTATAATGAGTTATTTAGTTTAACCTAAATGAGTATAGATGTTGCAACTGGAACAACATTAATGGGGAAGAATTATGATGATGCCTATGAGTTGCTGAAAGCTGTAATCAGGACAACTTTAGGTGCACAATATTTTGTGCACAACACTCATCCACACCATTCAATGGTGGGGCCTGACACGGATTTCCGTGTCAGGCCCCACCATTGAATGGTGTGGATGAAAGTGCACAACATGTTGTGCACAAAAATGTTGTAAATTTATACTTTTTCCTGTAATAACTAAGAAAATTACGAATCTAATTTATTTTTTTACTACACTGTGTGTGACCATGTATATCTATGTGTAAGTGTGATGTCATGAGAATTATAAGATGGTTAATTTATGTAATTCAAATTAACAAAAAAAGGAAAAATAATGTGAGAGGAGCTTATGTGACGAGATCACAAAAGCTTTAATGTTGGTCTTGAATAGTTAATAAAAAGATTAATAATCACTAAGTGATTTACTTGTGTGATTAATGAAAAAGAAGGAAATAAATTAATTAATTTAGTTAACCCAATACGAGAATATTTATATGTAATGTAGTGAGTTATATCACAAGCCCTAGGTAAGAGTACGTGGTAGTTAATGAACAAATTAATCAAGTCAAAGTTCATGGACTTGTATGAATATTAGGGTTTTAATTTAATGTAAGCCCTAGAGAGGTGTGTTTATGGTATGTGTTAGAGTTTTATAATAGAAAACAATCAAATGGCCTAAATGACTTTTAAATAGCAAGTTTAATTGGGTCATGTATTTAAACCAATGCATTTATTAAATAAGCTTAATGTGATAAGTCATATATGATTTAATTAGTAGTTCAAGAAATTACTAAATGATATATGTAAGTTAATTTAAACTAGCCCGTGTCTTATTATTATTAAGTATTGTAAGTTAGTATGCACTAGTTCATATATAATTGAGCTCAAACAAATTAAATGAAAAAGCCCATATGAAATTTATTCTAGAGTCCAAAGTGGAGCCCAAATATTTTATGTATTAGTGAATTGATGAGAGTTAACAATTGTGTGGTTAATAGGGCAGAGAGTTAATCATACATGAGTTAAGTGTTGGAGAAAATAGAGGGAAAACTAGGTTTCCACAAGAATCCATGTAATGTCCTATTTTCCCTAAATTGTGGATCTATGTTTATTGCAATTAGAGTTCTTAATCAACTAGTGTTAGTTGATTAAGAGAACTAATGATGTAATCCTAGAGTTCTATAAATAGAACCCTTTACCTAGCTTGTCAAGAGTTTACTCATTTGCTCCATTTCACTAAGTTGAAGAGAAAGAGAGAGAGAGAGAGAGAGAGAGAGAGAGAGAGAGAGAGAGAGGAGTTTTATAGAGAGAAAAGGGGAAGAACTCTTGAGAGTTTGAGAATTAAACACTTAAAAAGATCAAGAAGGAGGATTCGAGCAGATCTAGAAAGTCAAAGTGGAGAAACTTTATCGTTTTCTTTCCAAAAGAAGAAGAGCTAGCAAAACCCTAACATTAAAAAGTGTTCTAACCTTTAGATCTATGTTTATGTTATATTTTAATGTATTGTATGTTTTATACCATGGTTGGCTTTGGGAGAAACTTTGTGATGTGGAACCATGAAGGGTTCAAAGGTTTAAGGAGGAACTTTGACAGAGAATATATGTATATATGTGAATCTATATATGAAATGTGATTTCTATAGTCAAAATACATTTTTAATGGTCCAAAACTTATTTTTTTTATACTCCATGATAGTAGACCTATAAAACTTATGAAGATATATGGTTAAATATAGTAGATATGTATTTTGGTATGCATTGTATGCAAAAACATTGAAGAAAAGTTCATGTAAGCATGTTTTAAAATAAAATCCTAATTAGATATCTAGTTCGTTGATTTGTGGCTTCAGTTGTGCAAGTTGTTTATATGGTCTTTGTGTCTTGCATGATAGATCTATGAGTTTCGATCATAACGCAACTTGAATCATTGAAAAAAGACGTTAAGATGAGTGATTTACGATTTTTATACCAAAAGAGGTTGATTTTCGAAACCCTAGTTATGTTGATGAAGTTTGATCATGATTTTTGTGTCAAAAATGATTTTAAAAAGTTATTTGATTCATGAAATATTGAAGAACAATAAGTTACAAAACTAACAAATCAAATTTGGTGTCATTTGAATGTGTATATTTCATTTTCTGCAAATTTAAATCAAAGTAGAAAAATTTTAAAAATTATGAAAAAAAAACCCTTGAAAAAAAAATTCGGGACTAAGGCCAAGGCCCTAGTCCATTTTCAAAAAAAATAAAATAATATTTTAATAACTAGGTTGGGTCGGATCAGATCAAACGGGTCAGATCAGATCAGTTTAAGCTGAAATGTTTAAAAATTAAATTATTTTGGGACCCAATTAAAATAGTTATTTATCATTTAAAGAATATTAAATAATAAATGTAAATAAAAGTCATTAAGGTGATTAATTGTTATTTAATCAATATTGAATAAAAATTAAGGTAAATAAAGATAATAAAGTAATTATTTATTATTTGATGATATGAAATAATAAATAAAGCAAATAAAAAAAATAAGTAACTAAATAATTAAATCAACGTGTTTAAGTGTTTAAAAAGTAATAAAGGAATAAAATATTATTAAATGATTAATATATTAAAAAATAAATAAGATATTATTAAATGATTAATAATATTAGAAAATAAGATTTTATTAAAATGATTAATAATATTAAAAAATAAATAAGATATTATTAAATGATGAATAATATTAGAAAATGAATAAGATATTATTAAATAATTAATAATATTAGAAAATGACTAAAATATTATTAAATGGTTAATAATATTAGAACATGAGTAAAATATTATTAAATAATTAATATTATTGAGAATGGATTAAAAAATTATTAAATGGTTAATAATATTCGTAAATGATTAAAATATTATTAAATAATTAATAATATTAGAAAGAGAGTAAATTATTATTAAAGAATTAATAATGTTAATAAGTGTTTAAAATAATTAAGCATGTAAAATATTATTAGATGATTAATAATATTTATAAGTGTTTGAAATATTATTAAATGATTAATAATATTGAAGAATGAGTAAGGTATTATTCAATGATTAATATTGTAACTTAGTAAAATTTTATTGAATGATTAATAATATTCATAAATGATTAAAATATTTTTAAATTGTTAATAATATTTGTATGTGTTTAATATATTATCAAATGTTTATAATATTATGAAGTGATTGGAATGTTATTAGATGTTAATTATATGATTAAAATATTATCAAAAGTTGATAATATTATTAGGTGATTAAAACGTTTTGATTAAGTGTTAAATGATTGATGTAGTATAAAGGAATGTTATTAATTTAAAATAAACCAATATGTGATATACTAATTGGTAAATCAATATTATTAATGTTAGATCATTCAACGGAAGTTAATTTAAGTTGATTAGTCGTTGACAGCGAGACTGACAAGTTCTCTAATCCTACTCAAGTATTATTGCGCAAGTTTTCTGCCTTAAATTTATTTTTCATTGAGCATATTTTCTTGAACTTATTTCATTGTGCAAGTTTCTAAACTTAGACTTGTATTTATTTTTGCAAGTATTAATAAGTGGGATAATTGTTGAAAATTATTCTACATTATTATAAATCATTGATATCCGCATTTGGTGCAATTGAAGGCTTATTCTATTAATGAATTATTGAAACTATAAAGTTCTTTTAAATTAATGAATTGTTTAAGAAGAAGTTTATGTTATTTGTACCGGCTAGACAATGCAATTATCAATTCATTAACTTAAATATTATTGAAGTTAGTCCAAACCATATTGTTGTGGTGCGGAATCGAGGTAAAAGCTGTAATGAACAACCCTCGTAATAAGAGAAATTTTTTAATACTTCGCGTATAAACTCAAAACGAAAAGCAGGTGAGTGTAAACTCAAAACGTATTATAGGTGGTTATGTTGTGCACAATATATACGTACGATAGACCGATTACCTAGAGTACCCATCTTTGGATACTACAAATGATATGGTTGTTAATATTCAAAACGAAATGACAGTCTTATGACTCCTAGGTGTTAATAATACTCAAAACGTATGTTCACAGACTTGTGACCTTTCAGCAAGAAAAAACATAAATCTAAATCAAAAGGAAATTGTTATCCATTGTTGCATACCTTCACAATTATTGTATATTGTTAAAGTTCCAAGAAGAATAATTCTTTTTCATTCATGATATATCATTTATTTGTTTATTTAAACTTGCTAAACAAAGTAGTTGTTCACCCCTGCTATACATAAACCATTTTCAGCTAAGCCTGAGTGCTCATATAAAGACAAAGACAAAATAAGGGCAGACGAGTAAAACTCTTGGAAGAAAAGTGTTATTATTATGTTTGGTGCGGTTGTAAACCTTTTGTATTATTAAGTAGTTATGATGTAATTAAGGTTAGTATAATCTATGATTAATGGTATATTTTGTAATGACTTTGTATTTTCGCTAGTTATTAGAGATTAAGTTTATGAATGTTGTTTAAAGTGTTGGATCGTGATCACCAAATCTGAGGTTCAAAGGACCCGAATTTGGTGGCGTCACAAAAATCATGGCAGCTAACAACTACCAATGCCCTTTCGAGAGGCAGACACAAATAAAGGTGGCTAAAATTCATGAGCTGGATGTAGTTACAACCTTATTTGCACAATTGGTTGCACCTACAACAAAGATTCACAATCTAGGAGTGAAATATATACATAGTGTAACAGTAGCTTGTGATATTTTTCCTAGGGATCACTTGAGTGATCAATGTGTTAGTTTGTAAAAACATAGAATACATATAATTAAATTATATAAGCACAACAGAAGCAAGCTAAATCGATTTTTAAATTATTTTTTTTACAAACCAATAATTAGGATCTTTCTTATGCGATAATTATTAATTGAAGAATGATAAAAAATTTATACCTTTGTAGAACTAAGCTTCCAAATATACAAGTTCAACTCCTTTTAATCATTCGCGTTCTTCTTCAAATTCACCGATTAGATTCATCGGATCAATGTTACTCCCCGAGTGGGAAGCCTCTAGAGGTGATCCACTAGAAGATCTATGAATTAAAAAAGTGAATTTTAGTTTTTTCAAACCATGGGTGGCTAGCCCTAATTCTCTCTCTCCCTCTAACTCCTTAGATATAGCGAATTATGAAGTACTCTCTCAATTCTTGTGAAAAAATGTGTTACCTTAATCCATAATAAGAATCATCTTATTTATGGATATTAACAACACTTTTAAATTATTTAGAATTATGGTTTTAATTTAATTCTCAACCTAATTAGGAATTACATTAATTAATTACAATTCATAAATCATTTAGGTACTTAATTATTTAATAATGAGAGTACTTATTATAATTATAATTCCTAAACTATTTAAGAACATAATTATTTATAATAGTAATACTATTCATTAATTAATTTCTAAATCATTTAGGAACTAAATAATAATAATAATAATAATAATAATAATAATAATAATAAGACTCCTCTTATTAATTTATAATTAGTATTTTTAAAATATTAAATTATAAATATAAGGCTATTTAATTTATTCTATCACCATAGTATAAATTAAATATTATTAATTTATTATTACAATTATGACATCCACTTCTAAAATAAACATTACTCTTTTGAGGTGTAACCTTTTAGGTTCTACATATTAAATCAGTTATAAAATAAATTAATTAGAACCATTCTAATCTTATTTATAGGAATGAATTAAACTATTTAATTGATTTAATAAATAATATTTATTCCACAATAAGGGTAAGCCCCCTTAGTGATCAACGACCTTCCAGATAATATAGATTTTAATATTTGATCGTAAAAGAACCTTTCAGCGAATAGTTACCGTACAATTCAATCATTTTACCACAAAATGTTCTTGTGACATCCCGGATTATGACAAGAATTCTAAATAAGAATCATGGGTAATTAAGTGACGGTTAGCAGTTAAAACCTAGTTATGAATGATAGAAAAATAGTAAGAGTGATTAAATATAATTATTATTTAATCAATGTGTTAAAGATGACCTATGTGGTTGAATTGATAATGAAGAGCTCTTGATATAAATAAGTGTCTATAGAATGTAAAATGACCAGTTGTCAATTTGAAGTACTTTAGTGATGTAGCGGATGATGAAATTATAATATATTTAAATTTCATAAATTGAAAAGTGATAAAATGGATTAAAGACGAAGAATAGACTGTAATACCTACAATAAGGTGATTTGAAAGGAATCAGAGTAAGATGTTATGATACGTCCGCAGGTAATAGTTTGAATGTATGAATATGTGTATATTTATGTATTTGATCTGATAAACAAAAAAAGATTAAAAATGGGGAGAATAACGAAAATGAGGAAAGAGTATGCAAATTAATGCTTTAGTTATCAATATTATTAATGAGCTTAACGAATAGGCTTGGAAAGGCTAGGTTGCGAGAATGGTAAGCTAAGATAAGTCAGCAGGAGCAGAAAAGAAGGAACAACTTACCCTAATTTGTATATTGGGGATTAAAAGAATAATAAAATTAATGATCTTTGGAATGTTTTGAAGTTATGAAAAAATTGATAATTATGGATTGAAAGAAGTTAATCATTTATACGACGTATATATATATATTCACCAACACACATACACATTAGGCTCCCATTTGGACTTTAGAATTAATTTTATTTGGGCTCTTCCAATTAATTTGCTTGGGCTCAATTATATTATTTCCCATTGGGCTACTAATAATAGTTAATTAGGTTCATAATTTATTCTAAGTTGGACTACTAATTTAATTCATTTAGGGCTCCCAACAATTTAATCATTTGGACTCATTCATTTCATTTGCTTGGGCTCAACATTAATTTCATTTGGGCTACATGTATCTTCATTTAATTTACTAACACTTAGGCTAGCATTCGATTTCCTACTAGTAAGTCACTTTGGCTACTAGTTTAAATCCTCTAAGTTACTACATTTGACTAGTAATAAATTTTATTGTTAGACTTTTCTATATTTACATTGGGCCTTAAATAAATTTAGGTTGGGCCAACCAATAAAATTTACAACAATTTGACCCTAAATATTTAATGAATTAGGGTTTGGGCCAATTAAAATCTAATTTCACCCCAATGGCTAATTTTTCATTACACCTCACCAACGAAAAGTAAAATGGTCTCTGAGTGATTATTCGGATATCAAAGTCATTACAAAATACTCTAGGGCAAAATAAGCATATCTCATTTTCTCTAGACTTTCCTTTTATGAAAACTTTTTATTTATGAAAAGTTTATTTCTCGCATTTCATTCTGTATTCGGGATTAGTGATTTTGTATTTACACGTCGTATAAATACCCAGCTCCTAATAGACCACAATATTCATATTAATCGACTCTAGGTTTTAATTCTTATAACCCATAATTACTCACATTTAATTCCTAACACATAAATTAGTTTAAATGTTTAATCATTTCTATACATTCTTCTTTCCTTCAATCTAGGTTTTAAAAATTAAACTTTAATCGTGTTTGATTTTATTTTCGAACCTTATAAATATTCGGGATATTATATTCACCCCTACTTACAAGAATTTCGTCCTCAAAATTACAACATAAATATCTTTACTCATTTTATTCAACATGACTAGGTTTCACATCAACCTTTAGTTAATTATATTTGATTTTTCCTCTTTTTACTAACTACCCTCCTCTTTCCTTCTCTAAGGATCTTTCTTCAATCATTTGATGTTATAACCGCACTTCTCTAGGAAGTTCATACTTCTAAACTTACAATTCCATAATATTAAAGTATCTTGCGGAAGAATAAATTAAAAATCAAAATATTTATTAAAAACTTTTATAATATGCTGAGGGGTCATAAAGACCATGACAAGTGTACGTTGTTAGGAAGTACTCTTATTGTAACTTTTACTAGTCATAAGACTATATATACATTTCCATCGCAAAAGATAATGCGCCAGGGGTTCAGGCTATCGTACAATACGTCATGCATAATGTTTAGTCTTTGTAAGCGAAGTCGGGGCTATATGCCGACAAAATATATTTGCATCTGCAATTGTTCACATCAGACTTACTACAAAATTCCACACCAAAATATTTTGGATTGAAAATAAAACTTAAACCATTTCTTACCAAAGTTGTATTTCCGAAACAAATGGCATAGACTTGCATTATTAAACTGTTTGTATATTACGAACTGAAAATCATTTTAGATGGTTAAAATAACTGAAATTCATCTTTTGTAAGACTTCATGATACTACAACGTCACAATAGTGTGTTAGGATTCCGTCATTTTTCATCTTTGCACCATGGCTTCAATCGCGTGTGATGATTTCATAAATACATTTTGATATTTTTAAATTAATTTTTATAGTCGAAACATTAGCATAAACTTTTTTTTTTTTTGAACTTTTTAAAATAACATAAAATTATTTTAGATTTTATCTTGTCACCACATATAATAATGTGTTATCTCTACAACCCGAGTTATCGTGCCTTGTTGATAAAATAAGAAAATTCACTTGTCTTTTCAAAGGCACAAAACTGCAAATTTTGCACGACTTTAAGAATTTCAAAGTCTAGTATAGCTAGAAGATTTGCAATGTCCTTAAACATCTCCAAAAAATATTTTCTCCGCATCTTTTTTCAGCTTAATACTCCATTAATCATTGATCCTATTAGTGTTTTCTAATCAAGAAAACTCTCAAATCTATATTCATAACATTTCTCAATCTATACCTCCACTATTCTTTGAACTTAACACACATTATGAGTTCAAGAACTTACCGTAAAAATATAAGTTTAAAAACGTATCCTAGCAATACGTAGTCTAAGAATAAATCATGTACTGTCCATATGTTGATGGGCTCAAAAACATATCATACGATTATGAGTCACGAACTTACCCTATGTATAAGTTTTAAAAATGCGCTCCTAAGCTTAACATTCTCCAACTATCAGATATACACATGAGGAAAGAATCACCTTCCCATCATATATATAATGAAAAGCGCGACACAAGATTTTAATGACTATCATTATAGGAAACTAAGTGGTACTAAAAACAAGAACAATCCCATATTCATACAAAGTAATGTTCAACTTAGCCACTAATATGAGTCATCAACTGAAAATCAACAACCTCTAACTTTTCTTAGCTTAATATTAATTCCCTTAATCCATATTTTAACACAAATAACTCATTACGAGTTCTTTTTTCTTGATCATTTCCTAACCTTGTTAACATTTTATTTCTGCTACTCAAAATCTTATTATTTCTTTGAATTATGTACAACATGACCCTTTTCATTATTCTTATCTCCTCAAATCCACCTTTGGATAATCCTCAATATTTAATTTCATATGAACTTTTATAAATCTATCTTTTATTACTTAAACTCTATCTAAGTTTATTCATTTACCATTTTATTTATCTTCTTCTACGGTTATAGCCTATAGTACTTTTAGTTAAGGTTTTTAACCTATCAACTATGATACTAACGATGACACCCTGAGAATCCCTGTACTGGCTACGGGCAACCTCCTGTATTAATGTACAACCTTCTCCTTAATAACAACAATATTATATGGTAATATGTTACTAAAACCTAAATAAGTTTTAAAATTTTATAACCTCTTTATTATCGTTGATCCTTTTTTCCTCAGAATCGCAATCTTTATAATTTCTTATTACATCTTCATATTATACACGATATGAATTCCTTCTATTACAAACATTATGAGTATCAAAAAATTCAAGATACCCACTAACTATTACATTAATATATAGTCATATTTACCTGTCAAACTGGACTCATAAATATAATAATCGTTTAAACTTTCGATGAAAGTAATACTCATTCCTATTCCTTGGTTTATATCAAAAACTTCTGATATCTCACACTTATCTGAACGTGTTGGTTTTTATAGCAAGACTGAGCATGACTGTGACGCCCCCAAATTCAGATCCCTCGAACCTCGGGTTCGGTGCTCACTATTCAATACTTGATAAACATTCATAAAATATTTCTTCAATATCTCTCGAAAAATATACATAATTTCATTATAAATCGTTCCATCAATCCCAGGTTCCACTAACCTTAATATATCATCATTACCTTATATTACAAAATGTTTACAACTTAAAAATAGAAACTAATTACTTCTATATGTTCATCTTTCCATTGTTGTTGTACTCCTTAGATCATTTAGCTTAACTGAAAAATAGGTCATGATATAGCAACTACTTTGCTCAACAAGTTTAAATAAATAATTAATGATATATCATGAATGAAAAAGATTTAGCTCTGAAAACTTCAACAATATACAATAATTGTGAAGACATGCAATTTTGAATAACAACATTCAATTGATTTAACATACTGCTTCATCGTGCTGAAATGTCACAAAACCATGAACATACGTTTTAAGTATTTGCAATATTCGGTAAACAGAAAACTGCCATTTTTTTTTAATATTAACAATTGTTTCAATTGTAATATCCGGAGATGGGTACTCTAGGTGATCAGTCTATCTTAAGTTTATAGAGTGCACAATATAACCATCAATTTTTTTTTTTTTGATCTGGAATGTTCCATCCGAGCGTAATCTTATCCTCTTATAATGCTTTGTTCATTTTAGCTTATCCCATAAAATTCCACACCACAACAATATGGTTTTAACTAACTTCAATAATATTCATATTTATGAATTTAAAACGTATATGGCCTAGCTGAAATAAATGACATAGAACCCTCACATAGAACAGTTCATAACAAGAATAGTCATAATAACAATGCAATATCTTGCTAAAACAAATAACATAGATATTTCTCTTTAAATAGTTCATAACGTGAACAATCATGCAAATGCACATAAGTACGATTATCAATAACAATATAGATATGAAATAATTCTTAATAATTATTTTATCATGCATTTTGAAATAAATTTCAACTTCTACATAAATAATTTGCTAAATAAATATAAGTTAGGTTCAGAGAAACTTGCCTGTTCTGCTGGCTACTGCTATTCAACTTAAAATATTTCCTTTGGGTGACCTAATATTCAACAACATTGATCTTCCAATTAGCATAACACATACAGGTTTATTTAACATTAATAACCCTACCATAAATGTCTTAAATTATCTATCACTTAATCATAATCTTAAAACTCTTAATAATATTATCAACTATTTGATAATATTTTAATCACATAACTATCACTTCATCCCCTTATAATATTATCACATTTGATAATATATAATAGCCACAAATAAATATTATTAATTGTATAATAATATTTTAACCATTTATTATTTCCATAATAAATCATTTAATTCTCAATATTATTAACCATCTAATAATCCTCTTAATCTCCTAATTATCTCAAACACTCATTAACATTATTAATAATTAAATAATATTTTAACCTATTTCCAATGATATTATTTATCAAATAATATCTTAATCATTTATAAATATTATTAACAATTTAATAATATTTTACCCTCTTAATAACATTACTAATCCTTTAATAATATTCTTATCATTCGTTAATATTATTAACTATTTAATAATATTTTATTCACTTATAAATATTATTAACCATTTAATAATATTTCTTTCATTACCTAATATTATTATTCATTTAATAATATTTTATTTCTTTTCTAATATTATTAATCATTTAATAATATTTTATTTACTTAATAATATTATAAACCATTTAATAATATTTTATTCTCTTACTAATATTATTAATCATTTAATAATATTTTATTCATTTTTTAATATTATTATCCATTTAATAATATTTCATTTATTACTTAATATTATTATTCATTCAATAATATTTTATTCATTACTTAATATTATTATTCATTTAATAATATTTTATTTCTTTTTCTAATATTATTAATCATTTAATAATATTTTACTCATTTTCTAATAGTATTATTCATTTAATAATATTTTACTAATTTACTTATTTTGTAATATTCCGAACTTCCGAAAGAGTTGTAATCCGACTTTATGTGAATAAATAAAGTTTGAATTACATCTTATATGTGTTATGGAATCTTCGTTATTGTTTATTTATGTGTTTCGGTTCAAGTATCCAGCCTTAGCACGAAAAAGGAGCATAAAAGTTTTTTTTCAAAAAATCTGAAAAGAAGATAAACCCTAAACCCTAGGGTCTAAACCCTAGGAAATCTAACCTAAGCCCCCGAGCGAAACGTAGACATCGAAATGACATTCTGTTTCAGGATTCATCTTTCCCGCACTTTGAAAACACGATATAGCCTATAAAAGTTTTTCTCGAAAAACGCGTCGGGGATAGGACGAAATAGGAAAAAGACGAAAAATATTTTTTTTTGTCTTTTTGATCGTCTAACCATTTTCTGAGATATAGAAATCAAAAACACTATTCACCGAAAAACGTGCAATGTCTTTTTCACTTTTCGTTTTACAGAATAGTGTTTATTCGGAACAAAACTTCGTAATATCTGACTTTTAAAATCAGTAAAGACCAATTCAACTGGAATACTTAGAAATGAACTAGGTTAGAGATAACTAGATTAGGAACCCAAATCTAGACTTAAACCTAGTTACAGAATAATTAAATTATCTAACTAATTAACCTAATTAGGTAATTATCACTAATCCGGTTGGAATTGAACTAGGTTAAGGTAACTAGATTACCATTTAACCTAATTATCATATAATTAAACTTAACCTAAGTAGGATTAAGATTAATTAAACTATAGATTAATCTAATCTATATGTTAAACTAATCGGTGAATTAATAAACCTATTTAACCTAAGTTATTGCTAATTAACCTAACCTTGATTAAGATAGATTATCAAATGGACTAATCTAACCTTGGTCAAGCTTGGTAAATGACCATGACTACCCCTCAAATAAATGCTTAAATGAACAACCAAACAAGGCCTAATACTATTCATTTGGTAGGCTAATTGGTGGACCAATCAAAAGCTAACATGTATGGATTTGTGATGTCACCAAACATGAAGATTACTAACATTTAATGGCATAAAAATCTGACCTTTGGTCGTTCATATCAAGTGGGCAAGGGTGGTGCACTTGAAGTTAGCTTAGCTTGGAAGTTTTGTAACAATGACCCTTTTGCCCTAGCTTTGGTTGGCCTATAAATAGCAAGCAATGTTCAACCATTCTATCATTCATTTTCAAGCTCAAAAATCAAGTATCAAAGCTATACATATATTGAGAGAGAGTTCTAGTGAGTTACTATCTTGGATATTGCAAAGAAATAGTTAAAGCTTGCAAACACCAAAGGTACAATTCCTTATAGTTTTTATGTTCAATTTTTCTTTCGTCTTAAATTTTCAAAAGCTCAAGAACGCGAGTCGTAGCCATGTACGATTGTCGTTCTCCGTGTTCTTCACGTGTTCTTGAGCCTTTCTACATTTTGTAGTAGTTATAATGTCGAATTTCAATTCGTAGTTTAAAGCTTAATGAACATACGTAGTGGTCATGTACAGTTCATCCGTTCTCCGCGTATGCGTATGTTCTTGAGCATTTTTATAAATTGTTTTAATCAATTATACAAGCCGTTATAATGACCAATTTTTGTCAACTATAAAGTGTTATAATCACTTATGTAAGCAGTTATAATGCTCAAATTATTTCATGTACGAAAACCAAAAGCTCAAGAACATAGTCGTTACCATGTACGGTTTAACCGTTCTTCGTGTTCTTCGTGTGTTCTTGAGTAAAAGTCATGAATCTTTCTATGAGAAGGTTTGTGATTTGTTATTTTTATGTTATAAAGTGATATTGAGTCTTACAACATGATTTCTTAAAGAGTTAAAGCATGCGGTACCATGTTTCACATGGTTAACCCTAAAAATATTGTTCAAAGTAAGCATACTGACCTTTCTACTAAAATTACGAAATTTTAAAGTCAGAATATGCCTTAGTAACCTGAATTAAAGTTGTAGATCATGAAATTCTAAGCAATTTAGACTCAAAAATCACTTTAAAATGTTTCCGGATGAAAAAGTTATGGCAGTTACCGGAAAGGATGTCAAAGTTGAAAATTTTAAGGGGCTTGCGGGTGGAGGCCCTAAATTTTGAGTTTTTGAGTTAGCCAAGTTTTCTAAAAATTCTACCAATGCAAATAGTCTAGTTTAGTGATAAAAACACGTATAGAACGAAAAAATTCGATAAACTAACATTCGGTACGCGAAACCCTTTGTATAGGCGCTTTAAACGATTACCGGGAAACCCTAAATTGTGCTAAAGGCAAGTTTTCTATCCTTAAACCTTGTTTACTTGCTTTCTATGTGATTTATACATTTTGTGTATGCAACGTGTTATAAATCTTTGATACGAGAGTTATTGCTTTTTGTTTCGGCATAACTTGCAAAATGAAATGATTATTCGTGATAAATTCGAATCATGCTTTATTATATCAAACCAAGTCGTCTTGGGGCGATCCTGACATGTGAAGTAAACTGAGATGAACAAATATGTATTACTGTTCTTGATCTGTCCAGTGTATTGTATGTTATGCATAACATAGGATGTCGTTAGGTTGATCCCCTTTCTATATCCACTGAAAAAGGTTCTAAGTCGAAAGACAAAGAACAGTTCAAGGTCTAACCACCACTCAGTCTTGCTATGTTAAACATTGTAAATATCAATTGTTATTCCATGAGTCCTTACAATCCTTATCGGTGTGAGTTCTCTCATATGTTATGTGTTTAAGACTTGCTGAGCATTTTAGCTCACCCTTGCATATAAACCTAATGTGCAGACAAACCCGAGAGCTCCGGCTCGAAGAACAAAGGAAAGAAGAAATGCGTAGACTAGTTTACTGCTTTCCTTAACTGTTCTTAACTGTAGTCATAATGACATTTTGTAATAAGAACAAGTTCAACACATGTAACCGAATATTATATAAATATTATCAAGTTTTATCACATTCTCTTGTTACGTCTTTACTTTGATTAAACTTAGAATTGTTAAAACTTAACATAGTATTAATAATGATCTATTTATCTGGATGAGGATCGGTAAATAACTTGTGAGTGCTGTACATCCGAGACAGAACTAAGTGATGTTGACTAGTCAAATCCATCGTTAAGGTTCCTCGGACCCAGGTATAACTCGTTATTACTATTCTGAATGTCGGATAAGTAGGATTATTAATATGAAGAGATATCACTATAAACAAATATGTTTCGAATGAGGGTTTTAACTATTTGGGTAATGTTCTGTACGAAAAGAGAATTTTGCACCGGACAAAGATACAACCATTTGTCACGGATAAAGATGCAAACATTTATCACGGGTGAAGATACAAACATTCACCGCGAGATTCTCTGTTCCCAAGAGCCATCCTAATGATTTAATACCGTGGATGTTGAAACATGTAAAGTTATAGAATATCTAAATATTAAGGATAAAAAGGTTATGTTTGAGTATTAAGTCTCTTGTATCAATTATAAGGACTTGATATAAAATAATGAAAGATCTTTGGGAATTAGGATGAGAACTTTGTTTGAGAATAAAGGAAATCATCTATAAACCTATTGATTTAGCATTTGTAGTGAGCACCAAGTCATCTATAGTAAGTATAGTGATTTGGGGGCGTCACAGGTTGGTATCAAAGCTATATAAAAAGAACCCCGAGCCTCTCGCTGGCGACCGCCCATAGAGGGGAGGCACCGAAGCCAGACTCTCCGTAGGGGACGCCGCATGCGGTGGCAAACTGATAGGTACCAGTGTAAGGTGCTATTGAATGATGGTTACAGGTTGGTATCAAAGCTGTAGATTATTGCTCTAAAGTAGCAAGTACTTTAGGATATAATCTGATCGTTTAAGTTAAATAGACTTGTGAAGAGTCTAATAGATAATTAAAAGATGATAATAAACTTTAAATCTTAATTAATTAAAAGACATTATGTGAAAGAACTATACTAATTAAAGTCAATCTTGTTTTGTAGAAATGGCTGACATACACGAAGACAATGCTCAAGCCTTGGACTACGAAAGTGATCCGAGCGAGTATTCTAGTAGTGAATCTGAAGCAGAGGAGCCAAATCAGAACTTGGAACTACATGATGCCGGAGAGGCAAACCTAATAGAAGATGCAGATGTAATAGACCTACCAACTTACGATGAGATCATCGCTGAGTTGGAAGAGGATGCTGCTTAAATGATGGCCTATGGAGAAGCTCAAGAAGAGCGGGTGGAACAACTCCAAAATGAAAACCAGGCCAACATGAACAAGGCCAATGGTATTATGGAGGTACTAGAAAGGAGGTGGTTGGATGAAGCTGAAAGAAGCTACCAACTACAGATGCAGCTAGAAGTTTCCCAAGAGGAAGTATACCTCCTGCGAGCAAATCGTGCTCATATTAAACGAGCTTATGGTGCTTCTTATGCCAAGCTCGAGAAAAAAGTAATTAAATTCCCCTCACCAGCCAAAGATTTGGGGTTCGAAATCAATAGGTCTGTGGTACTTAGTATGATCCACAAGATCAAAAAGAAGGCTAGAAAGATCTAGTCAAATAATGTGTAATATATTAGTATGTTGTAAATGTTTTGTTTAGCATTTCCCATTTTTATAAGGGATGCTAATAGTCGTTAAGTAATTAAGCTCATTCGGATAATGTACTGTACAAACTTTATTTATATAAGAAGTTTGTTTAAGAAATATGTCTTGCACTTTTTAATGCTTTCATATTTACACGTATGTTTCATTTTATTTAGATAATGGCACCACCGAGACCAAGAACCAGGGCAACAGCAGAAAGTGTTAATGACGAAAGTAATGTTCAGACTCCCGATCCTATGCAACAATTCCTAGATAGGCTAATAGGAGTCTTAGATAATAGAACTGCAAATAATGTCCCACCACCACCCCCACAACCACAACCACAATCACAAATACAAATACCACCACCTCAGACACAACCCCAACCACAGAAAGTCTTATTTAAAGACTTTAAAAATGTAGGTCCTCCCGAATTCAAAGGAACCGCTGAGCCTATAGAGGCTCAGTGATGGATAAATGAAATAGAAAAAGCCTTTGACTTAGCAGAGGTTGCTGAGGATAAAAAGACAAAGTTTGCCACTTATCTTATGAAGGCGGAGGCAAACTTCTGGTGGGAGGCCACCAAAGCCCGTGCTGGGGGAGGTGTGGTTACGTGGGAAGCATTCAAGGAAATATTCTTTGAGAATTACTTCCCTCGAAGCTTGAAGAATAGAATGGAGGTACAATTTCTGAATTTAAAACAAGGGGACATGACTGTTCCCCAGTATGCCTCCAAATTCAATGAACTTGCTCGTTTCGCTCCAAATCAAGTAGATACGGAGGAACGAAAGGCAAGAAGGTTTGAGGAGGGTTTAAAACCCTGGATTCATGGTAAGGTAGCTGTCTTACAAATAGATAGTTACGCCCATCTTTTAGAAAAGGCTATCATTGCTGAAGGCAGTAGTGACGCCATCGCAAAATTTAATAAGGAACGGAATAATAATAAAGGAGGGAATGAAGGGGGGAAAAATAATAAGGGAGGAAATGGGGGAGGAAATAATAATAATAATAAAAGAAGGTTCAATGGCGGAAACTCCCAACAAGGAGGGGAAAATAAAAAGAAAACATTCGAGCCATGTAAAAACTGCGGTAAACAACACGCAGGAGAGTGTCTAAAAGGGAAAAATGTTTGCTACAATTGCAAACAAGAGGGACACATAGCAACCGCATGTCCTAGCCCAAGGAAAGACACATGTTTTCACTGTGGAGCCACGGGGCATCCAGCTAAGTTGTGCCCCAAAAAGGGAGGAAATGCCGGAGGGGACAATAGCAACAAATCTACCCCAACAACTAATCCAGGTCGTCCAACGGCAAGGACATTCAACATGACCGTGGGAGATGCTATGGCATCACAGGATGTAGTGTTAGGTATCATTCCGATCAACACCATAAGTGCTTACGTGCTATTTGATTCGGGTGCTACTTGCTCTTTTATTTCCCATGAATTTGCTAGAAAACTAAACGTGCCTAGTGAATTGTTAGAAAGTCCTTTAATGATAGAGATTGCTAATAAAGAACTAATTCCTGTTAATAAGATCATAAAAGGTTGTTGCATAGTGATCAAGGGTCATGAGCTGAGAGTCGATCTTATTCCAATCCAATTAGGGGAATTTGATGTAATTATAGGCATGGATTGGTTGACCAATCACCAAGCGATGATCGATTGTCAACAAAAGTCCGTTAAACTTCTTACAACATCCAAGTCAACGGTAGTTTTCAACGGAAGTCAGTCACCAAGAAAATCCCGATGTCTAACTGCAAATCAAGCAAAGGGATTACTTCAGAAGGGATGTCAGGGCTATTTGGCATATATCGTAAACACCCAACAGAAAGGGTTAGATATAGACCAAATACCAGTGGTTAGAGAGTTTCAGGATGTCTTTCCCGATGATCTACCCGGTCTTCCACCTGATAGGGATATTGAGTTCGTTATTGATTTAGCTCCTGGAACTGCACCGGTTTCGAAGGCCCCATATAGAATGGTGCCTGTGGAATTGAAGGAGTTGATGGTACAATTACAAGAATTGTTGGATAAGAAATACATTCAACCAAGTGTTTCTCCATGGGGAGCACCAGTGTTGTTTGTCAAGAAAAAAGATGGAACTTTAAGATTATGTGTTGATTATCGTGAACTCAATAAATTGACCATAAAGAATAAGTATCCATTACCTAGGATCGATGACTTGTTTGATCAACTCAAGGGAGCAGAGTATTTCTCTAAGATTGATCTACGGTCAGGTTACCATCAACTAAAAGTGAGAAAGGAAGATGTGCCGAAGACAGCATTTAGAACACGTTATGGACATTACGAGTTTCTAGTGATGTCCTTTGGATTAACAAATGCACCGGCGGCATTCATGGACTTGATGAATAGGGTTTTTAGGTCTTGCTTAGACAAGTATGTTGTGGTGTTCATCGACGATATTCTTATATACTCGAAAACACTAGAAGAACATGCTATGCACTTGAGAAGTGTACTAGAAACCTTACGAAAGGAACAACTCTATGCCAAATTTTCAAAATGTGAGTTTTGGCTAGAGAAAGTTCAGTTCTTAGGTCATGTGATTGACAAGAATGGAGTTTCAGTGGATCCATCAAAGATAGAAGCAGTAATAAAATGGGAACAACCAAAGACCCCAACTGAAGTAAGAAGTTTCTTAGGTTTAGCGGGGTACTATAGACGTTTCATTCAAGATTTTTCAAAGATAGCAACCCCGTTAACTAACTTAACCAGGAAGACCGTGAAGTATGCTTGGACAGATAAATGTGAAAAGAGCTTTCAAGAGCTAAAGAAGAGGCTAAGTGAGGCACCAGTATTATCACTACCTGATAATAGTGGAGGTCTTGTAATCTACAGTGATGCCTCACATAAAGGATTAGGTTGTGTTTTAATGCAACATGACAAAGTAATAGCTTATGCTTCGCGACAGCTAAAGGATTATGAGTTAAGGTATCCTACTCACGATCTAGAATTAGCGGCGGTAGTATTTGCTTTGAAGATTTGGAGGCATTACTTGTACGGGGAGAAGTGTGAAATTTATACAGATCACAAGAGTTTAAAGTATATTTTTACACAACGAGAGTTGAATATGAGGCAAAGACGATGGTTGGAATTGATTAAGGATTATGATTGTGAAATCCTATATCATCCAGGAAAAGCCAACGTAGTTGCAGATGCTTTGAGTAGGAAGAATCAAGAGAAGTTAAATGTATTAACAACTCAGGAGGAATTGATTAAAGAGTTCGCTAGACTCGACATAGAAGTGAGAGTTCCTTCAGTCTCGACAAGGAAATTGTTCATAATGGAAGATCACTCAACCTTGTTGGGTAACATTAAGAAAATCCAAGAGGATGATGGAAATTATAGGAAGTTGAAAAAGTCAACAGAGGTTATAAACGGCAAATACAAGATGGACAAGGAGGGAATCATAAGATTTGAATCTAGAATTTGGATTCCTGCAGTTCAAGAACTCAAGGAAGAAATCATGTCAGGAGCACATAGTACTAAGTTTTCAGTACACCCAGGCAGTACCAAAATGTACAAAGACATAAGTCAACATTTCTGGTGGCCAAACATGAAAAGAGAGGTGGCTGAATTCGTTAGTAGGTGTTTGACATGTCAGCAAGTTAAAGCTGAGCATCAAAGACCAAGCGGATTGTTACAACCGTTAGAGATTCCAGAGTGGAAATGGGAGCATATTACAATGGATTTTGTAGTAGGCCTACCAACCACACAGAAGGGTCATGATGCCATTTGGGTAATAGTGGATAGACTAACCAAGTCAGCTCACTTTTTACCAATTAAGGTTAAGTTCACTCTGGACCGATTAGCAAAGCTATACATTAAGGAAGTTATCTTTAGACATGGCGTGCCAGTTTCAATTGTGTCAGATCGAGACCCAAGGTTCACATCGAACTTTTGGAAAAGTCTTCAAGAACATCTAGGCACACAATTGAGAATGAGTACTGCTTATCACCCGCAAACAGATGGTCAAAGTGAAAGGACTATCCAAACCTTGGAGGATATGCTGAGAGCTTGTATGATGGATTTTGAGGGAAGTTGGGAAGATCACTTACCTCTGGTAGAATTCTCTTACAACAATAGTTATCACGCTAGTATAGGAATGCCACCATATGAAGCCCTATATGGAAGGAAGTGTAGAACACCGATGTGTTGGGACGAAGTTGGTGAACGGAAGATGCTTGGGCCAGAATTGGTTCAACAAACGGCGGAGGTAGTTCGAACAATTCAACTGAGGTTACGAGCTGCTCAAGAAAGACAGAAGAGATATGCCGATCTACATCGACAAAAGAGAGACTTTGAAGTTGGTAGTCATGTTTTCCTAAAAGTATCTCCCTGGAAAGGAAAGATTCGTTTTGGAAAGAAAGGAAAACTGAGTCCAAGGTTTATAGGACCATTCGAAATATTACGAAGAATAGGTGAAGTAGCTTATGAAGTAGCCTTACCTCCAGAGCTGGAACATATACATAATGTATTTCATGTTTCAGTATTACGTCCCTATAAACCCGATTACAAACACGTCATCAGCTATGAACCCATTCAAATCGAGAAGGACCTAAGCTATGAAGAGATTCCTGTTAAAGTTGTTGATAGGAAGGAACAAGTCTTGCGAAACAAGGTCATACCTTCAGTCAAGGTCATATGGAGAAATCAATCCATCGAAGAAGCAACGTGGGAGTTAGAAGATAAAATGAAGATAGAATATCCACATTTATTTTCTTAATTGTATAAGTAAATTTCGGGGACGAAATTCTTTTAAGGAGGGGTGAATGTAATATTCCGAACTTCCGAAAGAGTTGTAATCCGACTTTATGTGAATAACCCATACCAACTTAATATCAGTTGGTCTTAGTTACAAGTTTAATTCATTTGGACTTTAATTAATTAATCCATTGAATTTATTAAATAAACACATTAATTTAATTTCATAATCCAATTAGACTTGTCATCTATAAATCAATTGGACTTACTTAATTATGTTAGTTTACCAAAACACTAACACTTAATGTGACATCCTGGATTTTAATAGGATTTTCAATTGAGGATTATGATTAATAAAGCAAAGGTTAGAGGATTAAAATCTAGTGTTAAATGAAAGAAAGTGAAGGAATGATTAAATATAATTTATTATATGATCAATGTGCTATAATGACCTGTGTGGTTGAATTTATAAAGAGGTACTCTTGATATAAATAAGGGTCTATAAAACGTATAAAGATAATTAATGATGTAATGGAATTAAGACGATAATTAATTGTAATGCCCACAATAGGGTAATTTGAAAAGAATTATTGTAAGACACAATATTAGGTGTCGGCATGTAATAGATTGAATGTATAAATATGTGTATATGTATGTATATGTGATCAAATATAGAAAGAAGAGTTTGAAGTTAGAGAATAAAGGAAGTAAGGAAATGATATGTGAATTGAGTTTAGTTATTACAATTGATAACAAGTTTATTGAATATGCCTTGAGAGGCTAAGTGACAGAGATGATAAGGTAATGTATGACTTTATGAGTCGAGGAAGGAAAGAGCAGTTTAACCTAATTGGTCTACTATGGATTAAAGGAATAATAAGGATAATGCTTGTAAATATTTGATGTTATTAAGAAATTGATCTTGAATGATTTAAATAAGATAATCGTGATACGATGTGTACAGATAAAAGGTAATAATCTCAAATGTGACTAGAAGGGACGTAGATTGCATGTATGTTGAGAATTAGCAGATATGTGTATTAAGTAAACATGCAAAGGGACTTAAAAGTCATAAATGATTATATGAGTTAAAAAGGATAAAGGACGATCGATTTTGGCAATCCAGTCGAGGTTCGCTTCTCGATAAAGCGGTTTATGAAAAAGATGAGTAATTTGATTATATTAAAATGTCAAAAAGTGAAATTGGTGGAATATGGAATCGAAAAGGTTTGTAGAAATTATGAAGTTAATAATATGCAAATTAGCATTATTATAAGTTAATAAGTTATTAATGAAATTAATATTTTAAAGTGTGACAAATGTTATGGGACAAGCCAGTTATGAGGTATTTAATGATATAATAAAATTCAAGCATAATGAAGCTAGTTTAGATAAAAAAAAGGAATTGATTTGGATCAAAAATAAGTAATTTATGGATTTTAAGGAATTAAATTTGCTAGATTTTGGTTGCAATGACCAAAATGCCCTTGTCAAGTTATGGACCATAGTGTCCTAACTTAGTCTAATGACCATTGTGCCCTTGCTTGGTCAAGTGAAATGTCCAAAGTGACCTTAACCATACATGAGTTAACTTAACCAAGATGGTTAAGTGTTGGAGATATAATATATGTATATTTATATTTATAAGCACGAGCAACTAAGCCATTTTTTCATTTCATTTGAAAGTTTCCAACAAAGTGAGCTTCCAAGAGAGTTCAAGAGAGAAAGGAAGAATAAGGTCTAGGGTTTTGCAAAAGCTTACATGATTTCAAGGAAAAGTGTCCAAAGAAGGAAGAATAAGCTAGCAAAGGGAAGATTCAAGCTCTAGCAAGCTCTAAAGCTAGAAGAAGGAGTGCATATTGAAGCTATGTTATGTTCAAGCCATGAGATTTAAGATTTATGAGTTTAAATTCTAGTTTAAGACTAGTCATGCATAAATTAGTGGCCAGATGTAAGTTTGTAAATGAGTTTATGTGCTAAAATGGTTGAGAAGTCATGAAACCCTAAGCTCAAGTTTGATTTTGTAAAGGTGGTGCACTATTATGCATGTATTTAAGCTAGAAATCATGATTTAAATGATGATCATATGTTAATTATTGAAAGTTTTGATGAAAACCTTGTTTAAAAGGTTGAACATGTTTGAAGCATGATAAATTTTATGCTAGATAGCTTCAAAGAATCATAAATGATTTAGAAGCATGATATGTGAAAGGAAATTGCAATATTAGACAATATTTTCCATGTAGACCAAATCGTAACCTGTAAAGTATTTTGTAAGGTGCATGTAGAAGTCACACATTCACACAAAGTTGTTAAATGTATATGTGGTTGCCTAGGTGGTGCTTGGAGATTAAAGTGTTAAGTTGAGTTTAAGTTTGAATTTGAAAAGTTTGTAAAAGTTGACAAAATACCGTCAAAGTGTGATTTTTGGTAATTTTAAGAAATTAAAGGTAAAATGAAGTCAAATGACCTAGTTTGATGTTATTACACGTGTTTAGATTGATTTGAAAATCAACGGATTGGAATTTGAACGAAAATGCGATTCGAACAATTAAAATCGATCGTTTGATTTCAAAACGGATTTTTATGGACAAATATCACCTCGCGCGAAGTTTTATCATTTTAAAAGTTTGGACATGTCGTATATGACTTATGTGAACTTTATCAAGCATTGGAATGAAGTTTTAAAGCTTATGGCCAAAAATCACAAAGTTGGAAATTTTTTTGAAGTCTAAGAATTGTTTGAACTGCCCTCCTACGGGCTAGTGTATCCATGATTTTAAGAAGCCAGATGAGGCAAATAATTTTTTTGTAAAATACTAGGTAATAAGACTTAGTTATGGTTCAAATTTGAATTGTATTGAAGCCAAGATGAAAGGATTAAAAAACAGTCAAGTAAGTACACAAATTAAGTTTTCTAGAACATGGCTGACTGCAGCTGCGCTGGGGAGAGCGCAGCTGCGCCCAACCATTCTGTCAGAGGATTTGTACTGGACTGCAGCTGTGATGGTGTCGAGCGCAACTGGGCCCAAGTGTTCTGATATCAGTTTTGGTTTTTCGAGTCAGTTTGGATTCAGGCCGTGTTTTTCTAAAGATTAAGAGTCAATGATGTATAAATGATATACTTAAGCATGTTAAACCAATGCGGGTCCAATAGTAACCGATTGGTAGCTCGTGTTATGAAAGGAAAGTTATGTTTTGCTATGAAATGATAAAGATAAGTTATGTAAACCCTAGATAGATAAAGAATGGCCAAAGTAAAAGGGTGTTAAGGTATAATGAACTAATGAATGACATAAAATAACATGCCTAAAGTTAAGTCAAAGCAATATGTGAGTTATGAAAAAAGGTTAGTAACGAGTTAGGATGAATTATTAACCTACATAATGTATAATACATCAAATGTTAAATGATTAGAAACAAATAGCCTGATAACTATGGTGTAAGTGAAAGTAATTATGTAAACTTTTATGATCCTATAATGACATATAGGTTGTATGTTTACAGATAACACTCAATATAGTAAGCCGACAAGACGGGTATGAAAAGATGATTAAAGAAGTAAATGTTAAGTAAATAAATGCAGACCAGGCAAGTTTTTCAGACTAAAATGTATTATTGTTATATGTGAACTATGTGGTAATAAAGTATTTGAAATGTGCCCTATGTGCAACTATGTGATTTAACTGTTAAGTGAAATACGTGGCATTTATGAATATCATGATAAGGTAAAGAGGCATGATGCATATTATAAACTGTGAGCATGAAAGGTGTTATCTGAATTGCTCGTTGAGCTTTATGCTCACTCTTACTATGAACTAATATTTCAGGTATAGTACAAGAAGGTCGGAGGTTCCGATGCAGCTAAGGTAAAGGAATGTGAATGCCTAGATAAGCATAAAGGAAATTTGTTATATGTATTTGTGAAATGCTCATATAAAGTAGATAAATGTAAACCATGGTAGTCATAAGAAATGTATGGGCTGTAAATCTATAGAGGTAAAGGTGTATGTATGTATTATTCAGAGAAAGACTGTAATGATGTAAGGTTGATGTATTATTCTAAGTCGAGTTTGATATATAATAGAACTCGCATGTATGGTATAGATGTATGGAACCGGATATGTTTGATACAGATATATGTGAACAGGACCAGGTACTGAACAAGCATGAGGTAAGCATGGTTATATATGGCTGTGATATATGATAAATATATCCACAGGTTATGACATGTTAAATCATAATATACATGATTTTGAAAAGGTAATAGACCAGGTCACAATTAATAAATGTTGACCTAAGTTCTAATAAAAGGGTAAGTGAACGTTACGATCCTAAGGCAGTTAAGAAATGTAATATCTCAAATATTTCAAAAGTGATCTAACAAGATCTAGGCAAGGTTGTCAATTCAAAACCTAAGATCGATTGCTCAAGAATACCTTGAGCTATCTGAAAGAATATATACGACTCGAATCTACGCTCGTATAAACCTAAAAGACTAAAAATCTTTAACCTAATTTGTGTTATGTGAATAGTAAAGCTTGAATTGAGCTTTTAAATGTGATATGTGAATTATCTATGTGTAGGATTATGTGTTTTGGTTTGAGTAGTTAACCTTAACACTTATTAAAAATTAGAAGTCAATTTCGAGCAAAAACCTAAATTAGGAAAAAAAAGTTAAAACCTAAACCCTAAACCCTAGGGTCTAAACCCTAGGAAATAACTTAGGCCCTCAAGAAAAACATGAAGGTCAAATTGACATTCTGTTTCAAGATTCAACCTTCCCACGATTTAAAAACACGTAACAGTTAATAAAAGTTTTCTCGAAAAACATGTAAAAGCATTATTCATGAGATGACGTTTTTCATTCGTTTGACTGTTTCTTTTATCTGTAGGACTTCTTACATTTCACAACATAGTGTTAATATGAGGTTTAGATGCCAGAGAACCAATAAATTTTTCTGGAGAAAAAGACGAAAACGTCACAATTTACGAGAAAACGTCACGTCGTCATTTTGACTGTTCTTTTCGATATTTTGACATATTGTATTTCACGAAATAGCACTTATATGAAGTATAGATGTTATTTAGCCAATAAAATTTTTACTCGAAAAATGTGTAAAACACTATTCATTGGAAATTTTTCTTTCAAATTTAAAAAATTCACATTCCTGAATAACATTTTTATTGACAGTAGATGCATTTTGAGCAATAAAATTTTTACCCAAATTTTTTTTTTGGAGATTACTATTCACGTATATGGGATGAATACGTAGCGAATACAGAAAGAATACGAAGAATAATACGAGTATACTTTAATGTATAATATGAGAATTATACGAAAGAATATACGAGATTAATATGAGAATAATATGATGTATCATACCAGTAGAATACGAACATTATACGATGTAATATACAAAAAAAAATACGTATAAATACTAATGTATTATACTATTTAGTTGGAATCAGAATGTTATATAATTAACTGCTATTTCATCCGTGTTGTTTTCTTCAAATGCGACATGAGATAGGTTAACATAAAATTTGAATAATCAAATTTATGAGATTAATACCTAATTATATTATTCAATCATAATTTGTATCAAGAATGAAATAAATTTATCAATCGCATCACCCAGTATGTGTATTTGGGAAAACTACTCGGAAGATTATCCGAGATTAATACAAGAAAAACTTTGAGGGTCAGACGAGACATCATACTAATACTATATGATGTATTTTATGAATAAAATATGTATAACTAAATAAAACTGATATTACTGATTTGAAATATTTTAAATTAATCGTACGCGATTTATCCGATATGCCAAAAACAGAAGAAAGAGTGGGTAAGCGTGTGGCTGGCACACGCTGGCACACTCTAGGTACGAAAAGACTAAAATGCCCTTGGTCTTTTAGACTAATGACCAAACTAACCTGACCCTTAGTTTTTCTATAAATAGGAAGCTAAGCTATTCTTTTTCTCATCTTTTTCCAAAGAAAAAGCAAGAGAAAAATTACTCTTTATATCTATTACTCCTAGTTATAATTCAAGTATTAGAAATTGCAAAAAAATAGTTAAAGCTTGCAATAACAAAAGGTACGATTCTTAGTTATTGTAATATTTAATTTTACCGACGTGGCTCAAGAACATAAGTCGTAGCCATGCACGATTGTCGTTCTCCGTGTTCCTTATGACTTGAGCAAGTCGTCGTTATGTTTATTTCATTTTATGGTTATAAATAAAAGCTCAAGAACGCACGTCGTAGCCATGTACGATTGTCGTTCTCCATGTTCTTTGCGTGTTCTTGAGCCTTTCTACATTTTGTAGTAGTTATAATTTCGAATTTCAATTCGTAGTTTAAAGCTCAATGAACATACGTCGTTACCATGTACGGTTTATCCGTTCTTCGTATGTTCTTGAGCATTTTTACAAATGGTTATAATTCATTTTGTAGTAGTTATAATGTCGAATTTCAATTCGTAGTTTAAAGCTCAATGAACATACGTCGTTACCATGTACGGTTTATTCGTTCTTCGTATGTTCTTGAGCATTTTTACAAATGGTTATAATTCAATTTGCTAGTCGTTATAATGACCAAATTTTGTCAAGTATAAAGTGTCATAATCATTTATATAAGAAGTTATAATGCTCAAATTATTTTAAGTACGAAAACCAAAAGCTTAAGAACATAGTCGTTACTATGTACGGTTTATCCGTTCTTCGTGTTCTTCGTGTGTTCTTGAGCAAAAGTCATGAATCTTTCTATGAGAAGATTTTTAATTTATTATTTTTATGTTATAAAGTGTTATTGAGTCTTAAAACATTATTTCTTAAAGAGTTAAAGCAAGAGGTACCATGTTTCACATGGTTAACCCTAAAAATATTGATCAAAGTAAGCATACTGACCTTTCTGCTAAAATTCCAAAATTTTAAAGTCAAACTATTCCTCAGAAGCCTAAATGAAAGTTGTATATCATGAAATTCTAAGCAATTTAGACTAAAGAATCACTTCAAAATATTTCCGTATAATAAAGTTATGACTATCGCAGTAAAAGAGGTCAAAGTTGAAATTTTTTAAGGACCATTCGGGTTCAAACACTGAAAAATGAGATTTTGAGTTAGTCACTTAACGAAATGATTTCAACAATGAAAATAGTCTAGTTAAGTTATTCTAAGACTTATTCAAAAGTAAAATTGGATAAACTAACATTCGGAGTCGCGTAACCCTTTTAGTAGGCATTTAACGATTTCCCGAGAAACCCTAAAAAAGTTTCAAGGCAAGTTCTAAACCCTTATGTGTTATTTGTTATGTAATAGATGTTATGTGAAGTCTTTAACTAATGGTTGCAAGCCTTCTAAATGTTATGTGTTATGTTTAAAGAGTTATGAACATGATTTAAACACTTTGTGTGTCAATGTGGTATAAATTGTTGGAATGTGAGTTATATGTGATATTAAATGGAGAATTATGTTCAGTTAATGCATGTTAAAGTTTATATGAAAGCATAAACTGCGTATGTGCTATATGTTAGACTTGTTGAATCTTCGTGCTCATTCTTGCGAATAAAACCTTATTTACAGATTAAAGATGAATGTTAAGAAGATCATGAACGTAAAGATGAAGCGTAGATTAGGTTTTCATGTTTATTACTTGTATTTGTATAAGTCATAATGGCTGTTGTAATACAAACAAACAAACATGCAACTGAATATTGAATGAATAATATAAATTATTATCATCAGTATGTTGTTATGTCTTTATTTTGATATAACCTAGAATTATTAAAACTTAACATAGTATTGATAATGATCTATTTATCTTGATGAGGATCGGTAAATAACTTGTGAG
This sequence comes from Hedera helix, assembly GCA_947179155.2. NCBI lineage: Eukaryota > Viridiplantae > Streptophyta > Magnoliopsida > Apiales > Araliaceae > Hedera > Hedera helix. Next base: position 13,166,161 of record OX359282.1, on the reverse strand, counting down.
TGTTGTATATCCGAGACAGGACTAAGTGATATTGACTGGTCAAATCCATCGTTAAGGTTCCTCGGATCCAAGTATAACTCGTTATTACTATTTTGAATGTCGGATAAGTAGGATTATTAATATGAAGAGATATCACTATAAACAAATATGTTTCGAATGAAGATTTTAACTAGTTGGGTAATGTTTTGTACGAAAAGAGAATTTTGCACCGGCCAAAGATACAACCATTTGTTACGGATAAAGATGCAAACATTTATCACAGGTGAAGATACAAACATTCACCGCGAGATTCTCTGTTCCCAAGAGTCGTCCTAATGATTTAATGTCGTGGATGTTGGAACATATAAAGTTATAGAATATTTGAATCTTAAGGTTAAAATTAGACCGTTATATATGGTGTTATGGTGTTATCCATTTATACAGATGAAATACAAGTTGATACTTATATACTTATGAGACTAAGATCAAGTTAAGATCCAGGGACAAAGTTAAGAGAAAATTTTAATGTATAGTCCAAAATAAGACTAATTCAACCAATATGATTATGAGATCATTGGTTAAGTCGGTAGATGTATAGAGTTAAGGCACAAGGTCTACCGTAGCTAAAGTGCGGGGATTTTGGGGGTCGTTACAAGAAATGTAAATTAAGTAAACATATTTATGGACCGCATGATGGTCAGATAATGGTTTTAAAGGAAACAAATAATGTATTAACGCACAAGATCGCCATTAAGGTGTTTTATGATTATATGATATGGTTTTAAAGTTAAAGATTATGTTATCCAGAGATGAATGGATAAAATTAAGGAATGACGGGATCTCGTAGCATTACACATAACATATCTTGGGTTTAGTTTATTAAAACCCTAATGCTCAAACATACTAGTACTTCAATTTGATTCAATAAACTATTTATTTTTCAAACATTCTGTACCACCGCTGCAGCGGTTATTGCTACTGCTGCGGCGGTAGTTCTATATTTCAAATTTTCAGGGTGTTACATCGCTGCAGCGGTAAAACCTACCGCTACGGCGGTAGTGCTAAAATTTCAAAATCCTAATACACATTAATACAAGTACTTTGACTTGATTAAATCTAATTAACTACCTCTTATCATCAACTTGGTTTTATAATATACATACCCAAACACATACCATTATTCCCACATTGGGTTATCTATAATAATTCACTGGCTTCTTCACTCTCATTATTCATACAAGTAATTTACTTATTTGCTATTAATCTTCTTATTTATCATTCAAGTCCAACATTTAAGTTTTTTGTTTTCAACACAAAAGCTTCTCTTGCATTCTTTTTCCTTCTTTAGTTAATTCAAATCAATTTAATTAACTTACTACCTCTCGTCATGCATTCTACACATACTGTTGGTCACTTTATATAATGACTAAACTACGTAAGTGCACGTAGTCAATAAGTAATACAATGGTAAACTGGATGTCAAACCCATAGAGAACTGTACTTAATAATGTATAAAATATTAGCCTTAGCTCAATTCAACTTTTTAATAACGATCACGATTTTGATTGAGTTAAATGTTAATATGAATTTTAACACTAAAATTATAATAAAACAAGACTTAACAGATTTTAACAAGACTGGGATCACAACTTCCCCTATTATATCACATGAACCACTTTGCCCTACTTTCGGTAAATTAATTTGATGAATTGTTGACTGGGAATTCACAAATTATTAATGAACCTTTTTTCAATGATTACATAAACATATTCATCTCTTTTAACTTGCTATATTCCTATGCAAGCTAAATGAAACAAACTCATTGAGAACTAATTCCCATTACAGTCGCATATAGTGCATAGATATATGCTTATTCCATACACAAATCCAATTAATCAATCAACCATGATAAATCAGAATACATGTTATCTTACTTGGACCTAACCTTAGATTTCATTTTCCAAATCCATCTAGGTTGTCAAATCAATTGCTGGCCAAACAATCTCACAATTAATACAGAGTATGATAGACAATTCAAACTAAATTAACAACTAAAAATATAAGCAAATTGATTCATGCTAATAATAGGTTCCGTTGTGACGCCAAATAACCAATTAGTTCATAACTATTCTATTAGAACTCAAAATTGTTAAAGTAATCATAAACCCAAAAATATCAAATACAAAAGAATAAAGAGAAAAGAAGAACTCTGGAATCTCTGCTATTATGATGCTTTGATCTTCTTGTTACGGATTATTTGGAATCCTAGCTTCTCCTCGCTAAAGTTGAAACTCTCTATTCTCTTCTAAATCGTCTTCTAAAATTTGCATCCACCCGTTTGTCCCACAACTCCTCGACTTGTATATACCAGTTAGGAATCTGAAAACTGCAACTAACCCACGATCTGGCCAACTGCTGTTGCGACTCAAGGCTAACAGCGCTGAGACAGTACTAGGTTAAGCGCCAACTGTGCTGAACTTGCAGATATTTACAAAATTGCCACTCATGCCCAGAATTTCTTGTTTTGTCTTTCTTCCACCTATTCCTGCAAAATAAACATAGAACTTAATAAAAAGGAACTAAAATAACTCAAAAATCAACAAAGTAATAAACTTCAACACATCCAATTCATAGGCATAAGACTCACTCGTCAAATACCCCCAAACTTAAGACTTTGTTTGTCCTCAAGCAATACAAAAAAAAAAAAGGGGAATAACTACTTCAACAACCTAACACTGACTAAAACAACTTAAGAGATATACTGATATAATGATAAAAATACCAGCCTCAGAGATTCATCAATAATAACTCAAGCAAGTTTTCAAAATCATGTTTCATCTGCATTTTAACGTATTAGCATCGCATTACTTTTAACCCCTTTTTTGTGTATATGTGTGTGTTCAATGCATCAAACCAATCACAGTCGAATAAGTCAACAACTCTAATGCCATTATTATTATTGTTATTGTTATTGTTGTTATTGTTGTTATTGTTATTGTTGTTATTATTATTATTATTATTATTATTATTATTATTATTATTATTATTATTATTATTATTATTTTCATCTATTTACGAGTGTGTCTTACGCTCCATCTCGATCGTGCATGGTATCGTGAAGCTACCCGAGTCTTTAAGCTTCGGCGATAGCTTTTTTTGTAAGATAGTATTGCACTCCTCTGTCAACGCAACTGTCTCAAAATCTCCCAGTCTTCACCTCTTAGACAAGATCTCCTTCATAAACTTGACATAACTTGGCATATGCTCTAAAGCCTCGATAAAAGGGATATTAATATGAAGTTTTTTAAACACTTCTAGAAACTTTGCAAATTGTTTATCCAACCTTGACTTCTAAAATCGCTGTGGGAACGGGCAGGAGACACATTAGGGCTTTGTTTGCCTCCTTCCTTCTGCACAACTAATTCCTCCCCTTTTTCTGATTTTTCATTTTTATCAAATTTGTTTTCTGCCTTTTCAGATTGGTTATCTTCCTTTGATGTCTGTTTAGGGCTCTCATTAGCAACTACATCATACAATTCTTTTCCACTCCGTCATGTGACCGCTTTGCAATGCTCTTTTCCTTCCTTCTTAGGATTGACCTCCGTGTCACTTGGCAACTCCATAAGGGCGGTTATTCAAGGCATTTGCAATCTGTCCCATCTGATTTTCTAAATTCCGAATAGCAACTAATTGGCTTTTCATAGTCATATCCATTTCCTTCATTCTTGAATCAGTATCTGCCATGAATTTACCTAAAAGATCCTCTAAATAAGAATTCTTTTTCGACTGCTGTGTTTGCGGTTGTTGAAATCCTGGTGGAAAGGGCTACCTTGGAACTTGCTGTTGTGCTTGATTTTCCCTCCAAGAGAAATTAGGATGGTTCCTCCACCTAGGATTGTAAGTATTTGAATTGTTGCACTGTTGTTGCCTGTTATAGCTGCCAACAAACTGTACCGACTCTGCATTGATAGCACACTCATCTGTCGCATGATCTCCTGCACACAACTCACATACCATAGATACATTCTGAACTGGCTTCACCGCCATTGTATCCATTTTCTTTGACAAATAAGCCATTTATGCAGTTAAGGCTGTGATAGCATCCACTTCATGAATTCTTGTTGCTCTTGGTTGGGTATCTCTTGATGATGGTCATTGATAGTTGTTGGTGTCCATAGTTTTCAGTAGCTTTTACGCCTCATCATAATTTTTTCCCATTAATGCACCTCCTGGTGTAGCATCTATACTCGTCCTGGTAACACTAGCTAACCCATTGTAAAAAGTTTGCACTAACAACCATTGTGGGATTCCGTGGTGCGGACACTTCCGTAGTAAATCCTTGAACTGTTCCCAGACTTTATATAGGCTTTCTGAATCAAATTTAGAGAATGAGGTAATGTCATTCCTCATTTTTGATGTTTTGGCTGACAGAAAGAATTTAGCTAGAAACTTTTGCGCAAGATCCTCCCACGTAGTAATTGACCCCTGCGGTAGAGAATGAAGCCATCTTTTCGCCTTATCACAGAGTGTGAAAGGGAAAAGTCTAAGTCTAATGGTGTCTTCAGAAATCCCATGGTATTTGAAGGTGTCGTAGATTTCCATAAAGCTAGCAAGGTGCTCGCTAGGATCATCATTTGGTAAACCCCCAAATTGAACTGAGTTCTGTATCATTTGTATTGTTCTAGGCTTGATCTCAAATGTTGTCGCTTGTATGGATGGCCTCCGAATACTAGACTGAATTTCAGTAACTAGAGACACGGCATAGTCCCTTAACGCCTTTTGTTTTTCTTCTGCCATTTTGTTTATATAAACCGTCTCTCGGCAGAACCGTCTGATCTTTCGAAACCTTCTTTCTATTCCATCCTCGTACGATAGTAGTTCCTGACCTTTAGATCTTGTGTGCATACACAAATCTAAAGCTAAACAATTTGCAATGGCAGACTCAAATGATTAATACTCGCTCAGCTATAAGCCTACAAAAACGTCTATAATAAAATTGAATTGAAATGAACTAATATTAAAATAACTTTTAACACAGTTCCCTGGCAACGGCGCCAAAAACTTGTTGGTCATAATGACTAAAATACGCAAGTGCACGCAGTTAACAAGTAATACAATGGTAAAAAGGATGTCGAACCCACAGAGAACTGTACTAAATAATGTATAAAATATTAACCTTAGCTCAATTCAACTTTTCAATAACGATCACGATTTTGATTGAGTTAAATGTTAGTATGAATTTTAACATTAAAATTATAATAAACCATGACTTAACAGATTTTAACAAGATTGAGTTTTGATTGAGTTAAATGTTAATATGAATTTTAACACTAAAATTATAATAAAACAAGACTTAACAGATTTTAACAAGACTGGGATCACAACTTCCCCTATTATATCACATGAACCACTTTACCCTACTTTCGGTAAATTAATTTGATGAATTGTTGACTGGGAATTCACAAATTATTAATGAACCTTTTTTCAATGATTACATAAACATATTCATCTCTTTTAACTTGCTATATTCCTATGCAAGCTAAATGAAACAAACTCATTGAGAACTAATTCCCACTACAGTCGCATGTAGTGCATAGATATATGCTTATTCCATACACGAATCCAATTAATCAATCAACCTTGATAAATCAGAATACATGCTATCTTACTTGGACCTAACCTTAGATTTCATTTTCCAAATCCATCTAGGTTGTCAAATCAATTGCTGGCCAAACAATCTCACAATTAATACAGAGTATGATAGATAATTCAAACTAAATTAACAACTAAAAATATAAGCAAATTGATTCATGCTAATAATAGGTTCTGTTGTGACGCCAAATAACCAATTAGTTCATAACTATTCTATTAGAACTCATAATTGTTAAAGTAATCATAAACCCAAAAGTATCAAATACAAAAGAATAAAGAGAAAAGAAGAATTCTGGAATCTCTACTATTCTAATGCTTTCATCTTCTTGTTGCGGATTAATTGGAATCCTAGCTTCTCCTCGCCAATGTTGAAACTCTCTATTCTCTTCTGAATCCTCTTCCAAAATCTGCGTCCACCCTTTTGTCCCACAATTCCTCGACTTATATATACCAGTTAGGAATCTGAAAACTGCAACTAACCCATGATCTGGCCAACTGCTGATGCGACTCAGCGCCAACCGCGCTGAGACGGTACTAGGTTCAGCGCCAACTGCGCTGAACTTGCTGATATTTACAAAATTTCCACTCATGCCCAAAATTTCCTGTTTTGCCTTTCTTCCACCTATTCCTGCAAAATAAACATAAAACTTAATAAAAAGGAACTAAAATCACTCAAAATCAACAAAGTAATAAGCTTCAAGACATCCAATTCATAGGCATAAGACTCACTCATCACATACACACATACTTTATTCCTCGTGAATATATAATAATAATAAAAAAAAATTAAGATCGTAATTTTTCTGGTTATTACAATGATGGCTCAACAAGTCTAACAGTTTAACATATAACACATTGTTTATACATCACGCGTGCTTAACAATATATCAATGTATGACATCATATACATGTTTTCTCTTTTCTCATACATTGCATTTTTATTCATGCATCATGCTTCCCATAATTCGCATTTATATATGCTTCATACTAATCATGTATTATAATTAACACATATCATGCAGCTCGACTTTAATAGTTAAATTAATATCAACAATTTCATATCAATAATTTATTTCCCATGAATGCACAAAGACACATCAACAAATGTTAACACATAACAACAATTTACAGTTAACATCAATCCTACAATTATGTATGAGATTGACATAATCATTAGTTACAATGACTATTAATTAGGCTGAATTTAAGACACTGACTTCAATTTATTAACTTTTAAAATGTTTGACATTTAACTTTTAATTTTCGGACAAAATTCTAGCCAAATCATAGTTTGGACATGTCGTGTTCGCTTCTTCAACTTTCACCAATACCTTGCATTCTTCATACAGCCTATATTTAATAAGTTGGTCTAATAATAAGTCACTAATGGACTCTTTACCTTTGTTTAATTCAATTGAACTTTCTTCTTTTACATAACTTAATATTTCGGACATCTAATAACGTATTAAATACATCATAATATTATCAACCTTTGATAATAGACAATCAAACTCCAATATTATTAACCATTTAATAATATTTTAATCATTTACTAATATTATTAACTATTTAATAATATGTTAATCGCTTATTAATATTATTAATCATTTACTAATATTTTACTCTTTTATTAATATTATTAATCATTTAATAACATTTTAATCCTTTACTAATAATATTGACCATTTAATAACATTTTAATCACTTACTAATATTATTAACCATTAAATAATATTTTAATCATTTACTAATATTATTGACCATTTAACAACATTTTAATCGCTTACTAATATTATTAACCATTTAATAATATTTTAATCCTTTAGTAATATTATTAATCATTGAATAGCATTTTAACCATTTACTAATATTATTAACCATTTAATAACATTTTAATCGCTTACTATTATTATTAACCATTTAAATATATTTTACTCGCTTACTAATATTATTAATCATTTAATAATATTTTAATCACTTACTAATATTATTAACCATTTAATAATAACTTAATCGTTTACTAATATTATTAACTATTTAATAATATTTTAATCATTTACTAAAGACTCACAATTCAACACTTAGTTGATTGTATATAATTCTTCTGTACTTGACAAACAAAAACTTGTTCTACATACAAACACCTATCATAATTGCATATCATTATATCGTTTTCAAGTTTTCTAACTTTTGCCATTTACAACACTGCTTACCACAGAAAGGATCTCATAAAAAAAAAATATAATTCACTTCTGATAGATTCAATATGCTTTGCTCGTTCCTTGTTCTTTACCGAAAATCTTGATTATCTCGTACTTAACTGAAATGTTAGTTTTAATGCAAAAGTGAGCACGACGGCTCAACAAGTTTAACAGATAACACATAACGCATAATTCATGTTCATACATGTTTCTCATATCTCATGCATTACATTTTGTATATGCATCATGCTTATCATATTTCACATTTTATATATGCTTCATACAAATCATGCATTATAATTAACATGTCATTCGGTTTAACTTAAATAGTTAAACTCATGTCATCAATTCCATATCAATAATTTATTTGACATGAATGCACAAAGCCATATTAACACATAACAATAATCCACATTTAAAATCAATGTACATATAGCAACAAGTTCTAAAAACTTGCCTAATAAATTTATTCGGCTTTCGCTAATCATTTACGTTATTCGTAGAACCTTTAATTAAACATTTGTCTACCATTTTATCACTAATTGACTATATATATTGGTTTACTACACTAAAATATTCATTTTATACTCAATTTAACTTTAATTTTTAAATAAAACTCGACCCGTCCGACCCGACCTAGACCGAGCTGGAACATTGTGGGCAGAATGTTCTACCGCTGCGACGGTTGGTCAAAATCCTAAAATTCAAATTTTTGGGCTGCTCGACCCTTATTTATTAAAATTATCATATCTTCTTCATTTATCAATATTTTTAGGTGATTCTTGAGTTCATTCTCATTAAAATTCCCCCCTCTACAACCTCTCTTTAGATCACAAATTCAAATTCTAAATGGAACCAGACTTAAAATCATCCACATGGACAGGATAAAAACTAGTATCATAGTTTTATGCATTTTTTTTCATTTTAATTAGTTACCACTTTGGTCAATTAGCTAGGTTTTTATGATTTATGATTTCATAACACTATTTTACATAATCATACACCTTACGCATAGATCTATAACATAAAATTTATGGATATTTCATTGGTTTAACCACTTTGAATAACAAAACTTAAAAATTATTTTCCCTTCAAAAATTCATAAAACTCATTTGGTTTATTTTTTCATTCCAATCACTTGGAACAACTTTAAAACTTTTAAATATGTCACATATAACTTATGGTTTTCAAACACAACTAAACTATACCAATTTTTTGTTTAACATCACCATTTGGACAAACCAAGGTTTCAAATTAAGGTTTTACAAAATATAATCTTTCATACTATATTTTGTAAACCAAGATAGTCGAAAACATCTATTATACATATACACATGGAAAATCCTTGGTTTACACTTTGAAATCCAAAGTTCAGTGAAAATAGTTCTTTTAGGTATTTCATCAAACACCTTATGTGCCTCCTTTAATTTAGCATAAATCTTGCTATTAGATTGCTTATTATTCAAAACAAAATGTGTTAACACATATCTCCCAAACATTCATCATTCTTATATCACTGGATCCACCATGATCCACAACAATATCAACCACCCACCATAAACATTTTCACATTTGAACACATGGAAAAATTAGTTTTAAGGTTAGATCAATATACCTTCTTGGATTCCTCATTCCTATAGCATGCTAGAGCAACAATAGAGCTTCATGTCCTTCATAGCCTCCCAAGGATGAGATCTCTCAACCTTTCCAAATTTCGTTGCCTCTCTTTCTCTCTATCATTTTTGCTAAAACTTTAAAATACTTCCAATTGGCCATATTTATAAAAACTCCAAGACTAAGGACAAAATGGTCTTTAGCCATTGCTAGACAAGGGTAAAATAGTCTTTGCATATGCTCCCAATGGCATAGTTGTAAGGATATGCATTTTGTCGGAATAGTGTAAATTAATAATTAATTAATGAAATATAAATTTTCAATTTGTGACAATTGTTTGGGACAAGTCATATTGGAATATTTGATGGTGGAATTTAATTCAAGCTTAAGGAAATAATTTTGGATTAAAAAGGGTTTAAAAGGGATTTAAAATTTAGCAAGTATGGATTTAATGGTAATTAAATTTCCTAGAGAATTGACAAAGGACCATAATGCCCTTGGCAATGTAAAAGTTCACTATGGTATCCTCAAATGGAGAAAAGTCTATCATGCCCTTGTTTTAAAATGAGAAATGACTTATATGTCCCTAACCATACATGAGTTAAGCTAACCATGCATGGCTAGTTGTTGGGAGATTAGCACAATTCATATATGTTTGTAAGTATCAAGCTCATTCATTTTACTTCATAAGAAAGTTGCAAGCTCAAGAGAGAAAGAGAGAAAGATAAGCTAGGGTTCTATTAAACTCAATGGAATCTCAAGTAAGAAGTGTTCAAAGGAAGTATCTAAGGCCATCAAGGTGGATAATCAAGTCATGGCAAGGTTTTTATCAAGAAGGAAAGTAGCCAAAAGAAGGTATAACATGTTTAACACATGAAATTTATGATTTGTGTGCTTACATGCTAGAATAGATGAAGCCATGCATGTCTCTTGGTGATATATGTGCTAACTATGTGAGTTATGTGAATTACATGCTTCTTGTTTGATTAGCATGAAACCTTAATCTTAAAGGTTGCTAGAGCCAAAGTGGTGCACTATTCACATGAATATTCAAGCTAAAAATTATGAGTTAAGGTATGATTATGTGTTATAAGTTGCTAGACATGATGAAAACCTAGCTTGAGAGGTTGAAGGTATGAGATATATGCATTATCATATGCTAGAAAACATTATAGAAGCATGAATGATTCTCAAAATAGGTTTTGTGAAGGAGGATTAAATATTAGGCCATAGTTTTTGGAGAAATCAAATTATAATCTGTAAAGTGTGTTGAAAGGTACAACTAGAAGTTATATCTGCAGACCAAGTTCTTATATGTGTTGGTGTTTAAGTATATGAAGTGTAGATATGATCATCTAAAAGTGGTTCAAGTGACAAGTTTTGTCAAGTTAGCAAAAATCCTACTAAGATGTGATTTTTAGCCAATTCCTATAAATGAAGATTAAAAATAACAAAATGGCTAAGTTTTATCAAAATACATATGTTAGTGTCATTTTAAAACTCAATTGATGCTTATGGCGACAATTGTCCATTTTAAACGATTTAAAACGTTCGTTGGCGCCTAGAACGATTTCTTTGGAAAAATAGATTCAATTGTAAGAGTAAATGTTTTGGTGGCCCTTTCATATCAATTACATCTTATATGTGTTATGTGAAGTGTTCAAATTAAGAAATGCCAATTAGGGCCAAAATATAACTTGGATTTTAAAAAGAAAAAAAAATCAAAAACAACAGCATGGCGCCGGGGCGCCATCTTTTGCTCTGCGAACTGCGCCGGGGCGAGATCAGGGCAGACCGGGGTGCAGTCTCGGCCAAGCCAATCTCACGGCCAGCGAGATTTCACATGAAAAACATGGCGCTGGGGTGCCATGTACTGATTTCTAAAAAATAAATTATTTTGTTCCAAAAATGAAATGTTTTAACATTAAATGATAGAAACGTGTATGTAAACCATAATTTGATAAAAATAATCAATATAGTAGATATTAAGGTTTAAATGAACAATGTGTTATGTGATTAGGGTTATGTAAAGCTAAGTGATAGCTTATATAGTAAGTTTTGGCATGCATTTGTATATAACTAATGCATGAACCAATATTATGGTCATGTAGGTTATAAACGAGATAATATTTTACCAGTTGTGATAAACGAGGACCAAGGCAAGTTTTCGGACTGAACTTTTAATTACAGTTTCTTGAACAGACATTCATGTTGTACATTCATGTTACCATGTGAAGTTCATTCCTTATTGAACTATCTTGAAAAGGTCGATGCCAATTTTTATTCTGGCTAGACACATGAGTTATTTCATGTTGAACTCAATTGTTGATTGTTATGTTCTCCAATCCACATTGTTGTGGTGCAGACTCTATGATATGTTGTAACAGAACAACCCTAATAAAAAGGGGAATAAAGGATTTAGGCAATGTAATAATTATGACATGGTTGCGTCGCTAGATGTATGTTGTGCACAATATAAAAGTACGATGGGCTGATCAAATTAAAGATTGCCCGAAGAAGAAAGCAGATGGAAGAAGTGGAAGTAAGGGAACTACCAGTGGAAAGCCGACAATTACTGGACCCACACCACCAGGGAGGCCGACAGGTTCAACATTCAACATGATTGTTCAGGACGCGGTGACATCAAAGGACGTATTGTCAGGTATCATCCCTATTAATGACGTAAATGCATATGTATTGTTCGATTCGGGTGCTACATGTTCTTTCATTTCTGATGAATTTGCTAAGAAATTGAACTTACTACCAGTAAAGTTAGAAAGTGTAATGAGTATTGAAGTAGCAAATAAGGAAGTGGTCCGGGTGGAATATATTCATCGAGATTGTTGTGTGACGATAAGAGGACATAAATTGTTAGTGGATTTAATTCCTATTCGACTAAGAGAATTTGATGTGATATTGGGAATGGACTACTTGTATAGCCATGGGGCAGTGATTGACTATCAAAAGAAGTGTGTAAACCTTCAGACTCCTGTAAAGTCTAAGGTAGTGTTCTATGGTAGCAAATCGTTTGGACAATCTTGTTGTCTAACAATGTCTCAAGCTAATAAACTGTTAAGAAAAGGATGTATGGGATATTTAGCACATGTGGTTGATACACGCATGGTAGGATCAGAATTAGGTCAGATATCAATCGTAAAGGAATATGCAGATGTATTTCCAGATGAGTTACCAGGCCTTCCACCAGACAGGGAGTTCGAATTTGTCATTGATCTTGTGCCAGGAACAACGCCAATTTCAAAGGCACAGTACAGAATGGCCCCAGTGGAATTAAAAGAGTTAATGATTCAGTTGCTAGAATTACTGGACAAGAAGTATATTCAGCCAAGTGTTTCTCTTTGGGGAGCACCAGTGTTATTTGTTAAGAATAAAGATGGCTCGTTAAGGCTCTGTACAGATTACAGAGAACTGAATAAAGTGACGGTAAAGAACAAATATCCGCTACCAAGGATTGATGACCTGTTTGATCAGTTGCGAGTGGCCAAATATTTTTCGAAGATCGATTAGAGAAGTGGTTATAACCAGTTGAAGGTGAGACCTGAGGATGTACCTAATATCGCATTTAGGACTCGTTATGGTCATTACGAGTTTCTAATAATGTCATTTGGACTGACAAATGCACCGGCTATGTTTATGGATTTAATGAATCGAGTGTTCAAACCGTATTTAGACAAATTCGTGGTGGTGTTTATTGATGACATCCTTATTTATTCAAAGACTCGGGAAGAACATGCGGAACACCTAAGGACTGTGTTGGAAAAATTAAGGGAAGTTAAATTGTATGCTAAGTTTTCAAAATGCGAGTTTTGGTTGCAGAGAGTTCAATTTTTGGGACATGTGATTGATCAACAAGGGATATTTATGGATCCAGCAAAAGTTGAGGCAGTAATTAATTGGGAGCAACCGAAAACACCAACTGAGGTGTGAAGTTTTCTTGGTTTGGCTGGATACTACAAAAGATTCATTAAGGATTTCTCAAAGTTGTCAGGACCTCTGACTAACTTAACAAGGAAAGTTGTGAAGTTTGTATGGACTGAAAAATGTGAAGAGAGTTTCAGAGAGCTTAAGAAGAGGTTGAGTGAAGCACCTGTGTTGTCATTACCTGATGATACAGGAGGATTTGTGGTATATAGTGACGCGTCGCATAAAGGACTTGGTTGGGTATTAATGTAGCATGGCAAAGTTATAGCGTATGCGTCAAGACAATTGAAGGATTTTGAGAAAAGTTATCCAACTCATGATTTAGAATTGGCAGCAGTGGTATTTGCTTTGAAGATATGGAGACATTACCTATATAAAGAGAAATGTGAAATATACACGGATCACAAGAATCTGAAGTATATTTTCACTCAAAAGGATCTGAATATGAGACAAAGAATGTGGATAGAATTAATCAAGGATTACGATTGCGAGATTCTCTACCATCCAGGAAAAGCAAATGTAGTGGCTGGTGCCTTAGGTAGAAAGGGTCGAGAAAGATTGGAAATGTTAACGGTTCGAGAAGAGCTAATTAGAGAAATGGAAAGAATGGAATTAGAAGTGAAATATCTGATGGAATCGGAAGAAAATTTATTTATGGTTGAAGCTCATCCAACATTACCGGATAGAGTAAAAGAAGCTAAGATGCAAGATCAAGACTGGGGTCAAATCAGGAAACGCATATCTGATGGACAAGAGACAAGGTTAAAGATAGATAATAGCGGAATGCTAAGATTGGAAGGAAGAGTATGGGTGTCGTTAGTATCGGAGTTAAAAGAGGAAATTCTACAAGAAGCGCACAGTTCGTGTTATTCAGTCCATCCAGAAAGCACGAAGATGTATTAAGACCTACGATAACACTTTTAGTGGCCTAACATGAAGAAAGATATAGCTGAATGTGTAAGTAAATGTCTGACTTGTCAAAGAGTCAAAGTAGAACATTAGAGACATAGTGGACTGTTACAACCACTAGAAATCCCGGAATGGAAATGGGAATATGTTACGATGGATTTTGTCGTAGGACTCCCAACTACGCAGAAAGGCTATGACGTGATATGGGTTATAGTGGATCGACTGACAAAGTCCACTCACTTTTTGTCGATCAAAGTCAAAGTCAACTTGGATCAACTTGCAAAGCTATATGTGAAAGAGATCGTGTCAAGACATGGAGTTCCGGTATCAATTGTTTCAGATCGAGATCCGCAATTCATATCCAATTTTTGGAAAAGTTTTCAAGAACGTATGGGCACGCAGTTGAGGTTGAGCACGGCATATCATCTTCAAACAGATGGTCAAAGTGAAAGGACGATCCAAACGTTGGAAGATATGTTAAGAGCTTGTGTAATGGACTTTAAGCGAAATTAGGACGACCACTTGCTATTAGTGGAATTCGCATACAACAATAGTTACCATGCAAGCATTGGGATGCTGCCATATGAAGCGTTATATGAAAGGAAATGCAGAACACCTCTTTGTTGGGATGAGGTAGGTGAACGAAAGTTATTGGGACCAAAAATAGTGCAGCAGACTGCTGAAATTGTTAAAGTGATAAGAACAAGACTTATAGCAGCATAAGACAGGCAAAAGAAATATCCGGACCAACATCGACAGAAAAAAGAATTTGAGGTAGGATCTCATGTATTTTTAAAGGTATTTCCCTGGAAAGGGAAAATAAGATTTAAAAATAAAGGAAAGTTGAGTCCAAGATTCATTGGACCTTTTAAAATGCTGAGAAGAATAGGAGAGGTAGCCTACGCAGTGGCATTACCTCCAGAATTAGAGCACATACATAATGTATTCCATGTGTCGGTATTGAGACCATATAAACCAGACTACAAGCATGTGATCGAATATGAGTCGATTTAAATTGAAAAGGATTTGACGTATGAAGAAACTCCTGTTCAAATCATCAACAGGAAGGAGCAGATACTAAGGAACAAAGTAATACCTTCGATAAAAGTAGTGTGGCGAAACCATAATGCTGAAGAAGCAACATGGGAACTAGAAAAGAAAATGAAGAAAGAATATCCAAGCTTGTTCATGTAGCTTTGTAATATTGATTCTGGGGATAGAATCCTTGTAAGAAGGGAAGAATGTAAAGATATGCATTTTGTCGGAATAGTGTAAATTAATAATTAATTAATGAAATATAAATTTTGAATTTGTGACAAGTGTTTTGGGACAAGTCATGTTGGAATATTTGATGGTGGAATTTAATTTAAGCTTAAGGAAATAAGTTTGGATTAAAAAGGGTTTAAAAGGGATTTAAAATTTAGCAAGTATGGATTTAATGGTAATTAAATTTCCTAGAGAATTGACAAAGGACCATAATGCCCATGGCAATGTAAAAATTGACTACGGTATCCTCAAATGGAGAAAAGTCTATCATGCCCTTGTTTTAAAATGAAAAATGACTTATATGTCCCTAACCATGCATGAGTTAAACTAACCATGCATGGTTAGTTGTTGGGAGATTAGCACAATTCATATATGTTTGTAAATATCAAGCTCATTCATTTTACTTCATACGAAAGTTGCAAGCTCAAGAGAGAAAGAGAGAAAGATAAGCTAGGGTTCTATTAAACTCAAGGGAATCTCAAGTAAGAAGTGTTCAAAAGAAGTATCTAAGGCCATCAAGGTGGATAATCAAGTCTTGGCAAGATTTTTATCAAGAAGGAAAGTAGCCAAAAGAAGGTATAACATGTTTAAGACATGAAATTTATGATTTGTGTGCTTACATGCTAGAATAGATGAAGCCATGCATGCCTCTTGGTGATATATGTGCTAACTATGTGAGTTATGTGAATTACATGCTTCTTGTTTGATTAGCATGAAACCTTAATCTTAAAGGTTGCTAGAGCCAAGGTGGTGCACTATTCACATGAATATTCAAGCTAAAAATTATGAGTTAAGGTATGATTATGTGTTAGAAGTTGCTGAACATGATGAAAACCTATCTTGAGAGGTTGAAGGTATGAGATATATGCATTATCATATGCTAGCAAACATTATAGAAGCATGAATGATTCTCAAAATAGGTTTTGTGAAGGAGGATTAAATATTAGGCTATAGTTTTTGGAGAAATCAAATTATAATCTGTAAAGTGTATTGAAAGGTACAACTAGAAGTTATATGTGCATACCAAGTTGTTATATGTGTTGGTGTTTAAGTATATGAAGTGTAGATATGATCATCTAAAAGTGGTTCAAGTGACAAGTTTTATCAAGTTAGCAAAAATCCTACTAAGATGTGATTTTAAGCCAATTCCTATAAATGAAGATTAAAAATAACAAAATGGCTAAGTTTTATCAAAATACATATGTTAGTGTCGTTTTAAAACTCAATTGATGCTTATGGCGACAATTATCCATTTTAAACGATTTAAAACGTTCGCCGGCGCCTAAAACGATTTCTTTGGGAAAATAGGTTCAAATGTAAGATTTTAAACGTTTTGATGGCCCTTGCATATCAATTACATGTTATATGTGTTATGTGAAGTGTTCAAATTAAGAAATGCCAATTAGGGCCAAAAAATAACTTGGATTTTAAAAAGAAAAAAAAAATCAAAAACAACAGCATGGCGCCGGGGCGCCATCTTTTGCTTTGCGAACTGCGCCGGGGCGCAATGCTGCTGGGAGACCACGCCGGGGCGAGATCAGGGCAGGCCGGGGCACAGTCTCGGCCAAGCCAATCTCACAGCCAGCGAGATTTCACGTGAAAAACATGGCGCCGGGGTGCCATGTAATGATTTCTGAAATATAAATTATTTTGTTCCAAAAATGACATGTTTTAACATTAAATGATAGAAACGTGTATGTATACCATAATTTGATAAAAATAATCAATATAGTAGATATTAAGGTTTAAATGAACAATGTGTTATGTGATTAGGGTTATGTAAAGCTAAGTGATAGCTTATATAGTAAGTTATGGCATGCATGTGTATATAACTAATGCATGAACCAATATTATGGTCATGTAGGTTATAAACGAGATAATATTTTATCAGTTGTGATAAATGAGGACCAAGGCAAGTTTTCTAACTGAACTTTTAATTACAGTTTCTTAAATAGACATTCATGTTGTACATTCATGTTACCATGTAAAGTTCATTCCTTATTGAACTATCTTGAAAAGGTCAATGCCAATTTTGATTCTGGCTAGACACATATGTTGTTTCATGTTGAACTCAGCTGTTGATTGTATGTTCTCCAATCCACATTGTTGTGGTGCAGACTCTATGATATGCTGTAACAGAACAACCCTAATAAAAAGGGGAATAAAGGATAAAGACAATGAAATAATTATGACTTGGTTGCGTCGCTAGATGTATGTTGTGCACAATATAAAAGTACGATGGGCTGATCACCCAGAGTACGCATCTAATTTGGTATTATTACCTCTTGGGCAATGTCAGTCTTTGTGATTGAGATTGTTCTTAACGTATTATAATTGATATGGGCAGTATCGGTCTTGATGATTGATATTGTTCTTAAAGTGTTCTTGGTTTTGTGACCATACAACAATTAAAATCTCATGTTCTCAGACAATCATGTTCAGTTTTTGTTACAATTCCATCCTTATCTATTGAAATGTTGTAACCAAAGTTGATATGTATACCTCCATTTCACTGTAAATGATTTATATTTATCATCTCGAAATATCATGTTATCTTGTATTTATTTACTTGCTGAGCTATTTTAAGCTCACTCATTCATGATATTTCAGCTACGCCAGAGAAGACCGAGGGCTCGGGTGTAGATAAAGGAAAAGGAAAACTCAACCAGCAGTAGATGTATTATAAGATACAGTTGCAATTATTATTATGTTTTATAATATATCAGATATGTCAACTTGTATGTATAAAGGTATGTAGAACCTGGGATTAGTTATGTATGAATGTAAATTAAGTTTATTATTATTATTTTATTCAGAATGGATGAATGAGATGGCAGGGTAGAAATAGTTACGTGAACATCAAACCCGCGGTTCAAGGGACCCGAATTTGGGAGCGTCACAATAGTAGTCACGTCATATTTGTCATAATGATAAAATAGACATTTTATCATTGGGGTATAATGGTCATTAACCATTACTGGTGAGGGACAATTTTGGTCAATCCCACCAATAATAGGATGCTTCCTGAAGGGTATTTTAGTCATTAACAATCTTCTTTTAGGAGAAAAATAGTCATTTCGCAAAAAATTGGTTATCCATTGGTTATTAGTCATTACCCATTGGTTATAACGCATTGATTATTATCCACATTTGGATTACACATTGGTTATTATCCATTCTTAATTTACACATGGGTCATTATCTAATCTTAGATTACCCATTGGTTATAATCCACTCTTGGACATTCTAGTCATTTCACACCATTTTTTACATTCAACTTAAGTATGGTTACTCCTTAACCATTGTCATACATAATTCTTCCAATACATTGACTTATGCATATCCCCTTGTACTTCTACAATTCTCTACAATTAACTCTAACATGGTTAAATAATGACTATAGCCACATTAAATTGTGAAAATTAATATTTTCACACTTCCTCAATATTATTCATAATACATGGACTATTCCACTATTTATTTATTTCATTTCTATTTCCTATGACTTAATTCTCATACATTTTAATTGGTCTATCATAATGTCAAACAAGACTTATCCATTAACTTGGTTATTTTACAACCCAAACTTCAATTAACTTTTCTTTAATTAGACTAATTATAATCATTCATTCTTACTTAGCCCAACTAATTTAAATTAGCTTGAATTCTTATTTTTAAATAATGTTTATTCCATTTCTTGGATTTTTCTCCCCATCATCTTAGTTAAGTTAATTACTTAATTAATTCAAATTTCTTAATATGGTTTCACAATGCCAACCATTTACGTTTTGTTAATTAATAACATAAATTTTCATATAATTATTTTAATTACTTAAAATCTTCATTGTTGTCATTCTAGGCCAACATTCAAATCTTATTAACACAACTTGAATCATATTTGCATGATTAATTTTAATTAATTATTTCTCTTAACTTCCATTCCACTCATTAATAACACCTCACATGATTTTTTTAATCCTTATATTTCTTTTTCTTTTTTTTATTTCAGGATTCTTTTCCTGAAATCACTATTGCCGTAATATTGCAATTCTATTTACTTCTCATTCTCATATAATCTTATCTCATCAAATAATTTTATCAATTCACTTTAGTATGTGTTATTTTCTCACCTTTAAGATTCTTTGCTGTTCACTTGAAAAAAGACAAGCCAGTCAGTTTAGCTTTTATCTTGGACAAGAAATCAAACTTGTTATTGAGAATTATATAATTAAGATTCTTAATTTACTAAAATATTATACCACTGAAAAAAAAAAATTAAGTGGAATCCAGTGACTCCACCTCCACTACTTAATTAGCAAGAACACATGACGTACGCGAACAGAAAGATGAGATAAGATAGCGAATGGGAGAGAATATTTGAAGTCTTTAAAACATGAATTACTGCGTGAAAGACGCGGCGACATTGTTAATGGTAATTATATGTATTGAATTCTCACAACGGAATTAAATATAACTACTTTCTGTAGAGTTGCGTAACGATAATGTAGTTGCCTCTACAACAACATTTATATATATATATATATATATATATATATATATTTATAAAAGTGCCACAAAAAGATAAATAAATAAAGACTTCAACAAGCTCAGCTAATACTTATAGCATGTCAATCTAATAAGCGGCTCCCACACCGAGCAATGAGTTATCCTTCTCCTTGTAACTTAATGTGCGGTTGTTTAATTCGTAAAATCTCTTTAATTATTTATTATATTCATTAATTAATTACTCTCTCCATTCTATAAAATTAATTTTATTTGATTTTGATCCTAAATAATTTATAAAAATTTAAAATTTAAATTACGATGTGAATTTATTTTAATTTAAAAACAATAAATTTTCACTTAGTAATACTTGTCCATGAGTTTATACTATTAATAACCTAAATAAATTCATATTAATTTTGAATTTTAAAATTTTATAAATTTATTAAGGAAAAAAATCAAATAATTTATTTTATGGAACAGACAGCCATAAATAATCAATATCTATGATTGCATTCGCCTATGTCTCCTCTCTTGATTTGCAATATTCATATAATTAAATGTATATTTCTTATTTGATTTCGTAAAATTATAGATGAGAAACAATTCAATCACTCTACATTCCTTTTTGCCTATACTTATCATATAAAAATTACAATATTTTAAAATAAATTTGGTCCTCCAATATAAATTTCTGATTTGGCCCCTGATTTGGAAGGCTATATAACATATTAGATTTTTAACGAAGGACAATGCACAAAAAAGACACCCGTGGAATAAATCCATATAAAAAGGGAATGAATAAAAGTCACTTTTTCCATCTCCGCTAAAAGTTGGAAAGTTAATTAGGTGCACAAATTCTAACATCATTTCATCCCTCAAATAAATGCTTTTAGCTCTATGTATTTCCAATAAAAGTTTAGACATTTAAACTGAATAGATAAAATGTAAACACCCTTTGCTTAATTAACCTTTGCTGATGGATACATGTGTCTTTGTTCTTCTTAATTAGGCATGCCTTTGAGGCCTTGTTGAACAAGAAAGCATTTGCATTACTTAAGCATTAATTAATTATAGGTTACCACGCAATTGTTAAAACTTTTTGTACATTTTCTAAGAACCTATTTTACTCCCAAGGGTCCCGAGGAAAGTTTGAAGAATACTTACCTTATTGGCGTAGGGCCTTGTTAATTCTAACTTTCTGTGCCATTAATCTATCACCCAGCATTTCCTTTACTTAAGCATTAGTCACAGGTTACCATGCAACTTTTTGTACTTGAACCCACATTATTCTACGCATCGTGGAAAGTTTCTCATAAACTTAACCAAGTAGCTGCATCATTGAATTCAGTCCACCAACCCAACAGCATATTTAGCATTCCACCAAAACCATTCAAGCGGAATATAGTTATAAATTTTAGCACAAAAAAAGATTGGGTTTTCCCAAGCATATGTTAAATTATTTTGAGAATGGTATTTATTCGATCTATATGCTCATTCATTGGTATAATACAACAAAATTTTAACGTGTTTGCTAGATGGGGAAAAACATCAAAATCACAAGAATTGATCAATCCAGCATGTATAGACAAGATCGAAATATAATGAACAAAATACGAATATAAGAATATATTGCAAATAATTAATATATATATGTGTGTGTGTGTAGTTGACATGTTTTAAAATTTTTGTCTCACACACCAAAAAAGGTTGATAATATTTGCCTGGATGAAGGGAATAATTTTTTAAAAAAGAAAATATATTTGTATTATATGACATTACTCTCTCGGTTTAAAAGTATTTGATCAAGTTTGACTCTTATTCAAATTATATAATCATAATTGACTTTTAAAAGCTAATTTAAGATTTTTTAAATTCAAAATTAAGATGAATCGCTAAAAATTATGAACCAACAAAATTTACAAAGAATAATACTTTTGAAATAGTTACAATATTCATCATTAAATTGATTAAAATTAAAAGAATTTATGCCAATTTTAAGTTTAAAATTTTCTTAAGCTGACTTTAAAAAATCAATAATAATTAAATAATATGAAACGTGGTGAGTATTTAAAAATTTAAATTACTATAATCTATTATACTTTTGAAAATAATAGAACTTGTAATTAATAATTCTTTTTATATAGTTTACAATTTTTGTAATTATGTTATTAAGATATTAATGCATATAAACTTTGACATTAAAAATATTGCAAATCAAATTTTAAAGCCCAATATTATCTTATATTTTGGAATCATGAGAGTATATGAAGTAAGAATGTTAAAAAAGTAGTGGTTAGCTTTACTAGTCACCAGCAACCTGTCATCTTTTACTAAATATTTTGGTGGTTCCAAGTCATATTCTACTAATAGTGCCCAAGTGCGAGTATTCACCAACACAATTCAGAATAACTGGTTTGTACGCAGTGCTTACTTAGTACGGGCGGAGTAGGAATTTCAATTAAATTGAGGTGAAAAGTATATTTGGGTAATTAGACTGGATTGATTAAGAATATTTTAACTTATTTACACATAATTATATAGTATATCTAAGGAAAAGAAAAAAAAAATTAGGACCGGACTAAAGCACTTGAAGCCTGTTAAAGACCCTTGTTGCCTGGGTAACGAGTGGATTTATATATATTGCTAGAAATGCTGTTGTAATTCAAAACTTGAAAGTAGAATATGATATTTTCTTATGGTTGCCAAAAGTTGAGAATCAAATATCTCGTACTTTATTGATACTAGTACCGGTGGTACCTGTTGGGTTTGCAATGACGAAGTCATAATTAAAACTTAGTGGGGGTAAAAAATGATGAGTTTATAAATAATTTAGTGGATTTCAGGGACAAAGTACATATACACACACACAGAAAAAAATAGGAAGAATAAGTGATTGAGACGTAAATAAAAAAGTTATAAATTTTAAATTTGACATGGAATATTAAATTTTTTTATAAAATTTCAGTGGAGCCGATTTGTATATAACATTTAAAATTTTTAAATTTTTTCATATATTATAAAACAAAAACAAAAATTCAATGGGGTCAATTGACCCCACATGCGTATGGAGTATTTTATTATATACATTCACTCGTTTCGTAAATTGAACTTTTAGCAACGCTACAAAATACTTTACAAACTAAAATTGGGCAGAGCAGTGTTTTAGTCTTCCACGTGAGAAGGGTAGGAGGATTGTTAGGGACGAGATGATCGCGATGGCCAACAAAATTAAGGCCTTATATATATATATATACAAGTAGTGAAGGAGAATTTGTCGACGCATCCAACTCTAACGTAATTACCAATATGCCCCCACATCTTCAACCGTGATGACATGAACAAATAGCGACTTCAAATTACTTGGTGGTACGTGGAGAGGCCACCACGGGGTCGTATTTCACTTGTTTGGTCACATCAAATGCGGAAGAAATACTGAAATGTATACCATCAGGATTACCATGAAACGTTCAATTTAAAATTACTTGGTAATAGTTACTGGAGAGACCCTCAAACATACACTGAATTTTCCAATTAAACTTAATTGATAAGACTTTAACCAGATAGAAGGATTGATGAATTAAATGATATGATATGATCATGATTGAATATTTATTTTATTGATCTATGATTTGTTTCATAATTCGTATTGATTTGGTGCATGGAATCTCATATACTTTTTCTTTCTACTTCCATTTTTTTTTTGGTCGTTGTTGTTGCGTTTTTCTTTAAATTTTTTAATTTATAAATATTTTATACACATAAAAAAATTATTAATTATTCAAATGGATACACATAAAAGCTAACCTCAACTAACTATACATATTTAACAAGATATTACATCCGTTTTAAAATTAAAGATATAATTTGATTGACTTTTGAGATTAAATAACGGCATATTAAACTTTAAAATTATTATGACCCATAAAAATTTAGAATAAAATAAATTTTATGATTAATAGTTTTTGTTATATACTATATAATTATTATAACTGTATCAATTAAAATTAAATTAATATATATTAATTTAAAATTTAATATATCGTCATTTGATTTTAAAAATTAAATTATATCATTAATTTGGAAATAGAGGGAGAACACTTAATTTTGAAGACATGGAGCACAACATACTCATTTAATACGAACAGAATTAGTCATACAACTTAGGCAGACCATCCCAGAATTCGCCAAATTCAAAAACAAATAGAGTTTCCACGTAAGGATGAGAGAAAGAAAAGAAAGTGAAAGCTCTCATTCTGTTGCAAGTTTATCGGTAACTAACCTACCGGAACACAAAAATGGAGTTGGATTCTAGACGCTTTAAATTGAGCAATTTATTTAGAGAATTTTATAGAAACAAGTTGCAAATATATGATATTTATAAATAAAAGTTGGGCCAATGATAAATATGT
Source organism: Hedera helix (assembly GCA_947179155.2). Lineage (NCBI taxonomy): Eukaryota > Viridiplantae > Streptophyta > Magnoliopsida > Apiales > Araliaceae > Hedera > Hedera helix. The sequence continues at coordinate 13,141,686 of OX359282.1, read as the reverse complement.
ATCCTCAAGACTTGTGTGTGTTGTATGCATTATTTTAAATGCGAGAGTGATAGAATTGCTCATTTTAAGGCTAATCAAAATAGAACGAAGTAATATGACTCTAAATCACATATTTGTTTTCAAAATTAGAGAAAATTAAGAAACTATTAGAAAGTTTCCTAAATGAAGACGTGTGTGAGTTGTAAGCATCATTTTCAATGCAAAAGTGATTGGATTGCTCATTTTCATACTAAACAAAGTATAAAGAAGTAATATTACTCTAAATCACCTATTTATTTGCAAATTTAGAGAAAATAACGAAACAAATAGCAAGTTTTCTTAAATGAAGACTTGTGTGTATTTTATGCATTGTTTTAAATGCGAAAGTGATAGAATTGCTCTTTTTGAGGATAACCAAAATATAACGAAGTAGTATGACTCTAAATTACCTATTTGTTCACAAATTTAAATAAAATGACGAAGCAATTAGAATGTTTTCTTAAATGAGACTTGTGTGAGTTGTAAGTATCATTTTGATTAGAGTGGTAGAGTTGCTCCTTTTGATGATAAACAAAGTATAACGAAATAATAAGACCCTAAATCAGATATTTATTTAAAAAATTGAAACAAATAATGAAACTATTAGAAAGTTTCTTAAATGAAGACATGTGTTAGTTGTAAGCATCATTTTTAGTGCAAGAGTGATTCTAAACAAAGTATAACGAAAATAATAAGATTTTAAATCACTTATTTGTTTACAAAATTAGAAGAAATAACGAAACAAATAGCAAATTTCCTAAAATAAAAACTTGTGTGCGTTGTTGTATGCATTGTTTTAAATACGAGAGTTATAGGATTGCTCCTTTTGAAGCTAACAAAAGTAAAACGAAGTAATATGACTCTAAATCACCTATTTGTCTCTAAATTTAAAAAAAATAATGAAACAAATAGCAAGTTTCTTTAAATAAATACTTGTGTGCATTGTACGCATTATTTTAAAGGCAAGAGTGATATAATTGCTTCTTTTGCGGCTAACCAAAGTAGAACGAAATAATATGACTCTAACTCACCTATTTATTTGAAAATTTAGAGCAAATAACAAAACAAATGACAAGTTTCCAAAATTGAAAATTTAGATGCATTGTACGCATTGTTTCAAATGCGAGAATGATAGGATTGTTTATTTTGAGCCTAACCAAAGTAAAACGAAGTAATATAACTCTAAATCACTTATTTATTTGCAAATTTAGAGAAAATAACGAAACAAAAGTAAATTTTCTTAAATGAAGACTTGTGTATGTTGTATGCATTGTTTTAAATGTGAGAGTGACGGGATTGCTCCTTTTGAGGATAACCAAAGTAGAATGAAGTAATATGGCTCTAAATCATTTATATGTTTGCAGATTTAGAGGAAATAACAAAACAAATAGCAAGTTTTCTTAAATGAAGATTAGTATGCATTGTACGCATTGATTTAAATACAAAATTGATAGGATTACTCTTTTTGAGGCTAACCAAAGTATAACGAAGTAATACGACACTAAACCACCTACTTGTTTGCAAATTTAGATGAAATAATGAAACAAATACCAAATTTTCTTAAATGAAAACTTGTGTGCATTGTATGCATTGTTTTAAATGCGAGAATGATAATTTTGCTCATTTTGAGGTTAACCAAAGTAGAACGAAGTAATATTACTCTAAATCACTTATTTGTTTGCAAATTTAGAGGAATTAACAAAACAAATAGCAAGTTTCCTTAAATGAAGACTTGTGTGTTACACGTATTGTTTTAAATGCGAGAGTTGTAGGATTGCCACTTTTGAGGCTAACCAAAGTAGAACGAAATAATATAACTATAAATCACCTATTTGTTTGCAAATTTAGAGAAATAACAAAATAAATAGCAAGTTTCCTTAAATGAAGACTTGTGTGCATTGTATGCATTCTTTTAAATGCGAGAGTGATAGAATTGCTCCTTTTGAGGCTAACAGGAGTATAACAAAGTAATATGACTCTAAATCACATATTTGTTCAGAAATTTAAATAAAATGACAAAACAATTAACAGATTTCCTTAAATGAATACTTGTATGAGTTGTAAGCATCATTTTCAATGCGAGAGTGATTGGATTGCTACTTCTATTGCTAAACAAAGTAGAAAGAAATAATAAGACTCTAAATCACCTCTTTGGTAGAAAATTTTGAGAAAATAACGAAATAAAGAGCAAGTTTCCTAAAATAAAGACTTATGTGCGTTGTACATATTGTTTTAAATGCGAGAGTGATAGGAGTCCTTTTGAAGCTAACCAAAGTAGAACGAAATAATATGACTCTAAATCACCTATTTGTTTGCAGATTTAGAGGAAATAATGAAACAAATAGCAAGTTTTCTTAAATGAAAATTTGTGTGCGATGTACGCATTAAATACGAGATTGATAGGATTACTACTTTTGAGACTAACCAAAGTATAACGAATTCACATGACTCTAAATCACCTATTTGTTTGTAAATTTAGAGAAAATAACGAAATAAATTGCAAATTTTCTTAAATAAAGACTTGCGTGCGTTGTACACATTGTTTTAAATGAGAGAGTGATAGAATTGCTCCCTTTGAGGCTAACCAAAGTAGAATGAAATAATATGACTCTAAATCACCTATTTGTTCGTAGATTTAGAGGAAATAACGAAACAAATAGCAAATTTCCTTTAATGAAGACTTTTGTGTGTTCTATGCATTGTTTTAAATGCGAGCGTGATAGGATTGCTCCTTTTGAGGCTAACCAAAGTAGAAAAAAGTAATATGAATCTAAATCACCTATTTGTTTGCAAATTTAGAGAAAATAATGAAACAAATAGCAAGTTTTCGTAAATGAAGACATGTGTGCCTTGTATGTATTGTTTTAAATACAAGAGTGATATAATTGCTTCTTTTAAGGCTAACCAAAGTATAACAAAGTAATATGACTCTAAATCAAGTATTTGTTTGCAAATTTAAATAAAATGATGAAATAATTAAAAGGTTTTCTAAAATAAAGACTTGTGTGAGTTTTAAGTATCATTTTCAATGCGATGGTGATTGGATTGCTCCTTTTAATGCTAAAAAAGTAGAACGAATTAATAAGACTCTAAATCACTTATTTGCTAACAAATTTACATGAAATAACGAAACAAATAACAAGTTTCGTAAAATAAAGACTTGTGTGCGTTGAACGCATTGTTTTAAATGCGAGAGTGATAGGATTATTCCTTTTGAGGTGAACCAAAATAGAATGAATTAATATGAATCGAAATCACCTATTTGTTTGCAAATTTAGAGTAAATAACGAAACAAATAACAAGTTTTCGTAAATGAAGACATGTGTGCGTTGTTCGTATTGTTTTAAATGTGAGAGTGATTGGATTGCTCGTTTTGGGGCTAACTAAAGTATAACGAAGTAATATAACTCTAAATCACCATTTGTTTGCAAATTTAGAGAAAATAACGAAACAAATAACAAGTTTCCTTAAATAAATACTTTTGTGCGTTGTATGCATTGTTTTAAATGTGAGGGTGATAGAATTATTCCTATTGAGGCTAACCAAAGTAGAACGAAATAACATAACTCTGGAGGCCTATATTTTTTTGTGCAGATTTAGAGGAAATAATGAAACAAATAGCAAGTTTTCTTAAATAAAAATTTGTGTGAGTTGTACACATTCTTTTAAATACGAGATTGATAGGATTGCTCTTTTTATGGCTAACCAAAGTATAACTAAGTAATATGACTCTAAATCTCTTATTTGTTTGCAAAGTTAGAGAAAATAACTAAAGAAATAGTAAGTTTCCTTAAATGAAGACTTGTGTGTATTGTATACATTGTTTTAAATGTGAGAGTGATAGGATTTCTCCTTTTGAGGCTAACCAAAGTATAACGCAGTAATATGACACTAAAACACCTATTTGTTTGTAAATTTAGCGGAAATAACGAAATAAATAGAAAGTTTCCTTAAATGAAGACTTGTGTGTATTGTACGCAATGTTTGAAATTCGAGAGTGATATGATTACTACTTTTGAGGATAACCAAAGTATAACGAAATAATATGACTCTAAATCACCTATTTGGTCGCAAATTTAAATGAAATGGCGAAACAATTAAAAGGTTTTCTTAAATGAAGACTTGTGTGAGTTGTAAGCATCATTTTGATTATGAGAGTGATAGATTTATTCCTTTTGATGCTAAATAAAGTAGAATGAAGTAATAGAACTCTAAATTACCTATATATTTGAAAAATTGAAACAAATAACGAAACTATTAGACAGTTTATAAAATGAAGACGTGTGTGCGTTGTAAACATTATTTTCAATGCGAGAGTGATTGGAATGCTCCCTTTAATGCTAAACAATGTAGAACGAAATAATAAGACTCTAAATCACCTATTTGCTTGCAACTTTAGAGAAATAACAAAATAAGTAGCAAGTTTCCTTAAATTAAGACTTGTGTGCATTGTATGTATTGTTTTAAATGCGAGAGTGATATGATTGCTGCTTTTGATGCTAACAGAAGTATAACGAAGTAATATGACTCTAAATCACGTATTTGTTCGCAAATTTAAATAAAATGATGAAACAATTAAAAGGTTTCCTTAAATAAAGACTTGTATGAGTTGTAAGCATCATTTTTAATGCGAGAGTGATTGGATTGCTCATTCTAATGCTAAACAAAGTAAAACAAAATAATAAGACTCTAAATCACCTCTCCGTTAGAAAATTTAGAGAAAATAACGAAACAAAGAGCAAGTTTCCTAAAATGAAAACTTGTGTGCGTTGTACACATTATTTTTAATGCAAGAGTGATAGGATTGCTCCTTTTGAGGCTAGCCATAGTAGAACGAAGTAATATGATTCTAAATCACCTATTTGTTTGCAGATTTAGAGGAAATAATGAAACAAATAGCAAGTTTTCTTAAATGAAAATTTGTGTGCGATGTACGCATTATTTTAAATATGAGACTGATAGGATTGCTCCTTTTGAAGCTAACCAAAGTATAACGAAGTAATATTACTCTAAATCACCTATTTGCTTACAAATTTAGAGAAAATAACTGTAATGACCCGAAAATTCATAAGACTGATGATTATGGTCTTAGTTAAATTGAGAGAATTCATAAGACAGATGATTATGGTCTTAGGTAAATTGTGGATATTCATAAGACTGATGAGTACGGTCTTAGGTAATTGATGTAATTTAAGGCTACGCTAATCCTTGGATGAGGAAGTAGTAGATAGTTGATTTGAGAAAATTTTAAGCTTTCGAGGATTCGAGCAGAATTTGAGGTTTGGATATAAAGCTAACCCTAGTAAAGTGATGGCCGATCACTGGAAAGGAATTAGAATCCTATCACGAAGAGACTAGGACGGTGTTTATAAAGCAATAAGTTAAGCGATAATCGATGTGAATTGTCGGATAGGCATGGGGTTGTAAAGAGTTGGAAATGAAACAAACTCTGATATTTCATTGGTAATAGAAATTCCAAGGACGGAATCATTTGTAAGGATTGAGTTTAAAATTTAATCTGAGGAAAACAATTGTTGGGAGTTTAAAACCTAGAATTGGTTTAAGAGGTATGCGATAAGGTATACACTGCGTTAGGTATCTATATGGTATATAGGTACAGAGAACCTGATGAGGAAGAATTACCCTCATATTTTTGGAGTTACCTTATATTGAAAATTTCAGGGACGAAATTATTATAAGGGGGTGTCGACGCCGGGATTTTCGTCGTTTCATTTTTTATAATTAAAAGCCCTTTCCAATTTTAGCCTTTAGATTAAGATGTGACTTTTGAAGAGGGTCGGCTTAGTGTCGACGGGGTTTTGAAATGTTTAATTTTTATGAGCCAATTTACCAGAGTCGCCAGTTGGTATTGTTGAAATGGATGTACCAACTCATCCGAATTTTGTTTTCGTAATCGTAATGGCTCATATGTGACTCTGATTCAATTGGTCCGCAAACCGAGATTCCTAGAGTCCGGGGGCTTGCTTAAGCGAGGGGAAGGTGTTAGGCACCCCCCGACTTCCGTGAAATACGGTTACCGCAATCTCGATGTTTTCCTATCCTTTTAAATCTTAAAATGCGTGTGTGCGCGCGCGTGTGTGTGTGTGCCTAAATGGAGGTTTGTGGTGTCCTTTTGCATAAAGTTGCTTTGATTTTATATGTCAAAATGTGTTTTGTCGGGAAAGCGTTTTAGACGTCTTTTGACCCAAATGATGAGGCTTCGCTTTTTATAAGAAAGATTGATTTTAATTTCGAAAACGATGAGGTTTTTTATTAGATGTCATTTTAGAAAATAATAGTTTTTAAACTTTTGTCAAATAGGAATCGAGACTATACATTGCCTTCTAACAGTAAATATAAATAAAATGAAGGCAACTTCTAGAACTCTTTAACCCTATGCACAAAGTTTAATGAAAACGTTTATTTATTTATTCCGAAAACATCTTTTATGATATTTCAAAACCAAATATAGCCTTTTCGTCAAACAAGGATCAAAGTTTCGCCCAAAACTCTTTACTTTTTAAACCTCGTGTGTCTAATATCCTAATTTGATCACTTTTATAAAATCTTCATCGTTTGCCTTATTTTGGAAAACCATTTTTTATGTCGTAAATTAAAACAAGCACTCTCAACGTGTCGGGGCTATCCATGGGCATGTGAGCCATCTAGACGACCCCAAACACCCACAATCACATACTTTATTATTATTATGGGGCCTTAACCCAATCACGATTGATATCGCGTTAAGGCCTGATATTACAAATACACCGCCATGGACCCTATGCCACGATTACATATACCAAAACGTCCATCATCGGGATTCGATCACTAGGACCTCCTCCCTAGGCTCACAATCATCCAATCACAGCCCAACCAATACTAAACCAAATCTAACAAGATTTAGACATTTGCTATCACATTACATAACCCAAATATCATTAACTCAACACTACGCATTACTCATTACCATAACGAACAAAAAATCACCGTACGGACGTCATCGGGACGTTAGGAGGAATTACGTTCCGATGGAACCCTCGCTAACGACACCTAATCCACGGATCATCACCATTACAACAACAACTATATCAAATAAATCAATCACAATGCTACGCTAACAATACAAGCAATAAAAACCCAAACAAACATCCTTTTCACCTTGCAAAACGCCGGTTCAAGCTTCTTATACCACAAATCGGATTACACCACAAGATCACTAAACTAATTAACACAACAAAATGAATCTATTGCTTGAATCTAGCCAAGATCCGAACTCTCTCTCTCCTCCCGCGCGCTCTATCTCTCTCTCTATTTTCTTTCTTTTTCTTCCTTCTCCTTCTTCTCGGGTGGAAAATGGCGATGTATACTGGTTCAGCAGGCAGCCGCAGATACATCATCTGCGGCTGGACCTGCTGTGGCCGTCCGAGCCGTCGCCTCGGCTGCCGTGTGCCGCCCTCGAGCCGCGAGCCTGCCCCCTTTGTCGGTGGCCGCGATTGCATCTGCGGCTGTCCGGCTCATTTTTCTCGAATTTCGTGTCACGCGGTCTTAATTCGCCAATTTCTGCTGTATTATTTTGGAAGGCTGTTTCTTGATACATAAATCATTTCTCGAAATGGTTTCCCGGCATCGAGACCCCCCCTAATGCTGTAATCGCCATGGTCCTTGGCCTTCTTTGGCGATCGTATCGGGCTCCGTCTGGATTGCCCGTAGGTCTCGCCTCAAACGACTCAATTCTCGTTTTGCGTTTGGCAGCCTTGATCGTAAGCCGTGGTGGGAACTGCGTGTTGGCGCCCACCTCTCCTTTTCGTATGTCAGGTCAATTGACGATTTTGCCCTCCTGTTAGGGTTAGTACACAAGTGCAAAATTTGGGTGTCTACAGCTGCCCCTCTTTATCATGTTTATGGAATGACATATGAAAATGAACATGATAAAGAAGTAGGCACCTGACGCACGGGAAAGACAGTACGTGTTTTATCGATGCAATGCATATGTTGAGATAATGCAAATGCCGCATTCAACATGATAGTGTAAGGGTCGATTCAAATTTCACAAATGGATGTCGCTTGGGTTTCGTATCCGACGGTCGTTTTTGGATTGGTCAGGCATCGGATCTGACGGGTCGTTCTTCAATTGGTCAGGTATCGGATCTGACGGGTCATTTTTCAATTGGTCAGGTATCGGATCTGACGAGTCATTTTTCAATTGGTCAGGTATCGTATCTGACGGGTCGTCTTTTTCAATCGGTCAGGTATCGTTTCTGACTGGTCGTTTTTCAATTGGTCAGGTATCGTATCTGATGGGTCGTTTTTCAATTGGTCAGGTATCGTATCTGACGGGTCGTTTTTCAATTGGTCAGGTATCGTTTCTGACTGGTCGTTTTTCAATTGGTCAGGTATCGTATCTGACGGGTCGTTTTTCAATTGGTCAGGTATCGTTTCTGACTGGTCGTTTTTCAATTGGTCAGGTATCATTTCTGACTGGTCGTTTTTCAATTGGTCAGGTATCGTATCTGACGGGTCGTTTTTCAATTGGTCAGGTATCGTTTCTGACTGGTCGTTTTTCAATTGGTCAGGTATCGTATCTGACGGGTCGTTTTTTCAATTGGTCAGGTATCGTTTCTGACTGGTCGTTTTTTAATTGGTCAGGTATCGTATCTGACGGGTCGTTTTCAGTTTTCCTCGTCCCCCACCCGGCTTTTTCGTCTTTTGGACATCTTTTGGCAAAATCTGTTCCGATTAAATCCATCTACGCACTTTGGGTAACGTTTTAACTCCTTTTTCTTTCATTTTCGCTTTCATTTGACTATGTATTTACTTGTTTAAATGTTTTGATCTTAGTAATGCATGCCTATATAAGATATTGGTGTTAGCTGTAGCATATATAAACAAATGGGTCTTGCAGTCATGCTTTATTTACTTTGAAAAATCATGATTTTAGTCATTTTATGCTCATGGTGCATCATTTTTGTAATATCCCAAATATTTCAAAAGTGATCTAACAAGATCTAAGCAAGGTTGTCAATTCAAAACCTAAAGAAGGATTTCTCAAGCATACCTTGAGTTATCTGAAAGAATATATACGACTCAAAACTACGATCGTATACAACTAAGAGGTTAAATTCTTTAACCTAAACTATGTGTTATGTGATTAGTAAAGCTTGAATTGAGCTTTTAAATGTGTTGTATGAAATATCTATGTGTAGGATTTTGTGTTTTGGTTCAAGTAGTTAACCTTAACACTTATTAAAAATCAGAAGTCAATTTAGGGCAAAAACCTAAATTGGAAAAAGAGTTAAAACCTAAACCCTAACCCTAGGGTCTAAACCCTAGAAAATAACCTAGGCCCTTGAGCAAAATGTGAAGGTTAAATTGACATTCTGTTTCCCGATTCAACCTTCCCACGATTTGAAAACACGTAACAGTCAATAAAAGTTTTTCTCGAAAAACGTGTAAAAGTACTATTCACGAGGTGACATTTTTCATTCATTTGACTGTTTCATTCATCTGTAGGACTTCTTGTATTTCACGATATAGTGTTAATATGAGGTTTAGATGCCAGGGAATCAATAAAATTTTCTTGGGAAAAAGACGAAAAAGACACGATTTACGAGAAAACGTTTGTCGTCTTTTTGAACGTTCTTTTCAACGTTTGGACTTTTTCTATTTCACGATATAGCATTTATACGGGGAATAGATACCAGGGAGCCACTTATATTTTTCCATAAATAAAACGTAAATCGCTCTTCAAACAAAAACGCTTTCCGTTTTTGATCAAACCGTTGATGGATACAGTGTTTGTATGCAACACCGGTGCGTAATAAGCAATAAAAGATTTTCTCGAAAAGTGTGTCGGGAATAAGACGAAATAAGGAAAAGACAAAAATAAATATTATTTTTGACTTTTTGGTCTTCTAACCATTTCTGAGAAATGGTCGTCAAAAACACTATTCACCGAAAAACGTGCCAAGTCTTTTAGACTTTTCACTTTACAGAAAAGTGTTCATTCGGAACAAAACTCAGTAATATCAAAATTTTAAATCAGTAGAAGTTAACCATTTAGTTGGAATCAGACTGTTATATAATTAAACTGGTAATTCATCCGTATTGTTTTCATCAAACGGATCATGAGATAGGTTAACATTAAATTTGAATAATCAAATTTATCAGATTAATACCTAATTATATTATTCAATCATAATTAGTGTCTAGAATGAAAGAAATTTATCAATCGCGTCGCCCGGTAGGTGTATTTGAGAAAAATACACGGAAGGTTATTCGAGATTAATTCAAGAAAAACTTTGAGGGTCAGACGAGACATCATATTAATACTGTATGATGTATTTTATGAATAAAATATGTATAACTAATTAAAACTTAAATTACTAATGCGAAATATTTTAAATTAATCGCACGCGATTTATCCGATATACAGAAGTCGGAAGAAAGAGCTCACCAAGCTTGCTTTGGAAGCTAAAAGAAGTGTGTTGGAGAAGCTTTGTTAAGCTTGTTCAAGAAGCTTGGTCCTAATGACCAAAATACCCTAACTTTGAAAGTCCTATAAATAGAAGGCTTAAGTTCATTAGTTCTTTACCATTTTTGAAAGCTAAAGAGCAAATATAGAGAGAGTTCTTGTGAGACAAGAATCGATTGCAAAGAAATAGTTAAAGCTTGCAATAATAAAATGTACGATTCTTAATCGTTATTATGCTTAAAGTTTTATTTTATCGATGAGGCTCAAGAACATAAGTCGTAGCCATGTACGATTTTTTGTTCTCCGTGTTCCTTATGACTTGAGCAAGTCGTTGTTATGTCAAATTTCATTTCATAGTTTAAAGTTCAAGAGCATACGTCGTATCCATGTACGGTTTATCCGTTCTCCGTGTTCTTCGTATGTTCTGGAGTATTATTATAAATTGTTATAATTAAGTAAACAAGTCGTTATAATGACCAAATTTTGTCAATTATAAAGTGTTATAATCACATATGTAAGCAGTTATAATGCTCAAATTATTTCAAGTATGAAATCCAAAAGCTCAAGAACATAAGTCGTTACCATGTACGATTTTTCGTTCTTCGTGTGTTCTTGAGCAAAAGTCATAATTTCTACATAAGTAGGCTTATGATTTGGTAATTTAGTGTTATGGGATGATGAAACATAATGGCCTTGCTAAATAATGCTTGTGGCATCAAGTTTTAGTAGTCGAAACGAAGAACGATGAAACTTTGTTCTTCGTGTTCTTCGATTCGTTCTTCGTGTTCTTGAGAAAAAGTCATGAAATCTTATATAAGTAGGTTTATGATTTTGTTATTTTTATGTTATGAAGTGATACGGAGTGTTAGAACATGTTATCTTAGCAAATTAATGCTTGAGGTATCATGTTTTACCAATCGGATCAAAGAAATATAAGTTTAATATACTCGCAGAATATTTTTTTCAAATTTCCGAAAATTTAAAGTCTGAATCTGCCTTAGAAACCTAAATGAAAGTTGTAGATCATGAAATTCTAAGTAATTTAGACTCAAGAATCACTCAAAAATGTTTCTGTATGACAAAGTTATGGCAGTTATCGTAAAGGACGTCAAAGTTGAAAAACTAAGGGACCATTCGGGTGGAAGCACTTAAAATTAGGATTTTGAGTTCGCCACTTAACGAAATGATTCCACCAATGAAAATAGTGTAGTTAAGTTATTATAAGACTTATTCAAAAGGAAAATTTGATAAACTAACATTCGGGGTCGCGTAACCCTTTTTGTAGGCGTTTAACGATTTCCCGGGAAAACCCTAACATGGTTTCAAGGCAAGTGTTCTAACTCTTGCTATGTGCTACTTGTGTAGTATTGTTAAAATGTTAAATGAGATGTGTAATGTCATGTTATTATGCAATAGATGATATGTGAAGTCTTTAACTGATGTTTACAAGCCTTCTAACTGTTATGTTTTATGTTTACGATTTACGAACATGATTTATACACTTTGTGTGTCAATGTGATATAAATTGTTGGAACGTGAGTTATATGTGATATTAAATGGATAATTATGTTCAGTCAATGCATGTTAAAAGTTTATATGAAAGCATAAACTGCGTATGTGTTGTATGTTAGACTTGCTGAGCCGTCGTGCTCATTCTTGCGAATAAAACCTTATTTGCAGATTAAAGATGAACGTTAAGAAGATCATGAACTTAAAGATGCAGCATAGATTAGGTTTTCATGTAAATTGATTGTATTTGTATATGTCATAATGACTGTTGTAATACGAACAAACAAACATGTAACCGAATATTGAATGAATGATATAAATAATTATCATCAGAATGTTGTTATGTCTTTATTTTGATATAACCTAGAATTGTTAAAATTTAACATAGTATTGATAATGATCTATTTATCTGGATGAGGATCGGTAAATAACTTGTGAGTGTTGTACATCTGAGACAGAACTGAGACAGAACTAAGCGATGTTGACTGGTCAAATCCTTCGTTAAGGTTCCTCGGACCCAGGTATAACTCGTTATTACTATTCTGAATACCATATAAGTAGGATTATTGATATGAAGAGATATCTTTGTATATTGATACTTGTAGTACGAATGAGACCGTTACAAGTGGACGTATATCGAATATTTAAATCCTAAGGTTAAAATTAAACCGTTATATATGGTTTTATCCATTTATACGGATGAAATACAAGTTGATACTTGTATACTTATGAGACTGAGATCAAGTTAAGATCCAGGGACAATGTTAAGAGAAATTGTTAATGTATAGTCTAAAATAAGACTATTTCAACCAATATGATTATGGGATCATTGATTAAGTCGATAGATGTATGAAATTAACGCACAAGGTTCGCCGCATCGAAAGCGCGGGGATTTTGGGGGCGTTACAATTTTCACTTGCATTTGGGATTTGTTGGTTGCCTGACTTGATTAAACATGCCGGATCGTGCATGGGATGTCCATTTTACAAACGAAACTCTGCCGAAATTTCAGGAAATCTAGCGCACCTCTAGGGATTTATTCATGCATTTTCAGTTTATAAACATGTCATGCTGCCCTATGATTTTTTTTAGCAATATGCAATAAGATTTTTGAAAGATAACGAGCTAAGGATGTACCTCCTTTTCGTGATGCCGTTTCAGCCATGGATCCTGATGCTCCCAGTGGCTCCGCAGTGCCCCGGGTTGCTGGTGTTCGCCGTCGTAGAGCGGCTACCTCGGCTCCCGCTCCAGTTCTGACTCGTCATTCCCGTAGACTGGCAGAGTCTATTATTCGCCCCGCTCACCCTGCTGTTGATGAGGATGCCCCAACTGAGGCAGAGGCGGGCCCTTCGGGCATAGCGACTCCTCCCCCCACGAGTCGGACCTTACCAGGGGCCCGTGTCAGGATACCGGATCTGCTCGGTCCTGTTCTCAGTAGTCATCCCTCAGCCTACCTGGCGGCTAACGAGGTATATCCGTTGTTTAAATTCATTCAAACCCGTATGGTTACCATGCCTGACTTTTGATGGCTGTCACAGGTTCCTGAGTTTACCCAGCCTCGGGGTAACTGGTTCAGCATCTACACTCTCTACCACGCGATGCATTCCAATTACAGGGGGACGGTAGATTCTTGGGGTTTCAGACATTTCTTCATTATCGCCCCTCGCCGCTGTCCGTGGGGCTATATGAGGGCCTTATCTGAGCGCTGGTTTCACCATACACAGTCGCTTCATCTTCTGGACTGTGAGGTGATGTTGACCCCTCTCGACTGGCGTTATATCATCGGGGTGGAGTTCTCTGGACCCCGGGTCCCTCTGGAGACTGACATTACCACCGTAGCTGTTCGATCCCTGTTGGGATACTCTCCTCATGATAAGGTCTTTAAGGCCCGCAGCATTCAATCGGGAGCCTTGGCTGTAGATGCCATTGGAGGGGTCCTCTCCGAGCCATTCCCTGAGGACCGGTCTGCTCGTGACTTTCTGCTCCGACGTTTGTTTCTGACCATTATGAGGGGCTGTTTTCTGGGGAACAACTCCTCGACTATCCATTTCAGTATCGTTGGAGCCACCCGGGATGTTGACCGGATCGGGGATTACGATTGGAGCTTTTTCACCTTCGCTTACTTCCTCCAGGGTCTTCGTCTCCGCTCAGAGGGACAGACCGATGCTTGGCTCGACTTCTACCCCTTCCTGCTAGTAGGTCCCGTTTATTGTATAGTTCTTGATTCGTTCCATTTCTTTGTCCCTTCCTGCTACTTACGATTTTTCTGTTTTGTTTGACAGTTCTGGGCTTACGAGAGACTACCCTGCTTGCGGCCAGTTACTACCCTCGGCCTGGAGACTTATCCCAGGGGCCGTAGATGGCATCATAGTACCCTCGAGGAGACCCCAGTGTCCGATAGCTTTGATCACTGTCGGCTGCAGATAGAGCTGATCTCGTCCGCAGATGTGACCTGGGTTCCCTACACGGCAGATCATTTGGCGGCTGGCCTTGCCAGTGGTTATGCCGCGGATCTGGAGCATGCCTTGTCCACTCGTCGTATTCCCTTCCTGACCTACGGTGGATGGGAGCTGTATCTAGGGGAGCGCGCCATCAGATGTGTGACTGGGGAGGCTCGTATCCCTTTTGCCCCTCCTTCAGATAGAGCTTGGTTTGCGTATGCCCACCTTCCAGAGGCCCTGATGGCCGGGGAGGACGGATATATGCTTTCTGCCAGTCCTCATACGAGCGAGAGCTTCAGTGCCTGGTGGAGACCCCGCACTATCGGTCCTCAGACCCGGGCTACCTTCTTCCTCGGAGACCTGGTCCACGGGTCGGTGATGATGACGGATTGGATGGAGTATGTCCGGGCCCCCACCCACTCGGACCAGATCGCTTCCCTCACTCGGTAGGTGGATCAGTTATCTCTTTTTGTTCGGAGCTTGGGCCGAGATCCAGAGGAGGCTTATGCTGCAGACCCGCAGGGATCTGATTTTGGCGCGGGCCCCGACACATCGGATGCCCCAATTCCGTTCTATTCCTGCCCAGACCTGAACTTCGAGGGTGAAGCTTCCATTCCCCCGGATTTGCCTGCAGATCAGTTTGAGGATGATGCCTTCATTGATGGCATATAGTTCACTGATTAGGTTTTGATAGGCTAGGACCCCTGTATTCAAACCTGCTCGTTTTATTATTATTCCTCATTTCATGGATTATGTACAGATTTATTTTATTTTATGCACAATCATTTACTTTTGATGATTCATTCATTCCATTATAGCTTGTATGATGCATGATTTATTATATACGTGGATAAAGAAAAAAATTGACCCCTGCATAGTCTTTTGATACTACTTTTTACAGATGTCCTCCATAGATGTGGTTCGCGTGGGCCCTCGCGCCCCCTCAGGGATCATTGGCCGGTTCCTTTCGTGGCTGGATAGTTTGCTACCCTCCGACCGAATCATTGCAGAGGGTCTTCTGGGACGCTCCTTTTCTCTTTTATCATTCCAGGTGCCGCCGGGCTTTGTTGACGGCATTCTCAGTTGTTGGATCCCTGACAGACATGTTTTCAGGTTTGGGATGGAGTATCTGACCCCCACTCTTGAGGAGTATGCTCGCTTCACTGGCTTATCCGTGGATGGTCCCTGTGCACGGGTTACCTCTGGCCATATGCGCCGCCAGTTCCTGACTTTCACAGGCTTGCGGAGGACAGCTCTGCTATCTGTGACCTCCTCGAGCCACCTTGTTCCTCTATCTTTCCTGGTTGACAGATTTGGCTCGGTGGATAGCTTCTTTCGATTCTCCAGGGATTTTTCAGTATCTGATATGGCTTGTGTCATATCAGCTCTGTACATGCCCGCAGGGGACGACCTCCTGGATATGCGGGTTATCGTAGCGGTTTAGGCCCTTCAGGAGGATCATACCATCCTTCCCATGATATTTGCCGAGACTTACCTATCGGCCTCGTACTGTCATTCCTTCTCCGGTCGCATATTCAGGGGAAGCTCTACTTTGCTGTACGTATGGTTCATGAGCCACCTCAGACCCATCGGGCATTTTCGTCGACACGGGTTCTGTTTCAGCCACAGCCTGGCCATGCAGTTCTCTTTCCGTCCCCGGCGATGCACGAACACAGCCTCCTGGAGGGAGTTCTTATCGGCCATTGAGGATCCTTTCCATCTTCTGATCTATTCGGGTTATTGCTCCTTCCAGAGTTTCTTGACTCATGTGCCACCTTTTGATTTCCTCCCTCTCCTTGGCTTGAGGGGGGTGACGACTTATCATCCCTTAGCTGTCATGGGGCAGTTTGACCAGATGCAGGGTCTACATCTCTTTGCGGGGGCAGCTGACTACCGATTTCTCATATCGCCTCAGACAGAGAGGGAGTTGCTGAGGGTATACGATCTTTGGTCACACAGGGTCTTGGCCGAGTTTGGGGATAGTCACCCCGGTCAGACACCCGATTATCTGTTATGGTTGCAAGGAGATTCTGAGATTGCCGACTTTGACCCGATTGGGGTATTGGGTGGTTCTCGAGGACTTTTCCCCGATGAGACCAGTTCAGATGCGGTCATTCCTACAGAGCTTTTAGGATTAGCGCCCAGATCTGATGTTGAGGAGGTTTCTGCTTCGGTACATGTCCCTTCCCTTGATTCGGTGGATCGGATCCAGAGATTAATGATTGAGAGTATCAGGCTCCGGTCAGCCTTGACTACTACTGAGACTGAGAGGGATACCGCCCACGCGGAGCGGGATGCTGATGTACTAGCTCGTGATGCCGCCCTCTCTGCCAGAGATAGTGTTATCGAGCAGGTCAGGGTTGTCATGGAGGGCCATTTTGTGACTGTTACCAGCGCTGCTGCTCTTTTGACTCAGATTGACATGATGGGACAACAGATTACGGGTGAGCCGGATGTTCACGATGCCTCGACTATTCTGTCTATCCTACTCCAGCTGGTCTCTGACCTGTAGATGATTTTATTTCCCTGCACGGACTATGTCAGTTTCATCACTTTTATTTAAAAGACAGACTTGCAATCAAAATGTTTTGTATATATAGAGAAATATTTATGGTTTAGTCATTTCCCTTTTTGATGCATCGTCGCCCTTCATTAGATCCTCATTTTATCCAGCCGATTATGATTTCGATATATTGCCTTATTTCTTTTCTCAAGTCTTGATTGGAACTTCACAGATATTGCCGCATGCCCCTCAGATTTCACGGAGTGAGTCTTGGACTTTGGGCTAATTATGTGGCTAGGTTTGGGGAAGATTTGGAATGTATTTGTCACAGTAGGGCTTCGGGGTTTTCTGGAAGTGGGCTTGGTATAGGGACAAGGTTTATTATTTAATATAGAACAGACCGTGCCATGATGGCTGCCTACGTACTCCCACAAGGTCAGGAGATCAGGTCCTACGTAGTTCGAGTTACAAAGGAGAAGAATTTTTTTTTTTTTTTTTTTTTTTAAGCATATAACCGCTTCACAGAGTCAGAATTCAGGGGCTGCGGAAAGACTTCGCCATCCATTTCCTGTAGGATGAGGGCCCCTCTAGATAGGACTTTCTTGACCATAAATGGTCCTTCCCAATTTGGAGCGAATTTCCCCTTGGCTTCGTCTTGATAGGGCATGACCCTCTTTAGCACTAAATTATTTTCCTTGAACTTTCGGGACCGTATCTTTTTGTCGTACGATCGAGAGATGCGTTGCTGATACAACTGACCGTGTAATATAGCCGCCACCCTTCTTTCATCTATTAAGGCTAGTTGGTCATACCTGATAAGTGGTTTTTATACTTACGAATTGAATACATTTGAGCTTGATAAATTGCTTATCTTTAAGTATTTATGTTAGTTTCTATGTGTTTTTACGTGTTTGTTGTAATTTAGGTTTTATAGTAAGTTTACGTATTTTCTGTTCATTTATGCGTCTTTTTACCATATTATTATAAAATGTGTCTTTCTATTACTTTTTATGTGTTTTATGTTGTATTACAGGAATTATAATAAGGGCTTGCTTGTTCATGGCTTGGTTTGCCCGGTTCGCGTTTTCGGCGTGCCGTTTACATGGCGGCCAACTTTCGACCTTGATCCATTTCGATTCTCCGATTGTGCCAAACATGAAAGTTATATAATTTCTCCTCAGCTTTCCGAAACATCTTGAATCAACGCAATCGGAGGTCGGACGCAAAAGTTATACAAGAAATACAAAGAAATGCAGCAGCAGCCTATTGAGGACAACTTTTGACATGGATCCGTTTTGAATCTGCACTTTCGTAAAACATGAAAGTTGTAGCTCTACGAATTTACTTTCCAGAACATCTTGAATTTCCTAAATCGGAGTTCGTATGAAGAAGTTACGCCCAAAATACAAAAGGACCCTGAAGCAGCCAAATGGCAGTTTTCTGCACTAAGGCGCAGCTGCGCCCATTTTGTACTATGGAGAGGCGCAGCTGCGCCGTTTGCCAGGAAATCCAAGATTTGGCGCAGCTGCGCCCATTTTGTACTAGGGTGCGGCGCAGCTGCGCCGTGCGCCAGTCAAGCCACGAACAGATTGCTATAAAAACCACTTTTTGAGCCCTAAAACAAAACATATCAGTTTCTTCCGAGGGGGAGCGGCTTGGGCGACTTTGGAAGGCCAAGATGGTGCTTCCATGGTGCTCCTACATCAATTTGAGGCCATGATTTAGGGAGTTTTCTTTATTTCTTCTTCCTATCTCTCTCCCTATCTTATGTAATCTATTGAATGTTTATTTTTGGAATTGTAATAGTGGATTAATATTGTTCCATTGATGTAATATTCTTTGGTTTAATGTTATCCATTTGGTTTTGATTCATTATATGTGCTATTACTCACTTGATCAATGATGTTTTGTGCATGTGTTTTGGATTAAACCATGAATCTAGGTTTTGTGATGGAACCCAATAGGTTGTTCTAGTTGATTTACTCTCTCTTTGGTTGGCACCATATGGATTGGTTGTTGTATTTGTGCTTTGTGGTTAATTTCTAGGTCGTGCATTTACTTAGTAGCCTATACGGAACTGAGAGAGGGAGTATAGTGTTTGACCCAAGTATGTTACACATGTTCGTGATTCCACATGGCGTTGGGATTATGATTCGTGGAAAGGATAGACATATACCGATCCACCATGTGCACCCTTTGAGAACTTGACCTTCAACCCTTGTTATTCTTAGCTTGGGCGTTCCTGCTTGTTTCTGTTGCCTTGTGTCGGATTTGGGTAGGATGTCGCTACATGTGCTCGAGAGAGGCATGTTAGTACCATAGAGAGTTCTCGGTTGACCATTCATCGGCTACGGCTGTGTGGATGGGTTTTCATATTTTACGCCTAACGCGTATTTGTCTGACCTAGTTATTAGTGTGGTAACTTGTGCGGAACTGAGAGAGGGAGTACCAGTTTAGACCTAGATACAATGACACGTGTTCGTGATTCCACATGGCGTTGGGATTATGATTCGTGAGTTAGGATAGAGATATATCAGCTCGCCTCGTGTAGCCAAGAGAGAATCTGTTCTTCAAATCCTTTTTAGTGTTGACTCTCATAGAGATATAGTGAGTTGCCTAGTTAGGGTGTTCCTTCCCGTTTCTGTTGCCCTTGGGTCGGATTTGGGTGGATTTGGATATGGTGCAACGAGAGTTGGCCATATCTCTTATAAAGAATTCTCGGTTGACAATTCGTCGTGACCGAATAGCCAAAGAGAGAGTTAGGAGACTTGAATGAACTATTGGGGAAAGTTACATACTTAGATTCACCTATCTTTAATTGTTTTCAGTAGCTAGTATTAGTTTAATTTTCAAAACAATTATTCATTCGTTTAAATAGGGTTGAATTGGTTATAAGCTTGTGTTTGGCAATTCTTGTTAATAATTCCTCGTGGGATCGATACTTTACTTACTCTTTATTACTTGTTGACCGCGTATACTTGCGCGTTTTGTTCATTCAAACGAACTCGTCGAGGTCAGAACTTATTAAATATAAAAACATAAAAACAGAATAAAAACAGTTCCGACCGAGACCCCAACAAGTTTTTGGCGCCGTTGCCGGGGAATTAGTTTAATAATTATTGTCATCATTAGCTTCTATCAAATTAGTCTTAATTTAAACATTTCTTTTTATTTTATTTCTTTTTACTTCCTATATTTTTCTCTTTTCAGGTACCATGGATGAATGTGCTTATCAATGGCCATACACGAGCATGACGCAGCCAAAGGAAACAGGGATTGATAGTCTCGATGCAATTTCTGCATTGTCAGCACGAATTGAGACACTGTCGAGGAAATTGGACGTTCTAGGAGCGCAGCGTACTCAAAGTGTGGATGTGTTTTGTGATTATTGTGCTGGCAATCATCCGAGTCATCAATGCACCATCAGTTATGGACTGGTACAGTATGGGGGTGATTATCTCAACAATTATGCTTATCCCAAAAATTATTATGAGGATTGGGGATATCACCCGGATGATTCATGGAGCTACACTCAGCAAGATCAATACGATGCTCCAAGTCATATGTACCCACCGGAATTCTCATGTCCACCTCCACTGCAACATGAAGAAAATTCAAGATTAGAGGAATTGTGGTCCAAGTTCATGGCATCGAATGAGGAGATAATGATTAGTCAAGCTACTTCCATTCGAAATCTTGAGGACCAAATGGAACAAATGCTCAAAGCCTTAAACAATAGTCCTCAAGATACTTGGCCACATGACATGAATTCCGAGGCTGATAGAGTACCCGAGCCAAATCTGCAATTGGATGAGCCACAAGAGATGGAATTGGAGGAGAGTGGGGATATGGTTAACACAGTCGGCGAAGAAATATATGTGCATTCCAATGAAGATGCGTCGACCTTGTTAGTGCCCCAAGAGCTTTCGCCACCAAAGTTCAAGAATCCAATCAGATTTGCAAAAGCATGCCCACTTGGTAGTCATGTTGTCGGCATGGCTCTCTATGACACGAGAGCTAGTTCAAACGAGGAGCCATGGTGGGTTGAAGAAGAGAAGATAGAGGAAGAGCCCATTGTGTTTGACAATCTTAAATGCCCCAATATGGTCACAAACACAATGGAAGAAGCGCCTAGCTATTTGACCGTTCAAATGGGGAATCTACCTACAAAGAGCAAGCTAGGTGACTTATACTTCATCGCTATCACAAATGGGAACCTCCCAAATAATGAATTGCTTCCAACGGATGGAGGGTTCCTCAATTACCGAAGAGGGATTGGATAGCCTTGATACGAAGAAGTCCGGCTAAAGGACTATAAACCAAGCGCTCGATGGGAGGCACCCCATTCACTCTTTCTCCCTCCTTGTTTAATTCTTATTTGCATTTTCAATTACTTCCCCCTCCCTGTTTAATTCTTATTTGCATTAAATATTAAGTAGAATTTTTTTTTTTTTTTTTTTTTTGTAGACTTAGTAGTTTTAATAGTTCTATTTTTGTCTCTCTCAGGTTTTAGCCATTTGGTGGGATTGTGCAAAGTTAGAAAAATGGGGTGAAATTTTTTGCAGAAAACAGCAGACTGCACTACTGATGCACGGCGCAGCTGCGCCGCTATGCAGGCAAATTCCTGCGCAGCTGCGCCTTCCTCCCCCAACAGAAAGCCATCTGTCGTACGACGCAGCTGCGCCATTACCACGACCATTTACTGCGCAGCTGCGCCTTCCACCCCGAGGCCTTTTTCCTGCCATACTGCGCAGCTGCGCCCTTATGCAGTACATTTGCGGCGCAGCTGCGCCAGAGAGCCCAAAAAAAAAAAAAAAAAAATATACAAAACTTTAAAAATACAAAAATACTTTTTCTTTTATTTATTTATTTATGTACTTATTTTGTTTTGTTTTCCAGGTAGCGCATCTTAGCGGGATTATGGAAGTCGGTTGCTTTTGGCGACAACTGACATGTGTTTCAAGGAAGTCCTCTGCACTTCAATTCCTTTATTGTTTACATTATGGACTTGTCAGTTCCAAGTTTGGGGGTCTTTCTATATGTTGCTTTGACGTTGCTATCATGTTTGAATTTTGTGGGTATATTCTCTGCAAACCCTCACGAGACAAAACTCGTCCTCTTGGGTAACCTTGAGGTTTAACGGCTTGTTGCACGTGCTAAGTGCAATCGTACTCCCTACGAAACTGGGTTCGTCTATGTGTTGTTAATATATGTTGTATGTGTTTTTTGTTTTTCGTTTTGAGTCGTTGTAGTATAGATTGTGTCTCTTGAGCATTGAGTTAATTTGCATTGAACCATAATCGAGGATCAGGCATTGATTATTTGAGTTATAACTCGTAGAAAATTGATAAACGTCGCTTCGTCTGTGTGCTTGACTTATTATTGGTTTACATAACTTGTGATCCCTTTTCTTCGAGCACATAACCATCTGTATTGAATAAGTTGTTTACTTTGAGGCGGTTTATATGACTACTTGCTTAATGAGACAATCTTTTACTTTAAAACTCGTATATGCATCACTCAAAACGACTTCTCATGTTTGATATGTTTATGTTGTAGTAGCGTGAGATGGAGCGTTAAAACGCACTCACATGATAAAAAAAATGATAAAATAAAAAAAAAAAAAACCAAAAAAAAAAAAAAAAAAGCAAAAAATGAAAAAGAAAGAAAAAGAAAAAGAAAAAAAAAAGGTATTGATAGTAATAAATATAATAATTTACTTGACTAGTCGAGTTTTGTGGCCTCTGTTACTCGAGTTATTAGGCCCTTAGGGCTGTCTTTACACCTAATGCCCTAAAGCCAACTGGTTTGGGAGTCATTGGTCAAACGCTCGTTACATGGGTAACTCTGTATAGCCTAATGAGATGAGACATTGCACATGTCAAGATTAGTTTTGTTTGACTTATCTGCTGGGATTAGTGGAGAGTGATGTCATGTGCATGTGGTTTTAAGTTTTTGATTTCTTTCTTAAGGTAATTTGTCTACACCACCCCTCTACGTGATGATTTGTTGTTGCAGATGGTTCACACACACACACACGGGGGTCCTAAGTGTGTATTGACTGATATATGAGTTGAGAGTCTAGACTTTGCAAAGTTTTGAGATTTTCTTGTAATTAAAACTTGAAATAATCTTGAGGCCACAATGTTCTTTCTTATTAACTCACTGCTCAAGTTTTGTGTTGTTGTTTGTATAGTCAGTGTTGTTTTGCTTGAGGACAAGCAAAGGTTTAAGTTTGGGGGTATGTATTGGTTATTAAATGTTATATGCATAGAGTACTCCTAACCTTGATAATATGCAAATCTTCAAGTATTTTCTGTAATTTTTAACTGGTAGAATTTTTTTTTTTTTTATCTATGTATTTTGTTAATTTTTCTTAATTTAGTTTCTATTTGTATTGCTTGAGGGCAAGCAATGGTTTAAGTTTGGGGGTATTTGAGAAGTGGTTTTTATACCTACGAATTGAATACATTTGAGCTTGATAAATTGCTTATCTTTAAGTATTTATGTTAGTTTCTATGTGTTTTTACGTGTTTGTTGTAATTTAAGTTTTATAGTAAGTTTACGTATTTTCTGTTCATTTACGCGTCTTTTTACCATATTATTATAGAATGTGTCTTTCTATTACTTTTTATGTGTTTTATGTTGTATTACAGGAATTATAATAAGGGCTTGCTTGTTCATGGCTTGGTTTGCCCGGTTCGCGTTTTCGGCGTGCCGTTTACATGGCGGCCAACTTTCGACGTTGATCCATTTCGATTCTCCTATTGTGTCAAACATGAAAGTTGTATAATTTCTCCTCAGCTTTCCGAAACATCTTGAATCAACGCAATCGGAGGTCGGACGCAAAAGTTATACAAGAAATACAAAGAAATGCAGCAGCAGCCTATTGAGGCCACCTTTTGACATGGATCCGTTTTGAATCTGCACTTTCGTAAAACATGAAAGTTGTAGCTCTACGAATTTACTTTCCAAAACATCTTGAATTTCCTAAATCGGAGTTCGTATGAAGAAGTTACGCCCAAAATACAAAAAGACCCTGAAGCAGCCAAATGGCAGTTTTCTGCACTAAGGCGCAGCTGCGCCCATTTTGTACTATGGAGAGGCGCAGCTGCGCCGTTTGCCAGGAAATCCAAGATTTGGCGCAACTGCGCCCATTTTGCACTAGGGTGCGGCGCAGCTGCGCCGTGCGCCAGTCAAGCCACGAACAGAGTGCTATAAAAGCCACTTTTTGAGCCCTAAAACAAAACATATCAGTTTCTTCCGAGGGGGAGCGGCTTGGGCGACTTTGGAAGGCCAAGATGGTGCTTCCATGGTGCTCCTACATCAATTTGAGGCCATGATTTAGGGAGTTTTCTTTATTTCTTCTTCATATCTCTCTCCCTATCTTATGTAATCTATTGAATGTTTATTTTTGGAATTGTAATAGTGGATTAATATTGTTCCATTGATGTAATATTCTTTGGTTTAATGTTATCCATTTGGTTTTGATTCATTATATGTGTTATTACTCACTTGATCAATGATGTTTTGTGCATGTGTTTTGGATTAAGCCATGAATCTAGGTTTTGTGATGGAACCCAATAGGTTGTTCTAGTTGATTTACTCTCTCTTTGGTTGGCACCATATGGATTGGTTGTTGTATTTGTGCTTTGTGGTTAATTTCTAGGTCGTGCATTTACTTAGTAGCCTATACGGAACTGAGAGAGGGAGTATAGTGTTTGACCCAAGTATGTTACACATGTTCGTGATTCCACATGGCGTTGGGATTATGATTCGTGGAAAGGATAGACATATACCGATCCACCATGTGCACCCTTTGAGAACTTGACCTTCAACCCTTGTTATTCTTAGCTTGGGCGTTCCTGCTTGTTTCTGTTGCCTTGTGTCGGATTTGGGTAGGATGTCGCTACATGTGCTCGAGAGAGGCATGTTAGTACCATAGAGAGTTCTCGGTTGACCATTCATCGGCTACGGCTGTGTGGATGGGTTTTCATATTTTACGCCTAACGCGTATTTGTCTGACCTAGTTATTAGTGTGGTAACTTGTGCGGAACTAAGAGAGGGAGTACCAGTTTAGACCTAGATACAATGACACGTGTTCGTGATTCCACATGGCGTTGGGATTATGATTCGTGAGTTAGGATAGAGATATACCAGCTCGCCTCGTGTAGCCAAGAGAGAATCTGTTCTTCAAATCCTTTTTAGTGTTGACTCTCATAGAGATATAGTGAGTTGCCTAGTTAGGGTGTTCCTTCCCGTTTCTGTTGCCCTTGGGTCGGATTTGGGTGGATTTGGATATGGTGCAACGAGAGTTGGCCATATCTCTTATAAAGAATTCTCGGTTGACAATTCGTCGTGACCGAATAGCCAAAGAGAGAGTTAGGAGACTTGAATGAAGTATTGGGGAAAGTTACATACTTAGATTCACCTATCTTTAATTGTTTTCAGTAGCTAGTATTAGTTTAATTTTCAAAACAATTATTCATTCGTTTAAATAGGGTTGAATTGGTTATAAGCTTGTGTTTGGCAATTCTTGTTAATAATTCCTCGTGGGATCGATACTTTACTTACTCTTTATTACTTGTTGACCGCGTATACTTGCGCGTTTTGTTCATTCAAACGAACTTGTCGAGGTCAGAACTTATTAAATATAAAAACATAAAAACAGAATAAAAACAGTTCCGACCGGCGACCCAACAATACCGACTTTGTATCCAATCCTCCTCGTCAATCCGAGCATCGAGCAAAATTCGGAGGGATGCCATCTCCATTTCAACGGGCAAAACGGCCTCCATCCCATATACCAAGGCGTAAGGAGTTGCCCCTGTAGATGTACGAACTGATGTCCGATATGCAAACAGTGTGAGGGGTAGCAAGTCTGGCCATCCCCGATGATTGGCAGACATTCTCGCCATAATCCTCTTTATATTCTTATTCGCCGCCTCCACGGCCCCATTCATTTTGGGCCTGTAAATGACAGAATTGAGATGCTTGATCTTGAATTGGGCGCACAACTCTTTCATAAGGGCATTGTTCATATTATTGGCATTGTCGGACACCAAGATTTCAGGCTGTCCGTATCGGCAAATGACATTGTTCCTGATGAAACTGACTATAACTTCCTGCGTTACTTTGGGGAAAGAAGCTGCCTCCACCCATTTAGTGAAATAATCAATCATGACGAAAATGAACCGGTGGCCGTTGCTCGCCTTGGGCTCCACGGGTCCGATAACATCCATACCCCACATGGAGAACGGCCAAGGGGAAGTCATACAATGCAGTTCATTAGGAGGCGCATGCATCACATTACCGTGTGCTTGGCATTGAAAACATCGCTTGACATGATCGTCACAGTCAGCCTTAAGTGATAGCCAGTAGTGCCCCGTTCTCAGAATTTTCTTGGCTAACATTGGTTCACTCATATGCGGCCCACATACTTCACCGTGCACTTCGCCCATGATTTTCTGTGATTGAGTCTCGTCCACACATCGCAATAATCCCAGGCCTACATCCCTCTTGTAAGACCCCGAATTTTATGAAATACAAAATTTAATTTTTCTTCATATATATATTTTTTTTGAAACAGTAAGTGGTTAAATTAACAAAATTGAAAGTTAAGGATGTTATGTGCAAATTTTATTTTGTCGGACATTATTCGCTTTGTCGGGGAATATTCGTTTGGTCCGACGGCGCCGAAATAATAAATTATTGGTGGACCCCACAACGGAATATTTGTCGGATATAGAAAACGACAGAAGTAACCTTTTTAAATAAAAATAGTCAACGAAACTGTTAAAATACCGGTGATAAAAGAATAGTAGCATACGGTAGTTTATGGTATTTTCTGTAACACACGGTATTGCATAGTGTCTCATATTATTGGTCTGATAATTGACACCGTAACTGTTACGCATCATTCTATTGATAATTGTCACTGCATAATATTTTATATTATCAATTCAATAATTGTTGTTACACAGTATTTTACATTATTGATTTAATAATTGTCATTACACTGTATTTTATATCATTGAGTCAATAATTGTTGATGCACTGTTTTTAAAATTATTGAACCTAATAATTGTCACAGTAACATATGCACAGTAATTCACATTATTGAATCAATAATTGTCATTACACGGTAACGTATGCTTTCTTTTACATTATTATTATCTCTATTATGATGTTATTTAAACAATTGTATTTCATTAATTTATTGACTTGATATCTAACAGCTAACTATACTGTATTTATAACAATTAGTCATAATAATTGAATTGATAAAGTTATTTGTTTATAATATAAAGTTAGGTGATTATTAGGTGATATGAAATGAATGGTGTAGATTAAAGTGTGAATTATTGTTGAATAATTGAATTGATTTGTTTATAATATAAAGTTAGGTGATTATTAGGTGATATGAAATGAATGGTGTAGATTAAAGTGTGAATTATTGTTGAATAATTGAATTGATTTGTTTATAATATAACGTTAGGTGATATGAAATGAATGGTGTAGATTAAAGATAATATAAAATTTGAAATGGATGGTGTAGATTAAAAGATGATCTTTAAATGAATGGTTTAGATTAAATGAATGATAAGATTTTTGACTATAAATAGAAGCCTTAACTTAAGGATTTTTCATAAACTTTCTTACTCATTCTTTCTTTCACTCTCTAAATACTTCTTTGTGTAAGTTCTCTCTAAGTGTTCTTAAGTCATTCCTAGTTTTGAAATCTTTTGCATTCTTCTTTGAATTCCCGAGTGGAATTTTCTTATGTACAGTAACTCTTTCGAAAAATCATAGTAAATTCATTATTTATCAGAATTTAATGAATTAAAAGCTTGTCTCTTCAGTTTTTCGTCCTCTACAACTTTGAAGAAGGAAGAAAAGTCATCTGAAAAATCATCTTCATGCCTTAAAATACTAAAAACCGTAACCTATTCTGATTTTCGTCACTATTTTCAGTCTTAGTTTTGAAAATTCATAACTCATTCATATTAACTCCGAATTGAGTGATTCTTGAGTCTATACCGTCTATCTTTCCGAGAGTAACATTATTTTAAAAACATAAAGAGATTTTAAAAAACTCTAGAAGACTAAAAAGTCAGATTCTTTACTGCTACAAACAAGGAAGGATTTGTTCGGCTATAAACTTGTTTCACAATATCAAGGTAAGGGATACCATCTTTTTCATCTTCCATTATTCAAACATACTATTGTAAGGGATGTCATTTTCTTTCATACTCTTAAAATTACTACTCGTAAGGGATACCATCTTTTTCATCTTCCATTATTCAAATGTACTATGGTAAGGGATTATCATTATTTGATTCTCGATAATAATATTGTTTCTTCCTTACTCATAAGACGTGCCTTTTATTTCCATGTATTAAATTGTGGGAATAACCTTACGGAGCGGATTGCCGCCTGTTGGTGAATAACCTTTCGTATTCATTCATTATTAATCTCTGAGAATAACCTTACGGAGCGGATTGCCGCGTGTTTGGTGAATAACTCTTTGTACTCAAATTCTATTAAATTGTGGGAATAACCTTACGGAGCGGATTGCCGCCTGTTGGTGAATAACCCTTTATATTAATTTCCTTCACCTTTTGTTAATCAAACCTGCTACGGTAAGGGATATTATTTTCTTTCATACTCCTAAATCGAAATTTATTATGGAACTATTGCTTCTATAATTCCTGAAAATATTATATGTTCCATAATAGTTGAACTTCATTATTTCAACTGAACCTTCCTATTTACGTGAACCTTTCTATTGAACTGTAACCGTTATTCTGAACTGTGGATCTTGAATATCATTTTTAAATTTCACTCCACATCATGTTGACAATTTGGACATTATTTGAATCTGCACAAAGTAAACTTCTGATACTTATTGTTTATCCTGTTTCTTCTGTTCATCATTTGTATCACTGTTATTTGTACTAATCATCAAGAATCAAGCTGTTGTGAATATCTGTGGTCGGGGGCACAGATGTGATATATTTGTTGAACAGATGATAGGTTAAAGGCGATATAATAGGTTAAAGGCGATACATCTGTTCGGTGTCTTTTATGGCACGTAGTGAATGTTCTCTTTGGCCCGTAGTGCAAAGATGAACTGTTGTTTGGTATGATTATGACCAAAGGCTGAATCTGGTATAATCATGACCGTTGGTGCTATATTGAATATCTTTGGCCCGTAGTGCAAAGATGAACTGTTGATGTGCATGATTATGATCAGGAACTGTGAATTTATATTATCATGACTAATGGTATTTCAGATGATAAAAGTTGATGATGTTTTTACGAAAAAGAGAAGCGAGTGGACATTATAGTCTGCATTATTCTTCTAA
This sequence comes from Hedera helix, assembly GCA_947179155.2. Taxonomy (NCBI): domain Eukaryota; kingdom Viridiplantae; phylum Streptophyta; class Magnoliopsida; order Apiales; family Araliaceae; genus Hedera; species Hedera helix. The sequence goes on along the minus strand of OX359282.1, from coordinate 13,112,376 downwards.
TAGATTGCTCATTCCGCTGCTATTATTGATCTGAACATTGTTTAAGAATTTAACTGCAGTTTTTGATATAAACCTTGTATTCTATTGTATTCTATCAAGAACTCAACTGTTGAAGGCTAATGATAATTTATTCGTCATTATCTTAGTCATGATATTTCTTACTGGGCTATTTGAGCTCACCCTTTCTTTTGTTCCATTATTTTTCAATAGGAGATGAAAACATAACAGGGTCTAGCCGGGGAATGGAGTGAGGGTCCGAGGAATAGTTATCATAGTCTTCACGTTTTGTAAAATAGTGTGGCAATAATAGTGAAGACTTAGTTGTGTATTATTATACACTGTATTGTAGTACGTTGTGCTTTGTTGTAATAATTTTTGTTGTAGTCTTTTGACGACTCAAGTTTGGGCTGTGTGGGCCCAGATTTGGGGGCGTCACAGTTGGCATCAGAGCTTAGGGATATGATCTTTAATGGAGATCTGGGGTTAGAACTAGGAGGGGAGAGACGAATAGAATCAGTCACTAGTATGTCCTACCTAAATTAGATTTTGTTATCTAACGAATCGATTTGAATGTAGGAACAGGAAGTGATGAGTCAGTTTGTTTGAACTAACAATTATTTTGTGACCACAGTTTAGTATGGCATCTGAAAATCAGGAGGATAACTATGAAATGCCCGGTACGTCAATTTCGGGGACGAAATTTCATAATGAGGGGAGGTTGTAAGACCCCGAATTTTATGAAATACAAAATTTAATTTTTCTTCATATATATATATATTTTTAAAACAGTAAGTGGTTAAATTAACAAAATTGAAAGTTAAGGATGTTATGTGCAAATTTTATTTTGTCGGACATTATTCGCTTTGTCGGGGAATATTCGTTTGGTCGGGAAATATTCGTTTGGTTCGACGGCGCCGAAATAATAAATTATTGGTGGACCCCACAACGGAATATTTGTCGGATATAGAAAACGACAGAAGTAACCTTTCTAAATAAAAATAGTCAACGGAACTGTTAAAATACCGGTGATAAAAGAATAGTAGCATACGGTAGTTTATGGTATTTTCTGTAACACACGGTATTGCATAGTGTCTCATATTATTGGTCTGATAATTGACACCGTAACTGTTACGCATCATTCTATCGATAATTGTCACTGCATAATATTTTATATTATCAATTCAATAATTGTTGTTACACAGTATTTTACATTATTGATTTAATAATTGTCATTACACTGTATTTTATATCATTGAGTCAATAATTGTTGATGCACTGTTTTTAAAATTATTGAACCTAATAATTGTCACAGTAACATATGCACAGTAATTCACATTATTGAATCAATAATTGTCATTACACGGTAACGTATGCTTTCTTTTACATTATTATTATCTCTATTATGATGTTATTTAAACAATTGTATTTCATTAATTTATTGACTTGATATCTAAGAGCTAACTATACTGTATTTATAACAATTAGTCATAATAATTGAATTGATAAAGTTATTTGTTTATAATATAAAGTTAGGTGATTATTAGGTGATATGAAATGAATGGTGTAGATTAAAGTGTGAATTATTGTTGAATAATTGAATTGATTTGTTTATAATATAAAGTTAGGTGATTATTAGGTGATATGAAATGAATGGTGTAGATTAAAGTGTGAATTATTGTTGAATAATTGAATTGATTTGTTTATAATATAAAGTTAGGTGATATGAAATGAATGGTGTAGATTAAAGATAATATAAAATTTGAAATGGATGGTGTAGATTAAAAGATGATCTTTAAATGAATGGTTTAGATTAAATGAATGATAAGATTTTTGGCTATAAATAGAAGCCTTAACTTAAGGATTTTTCATAAACTTTCTTACTCATTCTTTCTTTCACTCTCTAAATACTTCTTTGTGTAAGTTCTCTCTAAGTGTTCTTAACTCATTCATAGTTTTGAAATCTTTTGCATTCTTCTTTGAATTCCCGAGTGGAATTTTCTTATGTACAGTAACTCTTTCGAAAAATCATAGTAAATTCATTATTTATCAGAATTTAATGAATTAAAAGCCTGTCACTTCAGTTTTTCGTCCTCTACAACTTTGAAGAAGGAAGAAAAGTCATCTGAAAAATCATCTTCATGCCTTAAAATACTAAAAACCGTAACCTATTCTGATTTTCGTCACTATTTTCAGTCTTAGTTTTGAAAATTCATAACTCATTCATATTAACTCCGAATTGAGTGATTCTTGAGTCTATACCGTCTATCTTTCCGAGAGTAACATTATTTTAAAAACATAAAGAGATTTTAAAAAACTCTAGAAGACTCAAAAGTCAGATTCTTTACTGCTACAAACAAGGAAGGATTTGTTCGGCTATAAACTTGTTTCACAATATCAAGGTAAGGGATACCATCTTTTTCATCTTCCATTATTCAAACATACTATGGTAAGGGATGTCATTTTCTTTCATACTCTTAAAATTACTACTCGTAAGGGATACCATCTTTTTCATCTTCCATTATTCAAACGTACTATGGTAAGGGATTATCATTATTTGATTCTCGATAATAATATTGTTTCTTCCTTACTCATAAGACGTGCATTTTATTTCCATGTATTAAATTGTGGGAATAACCTTACGGAGCGGATTGCCGCCTGTTGGTGAATAACCTTTCGTATTCATTCATTATTAATCTCTGAGAATAACCTTACGGAGCGGATTGCCGCGTGTTTGGTGAATAACTCTTTGTACTCAAATTCTATTAAATTGTGGGAATAACCTTACGGAGCGGATTGCCGCCTGTTGGTGAATAACCCTTTGTATTAATTTCCTTCACCTTTTGTTAATCAAACCTGCTACGGTAAGGGATATTATTTTCTTTCATACTCCTAAATCGAAATTTATTATGGAACTATTGCTTCTATAATTCCTGAAAATATTATATGTTCCATAATAGTTGAACTTCATTATTTCAACTGAACCTTCCTATTTACGTGAACCTTTCTATTGAACTGTAACCGTTATTCTGAACTGTGGATCTTGAATATCATTTTTAAATTTCACTCCACATCATGTTGACAATTTGGACATTATTTGAATCTGCACAAAGTAAACTTCTGATACTTATTGTTTATCCTGTTTCTTCTGTTCATCATTTGTATCACTGTTATTTGTACTAATCATCAAGAATCAAGCTGTTGTGAATATCTGTGGTCGGGGGCACAGATGTGATATATTTGTTGAACAGATGATAGGTTAAAGGCGATATAATAGGTTAAAGGCGATACATCTGTTCGGTGTCTTTTATGGCACGTGGTGAATGTTCTCTTTGGCCCGTAGTGCAAAGATGAACTGTTGTTTGGTATGATTATGACCAAAGGCTGAATCTGGTATAATCATGACCGTTGGTGCTATATTGAATATCTTTGGCCCGTAGTGCAAAGATGAACTGTTGATGTGCATGATTATGATCAGGAACTGTGAATTTATATTATCATGACTAATGGTATTTCAGATGATAAAAGTTGATGATGTTTTTACGAAAAAGAGAAGCGAGTGGACATTATAGTCTGCATTATTCTTCTAATAGATTGCTCATTCCGCTGCTATTATTGATCTGAACATTGTTTAAGAATTTAACTGCAGTTTTTGATATAAACCTTGTATTCTATTGTATTCTATCAAGAACTCAACTGTTGAAGGCTAATGATAATTTATTCGTCATTATCTTAGTCATGATATTTCTTACTGGGCTATTTGAGCTCACCCTTTCTTTTGTTCCATTGTTTTTCAACAGGAGATGAAAACATAACAGGGTCTAGCCGGGGAATGGAGTGAGGGTCCGAGGAATAGTTATCATAGTCTTCACGTTTTGTAAAATAGTGTGGCAATAATAGTGAAGACTTAGTTGTGTATTATTATACACTGTATTGTAGTACGTTGTGCTTTGTTGTAATAATTTTTGTTGTAGTCTTTTGACGACTCAAGTTTGGGCTGTGTGGCCCCAGATTTAGGGGCGTCACAGTTGGCATCAGAGCTTAGGGATATGGTCTTTAATGGAGATCTGGGGTTAGAACTAGGAGGGGAGAGACGAATAGAATCAGTCACTAGTATGTCCTACCTAAATTAGATTTTGTTATCTAACGAATCGATTTGAATGTAGGAACAGGAAGTGATGAGTCAGTTTGTTTGAACTAACAATTATTTTGTGACCACAGTTTAGTATGGCATCTGAAAATCAGGAGGATAACTATGAAATGCCCGGTACGTCAATTTCGGGGACGAAATTTCATAAGGAGGGGAGGTTGTAAGACCCCGAATTTTATGAAATACAAAATTTAATTTTTCTTCATATATATATATTTTTTTTGAAACAGTAAGTGGTTAAATTAACAAAATTGAAAGTTAAGGATGTTATGTGCAAATTTTATTTTGTCGGACATTATTCGCTTTGTCGGGGAATATTCGTTTGGTCGGGAAATATTCGTTTGGTCCGACGGCGCCGAAATAATAAATTATTGGTGGACCCCACAATGGAATATTTGTCGGATATAGAAAACGACAGAAGTAACCTTTCTAAATAAAAATAGTCAACGGAACTGTTAAAATACCGGTGATAAAAGAATAGTAGCATACGGTAGTTTATGGTATTTTCTGTAACACACGGTATTGCATAGTGTCTCATATTATTGGTCTGATAATTGACACCGTAACTGTTACGCATCATTCTATCGATAATTGTCACTGCATAATATTTTATATTATCAATTCAATAATTGTTGTTACACAGTATTTTACATTATTGATTTAATAATTGTCATTACACTGTATTTTATATCATTGAGTCAATAATTGTTGATGCACTGTTTTTAAAATTATTGAACCTAATAATTGTCACAGTAACATATGCACAGTAATTCGCATTATTGAATCAATAATTGTCATTACACGGTAACGTATGCTTTCTTTTACATTATTATTATCTCTATTATGATGTTATTTAAACAATTATATTTCATTAATTTATTGACTTGATATGTAAGAGCTAACTATACTGTATTTATAACAATTAGTCATAATAATTGAATTGATAAAGTTATTTGTTTATAATATAAAGTTAGGTGATTATTAGGTGATATGAAATGAATGGTGTAGATTAAAGTGTGAATTATTGTTGAATAATTGAATTGATTTGTTTATAATATAAAGTTAGGTGATTATTAGGTGATATGAAATGAATGGTGTAGATTAAAGTGTGAATTATTGTTGAATAATTGAATTGATTTGTTTATAATATAAAGTTAGGTGATATGAAATGAATGGTGTAGATTAAAGATAATATAAAATTTGAAATGGATGGTGTAGATTAAAAGATGATATTTAAATGAATGGTTTAGATTAAATGAATGATAAGATTTTTGGCTAAAAATAGAAGCCTTAACTTAAGGATTTTTCATAAACTTTCTTACTCATTCTTTCTTTCACTCTCTAAATACTTCTTTGTGTAAGTTCTCTCTAAGTGTTCTTAAGTCATTCCTAGTTTTGAAATCTTTTGCATTCTTCTTTGAATTCCCGAGTGGAATTTTCTTATGTACAGTAACTCTTTCGAAAAATCATAGTAATTCATTATTTATCAGAATTTAATGAATTAAAAGCCTGTCTCTTCAGTTTTTCGTCCTCTACAACTTTGAAGAAGGAAGAAAAGTCATCTGAAAAATCATCTTCATGCCTTAAAATACTAAAAACCGTAACCTATTCTGATTGTCGTCACTATTTTCAGTCTTAGTTTTGAAAATTCATAACTCATTCATATTAACTCCGAATTGAGTGATTCTTGAGTCTATACCGTCTATCTTTCCGAGAGTAACATTATTTTAAAAACATAAAGAGATTTTAAAAAACTCTAGAAGACTCAAAAGTCAGATTCTTTACTGCTACAAACAAGGAAGGATTTGTTCGGCTATAAACTTGTTTCACAATATCAAGGTAAGGGATACCATCTTTTTCATCTTCCATTATTCAAACATACTATGGTAAGGGATGTCATTTTCTTTCATACTCTTAAAATTACTACTCGTAAGGGATACCATCTTTTTCATCTTCCATTATTCAAACGTACTATGGTAAGGGATTATCATTATTTGATTCTCGATAATAATATTGTTTCTTCCTTACTCATAAGACGTGCATTTTATTTCCATGTATTAAATTGTGGGAATAACCTTACGGAGCGGATTGCCGCCTGTTGGTGAATAACCTTTCGTATTCATTCATTATTAATCTCTGAGAATAACCTTACGGAGCGGATTGCCGCGTGGTTGGTGAATAACTCTTTGTACTCAAATTCTATTAAATTGTGGGAATAACCTTACGGAGCGGATTGCCGCCTGTTGGTGAATAACCCTTTGTATTAATTTCCTTCACCTTTTGTTAATCAAACCTGCTACGGTAAGGGATATTATTTTCTTTCATGCTCCTAAATCGAAATTTATTATGGAACTATTGCTTCTATAATTCCTGAAAATATTATATGTTCCATAATAGTTGAACTTCATTATTTCAACTGAACCTTCCTATTTACGTGAACCTTTCTATTGAACTGTAACCGTTATTCTGAACTGTGGATCTTGAATATCATTTTTAAATTTCACTCCACATCATGTTGACAATTTGGACATTATTTGAATCAGCACAAAGTAAACTTCTGATACTTATTGTTTATCCTGTTTCTTCTGTTCATCATTTGTATCACTGTTATTTGTACTAATCATCAAGAATCAAGCTGTTGTGAATATCTGTGGTCGGGGGCACATATGTGATATATTTGTTGAACAGATGATAGGTTAAAGGCGATATAATAGGTTAAAGGCGATACATCTGTTCAGTGTCTTTTATGGCACGTGGTGAATGTTCTCTTTGGCCCGTAGTGCAAAGATGAACTGTTGTTTGGTATGATTATGACCAAAGGCTGAATCTGGTATAATCATGACCGTTGGTGCTATATTGAATATCTTTGGCCCGTAGTGCAAAGATGAACTGTTGATGTGCATGATTATGATCAGGAACTGTGAATTTATATTATCATGACTAATGGTATTTCAGATGATAAAAGTTGATGATGTTTTTACGAAAAAGAGAAGCGAGTGGACATTATAGTCTGCGTTATTCTTCTAATAGATTGCTCATTCCGCTGCTATTATTGATCTGAACATTGTTTAAGAATTTAACTGCAGTTTTTGATATAAACCTTGTATTCTATTGTATTCTATCAAGAACTCAACTGTTGAAGGCTAATGATAATTTATTCGTCATTATCTTAGTCATGATATTTCTTACTGGGCTATTTGAGCTCACCCTTTCTTTTGTTCCATTGTTTTTCAATAGGAGATGAAAACATAACAGGGTCTAGCCGGGGAATGGAGTGAGGGTCCGAGGAATAGTTATCATAGTCTTCACGTTTTGTAAAATAGTGTGGCAATAATAGTGAAGACTTAGTTGTGTATTATTATACACTGTATTGTAGTACGTTGTGCTTTGTTGTAATAATTTTTGTTGTAGTCTTTTGACGACTCAAGTTTGGGCTGTGTGGGCCCAGATTTGGGGGCGTCACAGTTGGCATCAGAGCTTAGGGATATGGTCTTTAATGGAGATCTGGGGTTAGAACTAGGAGGGGAGAGACGAATAGAATCAGTCACTAGTATGTCCTACCTAAATTAGATTTTGTTATCTAACGAATCGATTTGAATGTAGGAACAGGAAGTGATGAGTCAGTTTGTTTGAACTAACAATTATTTTGTGACCACAGTTTAGTATGGCATCTGAAAATCAGGAGGATAACTATGAAATGCCCGGTACGTCAATTTCGGGGACGAAATTTCATAATGAGGGGAGGTTGTAAGACCCCGAATTTTATGAAATACAAAATTTAATTTTTCTTCATATATATATATTTTTTTGAAACAGTAAGTGGTTAAATTAACAAAATTGAAAGTTAAGGATGTTATGTGCAAATTTTATTTTGTCGGACATTATTCGCTTTGTCGGGGAATATTCGTTTGGTCGGGAAATATTCGTTTGGTCCGACGGCGCCGAAATAATAAATTATTGGTGGACCCCACAACGGAATATTTGTCGGATATAGAAAACGACAGAAGTAACCTTTCTAAATAAAAATAGTCAACGGAACTGTTAAAATACCGGTGATAAAAGAATAGTAGCATACGGTAGTTTATGGTATTTTCTGTAACACACGGTATTGCATAGTGTCTCATATTATTGGTCTGATAATTGACACCGTAACTGTTACGCATCATTCTATCGATAATTGTCACTGCATAATATTTTATATTATCAATTCAATAATTGTTGTTACACAGTATTTTACATTATTGATTTAATAATTGTCATTACACTGTATTTTATATCATTGAGTCAATAATTGTTGATGCACTGTTTTTAAAATTATTGAACCTAATAATTGTCACAGTAACATATGCACAGTAATTCACATTATTGAATCAATAATTGTCACTACACGGTAACGTATGCTTTCTTTTACATTATTATTATCTCTATTATGATGTTATTTAAACAATTGTATTTCATTAATTTATTGACTTGATATCTAAGAGCTAACTATACTGTATTTATAACAATTAGTCATAATAATTGAATTGATAAAGTTATTTGTTTATAATATAAAGTTAGGTGATTATTAGGTGATATGAAATGAATGGTGTAGATTAAAGTGTGAATTATTGTTGAATAATTGAATTGATTTGTTTATAATATAAAGTTAGGTGATTATTAGGTGATATGAAATGAATGGTGTAGATTAAAGTGTGAATTATTGTTGAATAATTGAATTGATTTGTTTATAATATAAAGTTAGGTGATATGAAATGAATGGTGTAGATTAAAGATAATATAAAATTTGAAATGGATGGTGTAGATTAAAAGATGATCTTTAAATGAATGGTTTAGATTAAATGAATGATAAGATTTTTGGCTATAAATAGAAGCCTTAACTTAAGGATTTTTCATAAACTTTCTTACTCATTCTTTCTTTCACTCTCTAAATACTTCTTTGTGTAAGTTCTCTCTAAGTGTTCTTAACTCATTCATAGTTTTGAAATCTTTTGCATTCTTCTTTGAATTCCCGAGTGGAATTTTCTTATGTACAGTAACTCTTTCGAAAAATCATAGTAAATTCATTATTTATCAGAATTTAATGAATTAAAAGCATGTCTCTTCAGTTTTTCGTCCTCTACAACTTTGAAGAAGGAAGAAAAGTCATCTGAAAAATCATCTTCATGCCTTAAAATACTAAAAACCGTAACCTATTCTGATTTTCGTCACTATTTTCAGTCTTAGTTTTGAAAATTCATAACTCATTCATATTAACTCCGAATTGAGTGATTCTTGAGTCTATACCGTCTATCTTTCCGAGAGTAACATTATTTTAAAAACATAAAGAGATTTTAAAAAACTCTAGAAGACTCAAAAGTCAGATTCTTTACTGCTACAAACAAGGAAGGATTTGTTCGGCTATAAACTTGTTTCACAATATCAAGGTAAGGGATACCATCTTTTTCATCTTCCATTATTCAAACATACTATGGTAAGGGATGTCATTTTCTTTCATACTCTTAAAATTACTACTCGTAAGGGATACCATCTTTTTCATCTTCCATTATTCAAACGTACTATGGTAAGGGATTATCATTATTTGATTCTCGATAATAATATTGTTTCTTCCTTACTCATAAGACGTGCATTTTATTTCCATGTATTAAATTGTGGGAATAACCTTACGGAGCGGATTGCCGCCTGTTGGTGAATAACCTTTCGTATTCATTCATTATTAATCTCTGAGAATAACCTTACGGAGCGGATTGCCGCGTGTTTGGTGAATAACTCTTTGTACTCAAATTCTATTAAATTGTGGGAATAACCTTACGGAGCGGATTGCCGCCTGTTGGTGAATAACCCTTTGTATTAATTTCCTTCACCTTTTGTTAATCAAACCTGCTACGGTAAGGGATATTATTTTCTTTCATACTCCTAAATCGAAATTTATTATGGAACTATTGCTTATATAATTCCTGAAAATATTATATGTTTCATAATAGTTGAACTTCATTATTTCAACTGAACCTTCCTATTTACGTGAACCTTTCTATTGAACTGTAACCGTTATTCTGAACTGTGGATCTTGAATATCATTTTTAAATTTCACTCCACATCATGTTGACAATTTGGACATTATTTGAATCTGCACAAAGTAAACTTCTGATACTTATTGTTTATCCTGTTTCTTCTGTTCATCATTTGTATCACTGTTATTTGTACTAATCATCAAGAATCAAGCTGTTGTGAATATCTGTGGTCGGGGGCACAGATGTGATATATTTGTTGAACAGATGATAGGTTAAAGGCGATATAATAGGTTAAAGGCGATACATCTGTTCGGTGTCTTTTATGGCACGTGGTGAATGTTCTCTTTGGCCCGTAGTGCAAAGATGAACTGTTGTTTGGTATGATTATGACCAAAGGCTGAATCTGGTATAATCATAACCGTTGGTGCTATATTGAATATCTTTGGCCCGTAGTGCAAAGATGAACTGTTGATGTGCATGATTATGATCAGGAACTGTGAATTTATATTATAATGACTAATGGTATTTCAGATGATAAAAGTTAATGATGTTTTTACGAAAAAGAGAAGCGAGTGGACATTATAGTCTGCATTATTCTTCTAATAGATTGCTCATTCCGCTGCTATTATTGATCTGAACATTGTTTAAGAATTTAACTGCAGTTTTTGATATAAACCTTGTATTCTATTGTATTCTATCAAGAATTCAACTGTTGAAGGCTAATGATAATTTATTCGTCATTATCTTAGTCATGATATTTCTTACTGGGCTATTTGAGCTCACCCTTTCTTCTGTTCCATTGTTTTTCAACAGGAGATGAAAACATAACAGGGTCTAGCCGGGGAATGGAGTGAGGGTCCGAGGAATAGTTATCATAGTCTTCACGTTTTGTAAAATAGTGTGGCAATAATAGTGAAGACTTAGTTGTGTATTATTATACACTGTATTGTAGTACGTTGTGCTTTGTTGTAATAATTTTTGTTGTAGTCTTTTGACGACTCAAGTTTGGGCTGTGTGGGCCCAGATTTGGGGGCGTCACACCTCTTATATAGGGAATCTCCGCTTAAATAGAATTTCATCGCCATCTTCTGGATTCTCTGCTTTTCTGTTCGGTTCGCCTGGTCGGGGAGTGATCTATCCCTCAAGCATTTCTGTATGTCGTGATACCAGGGCTGATTTGGCTGAACCACCTCTTCCGATAACTCCAATATATATTCTTCGTAAGCGGGAGCATTTTGCACTGTTATTTCAATCTGTGGAGTGGCTTTGCTTTTGAGTACGTGAACTAACGAAGCCAGGATGGCCAATGCATCGGCAAAGTCATTCCGCCCCCTGGGAATATGTCGGAAGGCTATGTCTTCAAATTCTTGCATTAATCGGATCACACACCGGTGGTAGGGGAGTAACCAAAGCTCCTTAGTGCCATATACCCCCGTCGCCTGTCTGATTACCAACTCTGAATCTCCGAACACGGCTAATCTTTTCACTCCCATATTGCGGGCGAATCTCAGTCCCAATATACATCCTACATATTCAGCCGTATTGTTTGAGTTACTGAACTGTAATTTGGTGAGAACGGGGTATTGCTCGCCAGTAATAGAGACCAAGACCACTCCAGCTCCAGCCCCTTCAGCATTCATGGCACCGTCGAAATACATTTTCCAAAACTGCCCTTCATCATCACACCTCGTCTGTTGGACCCACAGTATGTCTTCACCCGGCAAGGAAGTTTCTAAAGGCTCCATTCCCCCTGTCGGCATCTCTGATAATTGATCCGCAATCCCCTGCCCCTTTACGGCTTTCTGGGTAACATAGAGGATATCAAATTGTTGTAGGATTAACTGCCACCTTGACAATCGACAATTCAACATCGGCCTTTCAAATATATACTTCAAGGGGTCGATTCGCGAGATCAAATAGGTAGTGTGTCCATGAAGGTAATGCTGTAACCTCGTAGCAGCCCAGGCCAAGGCGCAACATGTTCTCTCGATCGGCGTGTAATTTTGTTCACAGCTGCTGAATCTCTTGCTGAGGTAATAAATGGCATGCTCCTTGCCGAATTCATTCTTCTGCCCCAGCATACAGCCCATCGCCATATCATTCACGGATATATACAGGAAAAGGGGAATCCCGTCCTTCGGAGGTACCAGCACTGGTGCTTCTGTTAATTGTTTCTTAATATTCTGAAAGGCCTTTTGGCATTGACTGTTCCATTTTCGTGAGGCATCTTTCCTTAACAGTTTAAAGATTGGTTCGCATGTGGTTGTCAGATGGGATATAAACCGACTGATGAAGTTTATCCTCCCCAAGAATCCCCTTATCTCTTTCTCTGTACGAGGTGCTGGCATATCCACAATGGCTCTGATCTTGGCCGGATCCAGTTCGATGCCTCGATTGCTCACCAAGAACCCAAGGAGCTTCCCTGACTGAACTCCAAAGGCACATTTTGCTGGATTGAGCTACAAATCATACTTCCTGAGCCGCTCAAACAGCTTCTTGAGGTGAGTCACATGGTCAGATTCCATCCTTGATTTCACAATAATGTCATCCACGTAAACCTCTATCTCTTTGTGCATCATGTCATGGAATAGGGCCATCATGGCCCTCTGATAAGTGGCTCCCACATTTGTAAGGCCGAAAGCAAGTCGTCTATAACAAAACGTGCCCAGGGGGTGATGAAGGCAGTCTTTTCTCGGTCCTCTTCCGCCACCATTATCTGGTGATATCCCGCAAAACAATCGACGAATGAATACATTTCATATTGAGCCGTATTATCCACCAAGATGTGTATGAAAGGCACTGGGAAGTTATCCTTGAGACTGACTTTGTTCAGATCCCTATAGTCAACGCATACTCTCACCTTTCCTCCGGGCTTCGCCACTGGAACTATATTGGAAAGCCACTCTGGGTAAGTGGACACCATGATGATCCCAGCCTTGAATTGCTTGACTATCTCTTCCTTCACCTTTAAGCTCCACTCCGGTTTTAATTTTCTCAGCTTCTGCTTAACTGGCCTGAAACCCTCCTTGATAGGCAATCGATGTACCACAATGTCCGTGGACAAACCGACCATGTCTTCGTGCGACCAAGCAAACACATCCTCATATTGTCTCAAAAGTTCAGCTATCTCTGTTTTCTGGTCGGGAGTCAGGTCTGCCCCAATCTTCAGCTCTTTGGGATTCTCAGGGGTTCCTATGTTGATGGTGATAGTCTGGTCTAGGTTGGGTTTGGGTTTATCCTCGACCCACTCTTTGATCTCGTTGGGAGCGTCGTCATCATCTGCTTTGTCCTGCTCAATTCCCATCAAATCGAAATCCAGTTCTATATCAAAATCATAAATGTCTTTCAAATTTGGAAAATCGTTTGTTAGGCTAGAATGACTCAAATCGGTACACCTGACATGAAACAAAAATATTTGTCATATATATAAACATTAAGTACATGACTTCCTTTTCAATAATCATGACAAAAATATGAAATAGACGTGCAGATACATAAAACAAAACACCGTTCTTAAAAACCCCTTGATCCCCCTACTGGACAAGATTCCCGGACACTCCTGCATTTACCCTTTTCTGGATACTACTGGCTGCACGGTCCAATTCTTGGGGATCACTTCGGTTTTATAGCTAGTGATGGAGGGGGTTTCTGTATCTGGCACCTCCTCAATGATTGCGGCGACTTGGCTTTGACTGTCATTTACATTCTCCCCGGGCACTTCTAACCCGGCCCAATTGATAAATGGCGTGATCTGCTTGCTTTCCGTCATTTTCTCCTTTCCCTTTCCACTGGGGCCCGACTGTCCCGGGAGATGGCACTTTTTCTCGAACTGTTCCATAATTTCCTGTAAGAAATCCAACTGTTGGGCCACTCCCTCGACTGGGGGAACCTCCACCTTACCCTATGCTTCAGATGTGGGCCTGACTGCCCTTGGGGAGTGTTCATCATTGGTTCTCGGGATCAGGACTCCGGTTATCCGCACGGGAACTTCCTTGTATGAACTCTTCGATCTTGCACCTCCGCGATATCCTAACCCTGCCTTGCCCGCCTGCACTGGTATTTTGATGATTTCGGTGATTCCTTGGTTGTGCTTGCCCAGCCCTTGCCCCGGCTGAAAGTTCATCGCCATCATTTCCCGGGCAACGAAAGTGAGCTCGGGGGACATTTTAAGCTTTAACTCCGGAGCACCCAACTGCTTGTACTGAGGGGTGCCGATTTCAAACGCCTGATAGCTTATCGGTTCGGCCGAATCGTCCACATGGATCACCGGCATGCCTTTTACAGAGGGAACGGGGCAGTCAGATTATGCGGCGATTGTTACCAAGTGTCCCTCAACGATAAACTTTATTTGTTGATGCAGGGTGGAGGGAACTGCCCCAGCCATATGAATCCAGGGCCTCCCTAAGAGCATGTTATAACTGGCCGTGATATCCAGCACCTGGAAATAAATGTCAAAAGTATAAGGCCCGATCTCCACCGGCAGCTCAATCTCTTCCACCGTATCCTTTCTAGATCCGTCAAACGCCTTCACCACCACTTGGCTGGCCCGCAGGCGCTTAGGGTTGATCTTCATCTTCTCCAGAGTACTATATGGGCAAATATTCAGGGCTGACCCTCCATCAATCAAGACTCCGTTCATCACATACCCGGAGGAGATAACCGCAATGTGTAACGGCCTCCGGTGCCCCCTCCCTTCTTCGGGGATGTCGTCGTCGGTAAATGATATTACATTGTTGTCTAATAGGTGGCCCACCAAGTGGCCGAATCTTTTCGTACTAATTGATTTAGGGACATAAGCCTCTTCCAGGACTTTGCTCAATACCTGATGATGATCATTTGATGTCAATGCAAGATCCAAGATTGATGTCAGGGGCGGCTGTACCTCCAGTGTTTTACCCACACTCGCCTTGCCGTGATTCATTTTCTCCCAAAACTCTAATGCTTTTTCCTCCGAGATTTTCCCGTTTTCCTTTTTCGTGTTCTCAAGGACCCGCCTTGGTAGATACAATGGATTTCCCTTTGAGCTAACTGATGCACAACTGGCCTCCTCCTCGGTCTTCCGCCCGTAGTTCCACGGAACAGCCCTCAGACTGGTAATTGGCAATTGCGACCTGGCTGTTATAACGAGGGGTCTTGGGGCCGACAACCGGATAGGCTCCCTTTTGGTACTTTGAAATGCCCCAACCAACTTGATAGGCTCATTTTGCGCAGCCTCCTGGGCATGGGTCATAGCAATTTCTCCTTCTATCCTCCTTATGTACATCGATTTCAAGGGACCTCCTGCCCCACTGATTTCCACTACGTTCACGCCTCCCCCATTGTGCTTGGGAAGAGGGTTGGCCTTTATGTTTGGGGGTTCTGGTTGCTCCACCACGATCTCTCCGCTGTCAATCATGTTCTGGATTTTATGTTTTAGTGACCAGCATTCTTGGGTGTCGTGCCTCGGGGAAGCCGAGTGGTAAGCGCATCTCTTGCTAGGGTCATATCTCTTGCCCTTCGAGTCTGACGGAGGTGCTAGCTCTGTAATCTTTTTCTGGCTTACCAACACGGCCAGTATTTGCTCCAACGAATCCCCCAATGGGGTGAACTCCCTCTCTTGTGGCTTTTCGAATTTTCGGCGCCCCTCATATCTCTGATTGTTGAAATTTGATGGACGCGGGGCCTCATTTCTTTGCATACGGACCGGGGGGCTGGTCATTGTTTTCCCAGATAGTCCTTGCAGTACCAGGGACACATCCTCTTCCTTTCTCTTCTGGGGTCTCCGGGAAGAACTGCCATAGTTTCCACTCTGGATTTGCTCAGCAACAGCTTCAAGAGCTGTGAAATCTCGGATCTTTCCTGACTTCAATCCCATCTCAGCCATTTCCCCATGTTTGATCATCTCCGCAAAAGGCTTTCCTATTCCCGCCATTACTCTTTCATAATAAGGAGCCTCTTGGATATCGATGAAGGTTATCACCATCTCCGTTTCGTTCATGGGTGGGTTTACTTGGGCCACTATCCTTCTCCACCGTTGAGCATAATCTCTGAAGGATTCATTGGTCTGTTTTCTGATCTTTGTCATCTGGTATCGGTCCGGGGCCATTTGGGATTGAAAGCTGTATTGCGTCAAGAAGGTGTGGGCCAGCTCCTCCCAATTATGAATTTTAGCATTATCCAGCCTCGCGTACCAGGTCCTAGCCTCCCCTGTCAGGCTTTTCTGGAATAACTGCATTCTTAACGACTCATCATCAGCATATGCCCCAAGCTCTCCGATATAGACTTTTAGATGCGTGTAAGGATCCCCCGACCCGCTATACTTTTCAAATTTGGGGATCTTGAACTTCTCGGGATATCTGGTCCCCGAAAAAATGCATAAGTCGGAGTAGTTAACACTACCATACGACCCGATCCCCTTCATAGTTTTGATGGCCTCTTCCATCTGCTTTATCTTCTTGCTGACATTACTGGCAACTTCATCTTCTGGAATGACGATAATTTGTTTAGGCTGTTCAACCCTCGGGGTTTCTGGGGTCATACCGTTCCCTTGGGATGATGGCTCCGGTGGGTCCTCGGTTTGTGACTTCGATTTCAACTTGAAGTGCTCTTTTAGCATCATGGTCAATTCCGTCATCTGATTCTTTACTACATCAAACTCTTCCCGAGATATGGGAGCCGGGGTCGGATTGGGGTTCTCAGCCATTTCGACTGTTGGCTCTCTGGCTTTTTTGGACCGAAGACGAGTTTGGGGAGCAATCCTGCGAATAAACAAACCAAGTTTAGTTCCGGGAAATGACACTAGTGGATGCATGCTAAAGCAAATATTTTTGTGTTTTTGAGTTTTGTAATCTTTTTCTGCAAAACAGGGTTAGTATCCCTTTATTTTAACCAAGGTATGACAGTGTGCAATTATGATGCTCTCCAAGCTGTCCCTGTAAAACAGAGGTTAGTATTTTTATTTTGACAAAACGGGAGGTACAAAATGTTTGACTAAAGTATGACATTACGTGCGTGAAACGTAAAAGGGTATGAAGAGACTTCCTACACGTCGGGTTTATCTGAGGCTGACCTACCCTAAGTTACTCTCGCGGGCTTTTTGGCATGAAGGTTCCCAGATCTTCGCAACATACTAGACGGGAATAAATCCGGTCTTTCAATTGGATTGGATCTGAGTGGATGCTTTTCCTGAGCCTCGCCGGGGAGCGCCCCTTTGAGTCCAGTAATCCACATCCGACGGGTTTGCCTCAGGAGGAGGAACTGCTCAACATACATTTATCATACATTCATCGTACCTCACCGTATGCAAATGATGACATTAAGGTAAAGCATTCGTAAAGCAATCACAAAACTCACACATTCATTCATACACGCACAAAAGGTAGATTAATCGCAAGTAATGCACACACACACATTTTTTAGATTTTTAGAGGATAGGAAAACATCAAGATTTGAACGCGGCTTAAGCCCTCTACTGTCCCCAGCAGAGTCGCCAGCTGTCAACGCCGGGATTTTCGTCGTTTCGTTTTTTATAATTAAAAGCCCTTTCCAATTTTAGCCTTTAGATTAAGATGTGACTTTTGAAGAGGGTCGGCTTAGTGTCGACGGGGTTTTGAAATGTTGAATTTTTATAAGCCAATTGACCAGAGTCGCCAGTTGGTATTGTTGAAATGGATGTACCAACTCATCCGAATTTTGTTTTCGTAATCGTAATGGCTCATATGTGACTCTGATTCAATTGGTCCGCAAACCGAGATTCATAGAGTCCGGGGGCTTGCTTAAGCGAGGGGAAGGTGTTAGGCACCCCCCGACTTCCGTGAAATACGGTTACCGCAATCTCGATGTTTTCCTATCCTTTTAAATCTTAAAATGTATGTGTGCGCGCGTGTGTGTGCCTAAATGGAGGTTTGTGGTGTCCTTTTGCATAAAGTTGCTTTGATTTTATATGTCAAAATGTGTTTTGTCGGGAAAGCGTTTTAGACGTCTTTTGACCCAAATGACGAGGCTTCGCTTTTTATAAGAAAGATTGATTTTAATTTCGAAAACGATGAGGTTTTTTATTAGATGTCATTTTAGAAAACAATAGTTTTTAAACTTTTGTCAAATAGGAATCGAGACTATACATTGCCTTCTAACAGTAAATATAAATAAAATGAAGGCAACTTCTAGAACTCTTTAACCCTATGCACAAAGTTTAATGAAAACGTTTATTTATTTATTCCGAAAACATCTTTTATGATATTTCAAAACCAAATATAGCCTTTTCGTCAAACAAGGATCAAAGTTTCGCCCAAAACTCTTTACTTTTTAAACCTTGTGTGTCTAATATCCTAATTTGATCACTTTTATAAAATCTTCATCGTTTGCCTTATTTTGGAAAACCATTTTTTATGTCGTAAATTAAAATAAGCACTCTCAACGTGTCGGGGCTATCCATGGGCATGTGAGCCATCCAGACGACCCCAAACACCCACAATCACATACTTTATTATTATTACGGGGCCTTAACCCGATCACGATTGATATCGCGTTAAGGCCTGATATTACAAATACACCGCCATGGACCCTATGCCACGATTACATATACCAAAACGTTCATCATCGGGATTCGATCACTAGGACCTCCTCCCTAGGCTCACAATCATCCAATCACAGCCCAACCAATACTAAACCAAATCTAACAAGATTTAGACATTTGCTATCACATTACATAACCCAAATATCATTAACTCAACACTACGCATTACTCATTACCATAACGAACAAAAAATCACCGTACGGACGTCATCGGGGCGTTGGAGGAATTACGTTCCGATGGAACCCTCGCTAACGACACCTAATCCAGGGATCATCACCATTACAACAACAACTATATCAAATAAATCAATCAAAAATGCTACGCTAAAAATACAAGCAATAAAAACCCAAACAAACATCCTTTTCACCTTGCAAAACGCCGGTTCAAGCTTCTTATACCACAAATCGGATTACACCACAAGATCACTAAACTAATTAGCACAACAAAATGAATCTATTGCTTGAATCTAGCCAAGATCCGAACTCTCTCTCTCCTCCCGTGCGCTCTCTCTCTCTCTCTCTATTTTCTTTCTTTTTCTTCCTTCTCCTTCTTCTCGGGTGGAAAATGGCGATGTATACTGGTTCAGCAGGCAGCCGCAGATACATCTGCGGCTGGCCGCAGATGCATCTGCGGCTGGGCCTGCTGTGGCCGTCCGAGCCGTCGCCTCGGCTGCCGTGTGCCGCCCTCGAGCCGCGAGCCTGCCCCCTTTGTCGGTGGCCGCGATTGCATCCGCGGCTGTCCGGCTCATTTTTCTCGAATTTCGTGCCACGCGGTCTTAATTCGCTAATTTCTGCTGTATTATTTTGGAAGGCTGTTTCTTGATACATAAATCATTTCTGGAAATGGTTTCCCGGCATCGAGACCCCCCCTAATGCTGTAATCGCCATGGTCCTTGGCCTTCTTTGGCGATCGCATCGGGCTCCGTCTGGATTGCCCGTAGGTCTCGCCTCAAACGACTCAATTCTCGTTTTGCGTTTGACAGCCTTGATCGTAAGCCGTGGTGGGAACTTCGTGTTGGCGCCCACCTCTCTTTTTCGTATGTCAGGTCAATTGACGATTTTGCCCTCCTGTCAGGGTTAGTACACAAGTGCAAAATTTGGGTGTCTACAGGGGGGAAGAATGTAGCGACCTGGAATATTTTAATATGGAGAAATAGAATTATTAACAGTAATTGTAAATTTTTGGGCGATTAATTAAATCAGTGTATGATGGCTTTGGTTTATTTAATTATGTGTTGAGATAATTAAAGAAATTATAGGAAGGTTCAGTTAATGGGTACATTAAATTAATGGACCAACCTAGGTTGTATAATATCAAAGTTGATAGGGTTAATGAGCTAGGTGATGATTTAATTTACTTATTAAATAACGAGTTACATTAAAGGTATAAATTAATTAATGGGATTATTAATTAATGATAATGTGTAAATTAATTAATGTGGGTATTTATTAATGAGAATGCGTAAACATTAATAATGATATAGTTATTTCCATTTCGAAAGTTATTAATAGTGGGGTATTAATAATTTATAATTCCACTAGGAAATTAATAATTTGGAATTATCAAATTGATTTATTATGTAAGCCCAATCCTTGTGGACTTTAAGTTTGGACATGTAATTAATTTAAATTGGATCTAAATTAGTAGCCACGAGTGGATATGTATTAAGTGGGTGTATCAGGAAAATTAAATGCAAGTCAGTGTATATTATATATATATATATATATATATACGTCCTTTATTTTTCTCAAGCCGTGGGACGTGACCTTATAGCTTATTAGGCTTTAGGCAGTATTAATTGTGAACGACAGAGAGAGAAAAGGAAGAGTTTCTTAAATAACACAGCCTTTATTTCTCCTTTATTTTTCCTGAAATTTCTTTTGCCAAGCGAGAGCAAAATCGGAGCTGTGAGATTAAATCAACAAGAGAACCGGTAGGAGAAAGCAATAGCAAGCGGTGAGTATAGAAAGAAGCAACAGTGCAAGCCTTCAAGGAGGGAGTCCATTAAGCCATGAAGCATCAGTTGCAGCGTTTCCATCTCAAAGAAGGTTAACCCGGAACTTTTCCTTTTCCTTCTTGCGTTATATCTAGATTAAATGGCTGGGTTATTTATATTGGTCAATATAGGATTTTAATCAGTTAAGTTCTTGCTAAGTCCATGTTGGTAACTGATTTGAGTGTTGGGTTCATGGATGGTTGATTGAGCAAAACTTTAAAATAATTTTTCTAGAAAATAATTTTCTGGGAAAATTTTTAAGTCTGGGAAGCTGTTTGGGTACCGAAGGCCGAAGCTGTTCGGGTACCGAAGGCCGAAGGCCGAAGCTGTTCAGGTGCCGAAGGCCGAAGCTGTTCAGGTGCCGAAGGCCGAAGCTATTTGGGTGCCCAAGGCCGAAGCTGATCGGGTGCCGAAGGACGAAGCCGTTCGGGCGGCTAATCACCGAAGGCCCAAGCTGTTCGGGCGCCTAAGTGTCGGTTCCTTCAGGAAATCCAATGCCTAGGTGCTGGTGTGCCGACCTGCTGCTACTGCTTCGAGTCGGGAAGGGATGCTTCGGGTCGGGAAGTGATGCTTCGGGAGTTAAATAATATTTTATTATGAAAATTATTATTTTAGAATTAAGTTATTATTAAACGATTAATAATAATGGTAGATAATTAAATTATGATCTGATGAGTTATAATAATGGTGATTTGTTAAAATATTATTAAATGAGTAAAAATAAAAGAAATTGTTTAAGTTATCATTATGTGATTAAATAATAACCGTATATAGTTCAATATTATCAAAGAATTAATAATATAAATGTACAATTAAAATGTTATTAATTAATAGCATTTGTAACCTAGTTAGATATTATTAAGTGAATAATAATATCGTTGGGGAAGATAATATTGATAAGTGACCTACGTATTTTTAAATAGGGCGGCCATTAATTTATTATTGTTAAATAAAGATTTAATCGTAATTAAGGAGATTATCATTTGTTATTTAATTGATATTAAATAATAAGTAGGGGTAATCAATTAAGAAATGATTATGAAATTGTATTCAATAATCATTAAAGAAATTAAGGATAGTAAATTTATTTAATTAATTATTATTTAAATAATATTAAATAATAATTAAAGTGAATTAAGGTTAATGAGATCATTGTTATGTAATGTTAAATAACAAGTAGAGTTAATTAACTTAATTATTTATTTAATTATAAATAAATAATGTGAATGAATAAGATAATTGTTATGTAATGCTAAACAACAATTTAGAAGCAATTGAGTTACTTATTTATTTAATTTACATTAAATAAATAAGGTTAAGGAATTAAAGGAATAATTGTTTTTGTGAAGATAAATAAACAAGTAAAGTTAAGCGAGTTAATTATTTATTTAATTAATATTGAATAAATAATGAGAATGACTTAAGGATAATCGAGTGAGTAAACCATTTATGGGTAATTGTTGAAGTCTATAATTATTATCAAGGTTGTAAATTATCATTAAAGGATTGATAATTGTTGGTATATAGTTAAATATTATTAATGGATTAATAATAGGTAATTGGGTGAATATTATTTAAGGGCTTAATA
Source organism: Hedera helix (assembly GCA_947179155.2). NCBI lineage: Eukaryota > Viridiplantae > Streptophyta > Magnoliopsida > Apiales > Araliaceae > Hedera > Hedera helix. The sequence goes on along the minus strand of OX359282.1, from coordinate 13,090,080 downwards.
ATATTAGTAACCAATTAAGGTGTTGTTCGGTACTTAAGTACTGTTGGTAATTTAGTGATGTATTATTAATGTATAATAACACTGATCGGTAATTAAAATATTATCCAAAGAGGATAATATTGTCTAATAAATTTTGAGTTAATAAATAGGAACTTCTGTGTGGTTGAGTTAATTCCTTTGTGAATGACAGCTAAGTTCTTATGCGCCTTCCTAATTGGCAGACAAGCGTATTAAGGCTTTCGGAGGTGGAAATTCGATTCATATAAGCATTAGTGATGGAACACGGACTTCAGACTGGTGGCGTAAGTCAATGCGCATATCAAGCAAGTTTAGTAGTGTTACGTGTTACTTTCAGTGTTATGTGTTATTTGCATAAAGTATTCTGTGTGCACTTATTTTATGTGCTACCTGATTCTAAATGTGCCTGTGTATCAGTCATATGTTATTACTAGTTGATATATGAATGCTATGAGTTTAGAGGTGTTATATGAGATACATAACCTAGATATATTGACATGCATGCTAAGCATGAGTTTATTGTATAAATACAAAGCATGATAAGCATGATGCCTATATAAATGCAAAGCATGGAGCATAAAGCATGAATTAAATGTAACCTACGTGTTATGTGTTATCTGTTAGATTTGTTGAGCCGTCGTGCTCATTCTTGTTATAATAAACATTTTCAGCGAAGAGCGAGGAATTTGAAGATCCCGGTAATCGTAAATAAGATGGGCAAAGTTTATTTTATTAATAAAGGTTGTCACTAGAACTGTTTAAAGTTTAAATTATATTTGTTAGGAAAAATTACCGTTAGGTATCATTCCAAATTTTAAAGCCTGTAATAAGAGTGAAAGGCCGTTGTTAATTGATGCGAGTGTTAATGTTTTGTAAACTCGGGTAGTTAAAAGTAGTTAGTTAATAGTCATATCGACTTAATGTTAAATTGCGAGTTTTATTGCTCACAATGGTGGTAATACACTAGGTCATAACAGTATAAATGATCTGAGTTGTAGAATCTATGTAAAGATTGCGATTCTGAGGCAAAAGTTTAAGTAAATGTCATAAAATTTTAAATTTACTGAGTTTTCAACAACATATTTTTATTTAAATGTTGTGGAGTTTATTCGTTGACGAGCGGGGCGTCATAGTTGGTGTCAGGGTTTACCTCAGGGCGTCACAATGGGTATTAAGTTTTTAACAATTATTATTTTTGAATATTGTGGTTGTTAAGAACAAGGTTGTACAGTGATGAACAGGTTCAAGGAACCCGGATTTGGGGGCGTCACAATAACGAAACAAATAGCAAATTTTCTTAAATAAAAACTTGTGTGCGTTGTACGTATTGTTTTAAATGCGAGAGTGATAAATTGCTCCTTTTGAGGCTAACAACAGTATAACGAAATAATATGACTCTAAATCACGTATTTGTTCGCAAATTTAAATAAAATGACGAAATAATTAAAATATTTCCTTAAATGAAGACTTGTGTGAGTTGTTAGCATCATTTTCAATGCGAGAGTGATTGGATTGCTTCTTTTAATGCTAAACAAAGTAGAACGAATTAATAAGACTCTAAATCACCTATTTGCTAGGAAATTTAGATGAACTAGCAAATTTAGATGAAATAACGAAACAATTAGTAAGTTTCGTAAAATGAAGACTTGTGTGCGTTTTACGCATTGTTTAAAATGCGAAAGTGATAAAATTATTCCTTTTGAGTCGAACCAAAGTAGAATGAAATAATATGAATATAAATCACCTATTTGTTTGTAAATTTAGAGTAAATAACGAAATAAATAGCAAGTTTTCGTAAATGAAGACATGTGTGCGTTGTACGTATTTTTTTAAATATGAGAGTGATTGGATTGCTCTTTTTGGGGCTTATTAAAGTATAACGAAGTAATATGACTCTAAATCACTATTTGTTTGCAAATTTAGAAAATAATGAAACAAATAGCAAGTTTCCTTAAATGAAGACTTGTGTGCATTGTACGCATTGTTTTAAATGCGACGGTGATAGAATTGCTTATTTTGAGGCTAACCAAAGTAGAACGAAGTAATATGACTCTAAGTCACCTATTTGTTTGCAGATTTAGAGGAAATAACAAAACAAATAGCAAGTTTTCTTAAATGAAGATTTGTGTGCATTGTATGCATTATTTTAAATACAAGATTGATAGGATTGCTTTTTTTTAGGCTAATCAAAGTATAACGAAGTAATATGACTTTAAATCTCCTATTTGTTTGCAAATTTAGATGAAATAACGAAACAAATGGTAAGTTTTCTTAAATGAAGACTTGTGTGTGTTGCACAACATTGTTTTAAAAGCGAGAGTGAAAGGATTTCTCCTATTGAGGCTAAACAAAGTATAACGCAGTAATATAACTCTAAAGCACCTATTTGTTTGTAAATTTAGAGGAAATAACGAAATAAATAGCAAGTTTTATTAAATGAAGACTTGTGTGCATTATATGAAATGTTTTAAATGCGAGAGTGATAGGATTACTACTTTTTAGGATAACCAAAGTATAACGAAGTAAAATGACTCTAAATCACCTATTTGGTCACAAATTTAAATGAAATGGCGAAACAATTAAAAGGTTTTCTTAAATAAAGACTTGTGTGAATTATAAATATTATTTTGATTGCGAGAGTGATAGAGTTATTCTTTTTGGTGCTAAACAAAGTGGAATGAAGTAATAGGACTCTAAATTATCAATATATTTGAAAAATTGAAACAAATAACAGAACTCTTAGTAAGTTTCTAAAATGAAGACATGTGTGCATTGTAAACATTATTTTCAATATAAGAGTGATTGGAATGCTCCTTTTAATGCTAAAAAAAGTAGAATGAAATAATAAGACTCTGAATCACCTATTTGTTTGCAAATTTAGAGAAATAACAAAAGGAATAACAAGTTTCCTTAAATGAAGACTTGTGTGCGTTGTATGCATTGTTTTAAATGCAAGAGTGATATGATTGTTCATTTTGAGGCTAACGGAAGTATAACGAAGTAATATGACTCTAAATCACGTATTTGTTCGAAAATTTCAATAAAATGACGAAATAATTAAAAGTTTTCATTAAATGAAGACTTGTATGAGTTGTAAGTATCATTTTCAATGCGATAGTGATTGGATTGCTCCTTCTAATGATAAACAAAGTAGAATAAAATAATAAGACTCTAAATCACCTATTTGTTAGAAAATTTAGAGAAAATAACCAAAAAAAGAGCAAGTTTCCTAAAATGAAGACTTGTGTGCTTTGTACACATTGTTTTAAATGTGAGAGTGTTAGGATTGCTCCTTTTAAGGCTAATCAAAGTAGAACGAAGTAATATGACTCTAAATCACCTATTTGTTTGCAGATTTAGAAGAAATATAGAAATAAATAGCAAGTTTTCTTAAATGAAGATTTGTGTGCAATGTACGCATTGTTTTAAATACGAGATTGATACGATTACTCCTTTTGAGGGTAACCAAAGTATAACGAAGTAACATGACTCTAAATCATCTATTTGAATGTAAATTTAGAGAAAATAACGAAACAAAATGCAAATTTTCTTAAATAAAGACTTGCGTGCATTGTACACATTGTTTTAAATACGAGATTGATAGGATTGCTCCCTTTGAGGTAAACCAAAGTAGAACGAAGTAATATTTATTTGCTAATTTAGAAGAAATAACGAAACAAATAGAAAATTTCCTTCAATGAAGACTTGTGTGTGTTCTAAGCATTGTTTCAAATGCGAGAGTGATAGGATTGTTCCTTTTGAGCCTAACCAAAGTGTAACACAGTAATTGTTGGTTTGTAAAAATTCATAGACGCAATCAAATTGCATAAAATAGCGGAAGCATGGTAAAATCAAATTTAAAAATTTACAAACTATAATCCAGGATCGACCTTTATGCGCAACTATTAATTAATAAAGAAGAAATTAGAGATATACCCTTGTAGAACTCAAAGCTTCAACGGGTACAAGTTCACCTCCAAATCCTTCGCGTTCTCCTTGAATTTCATTGATTGGATTCCAATAATCAATGTTAGCCAAACAAGTGTTTGGCCTGTAGAGGTGATCCACCAAGGAATAATAATAATTCAAGAAGTGGGTGATTGTGACGACCCCAAATCCGGGTTCCTTTAACCTCGGATCCGGTTCAACACTAGTACTACTTTTCCTTATTGTTCATGAATTACAACAATATTATAATTGCTAAATAATCATTTATTTACAATTATATAACATCTCTTTCTATTCCAGAATCGCAATCTTTATACATTCCTAGTATGTCTTCATATCATACATGATACGACATTCTATTACAATCAATTTGAGATCATATGTATAATGACTCAATCACACCATCCTATTATCCTTATTCATAAAGGACAACGTCTGAAAAATGATATTCAAATAATCTGTAAATGTTCTCTTAACAATTTAAGTTTGCTAATCTATAGCACAACAAAACCTAAACTCTTCATATCTACTTACACAAGTGAATGAATTAGTCTACCGCAAGGTTTTACTACAAAAGCACCTATGCTTCAATCTTGATGACTTGTTAGTCAATCTTCATCTTTGCCTCTACCGGAGTAATCGGCTTCCTCAAGCTACTTTGTAATGTTTTGTTTTAAGCAAGGGTGAGCACGACGGCTCAGCAAGTCTAACAGTTTCACATAACACGTAAAAACAGTTCAATCATGTTTCATGCTTCATGCATCTTATGCTTTGCAGTACATACATTTCTCATGCATATCATGTCTCGCATTTAATCTATGCTTCATGCCTAGCCTCTATCATGACATATAGTTCAATGCAGAACAATTGTCTTAAATCAACTACCGCATATCAATAGTTCAAATCAACTTATTTCACAAAAGCACATTAACACATCTTTGCACATAACCACGTATGAGCACATCACAGTTTAATAACAAACTTATAAATTATGCACATAATGCAACACGTTATGAAAAACTTGTCTGGACTTGTATAACCAGCTTACGTTAATCTTTGACGTTCCTTGCACCACCTACACGGTATGTGAGATCAACGGTGCACAATATCAGTCAAAGTTTGACTCAATACTAAATCTTATTTTAAAGATATTTATTTCTTCTTATCATCCCCTTTATTTAATAAGGTTAATTTCATATTTTAGTCTCTCATTGACTTGACTCAGTGTTTCATATTCAACACCATAAATCTTTTGTTCGAAACTATGCAATTCTGACATTTATTAATGTCACTGCATTAAAACTTGGACCCTATATTTATTTAGGTCGATCCACCAATTAATCACTAATGGACCATACCGTTGGTTTAACTTAATCACATCATTTATCTCGATACTTATCATAATATTACCCACCTTGGATAATATTTTAAATTTTACTATCAATTAGTAATAACTTATAATGTTATTTAATTGTTAAATAACACTTTAAATAATCATTACTATTATTAATTTATTTTTAATAATAGTTTACCTTAATCATTATGATTAATCTTTTAATAATAATTTAATTGCTTGCTAATATTATTACCCTTTAATAATATTTTAATTGACTTCTCATTATTATCAATCATTTTAATAATAATTTAATTGTTCATCAATATTATCAATCATTTAATAATATTTGAAATCCTCACGTATCATTAGTAATTATTTAATAACGATTCAACCCTTAACTATTATTACCCAATAGTTAATTACTTGTTAAACAATATTATTAATTCTTTAATAATATTCTAAATCTTTATTTATCATTATTATTTATTTAATAATGATTTAACTCTTAACTATTATTATTTAATAGTTAATTAAATGCTAAATAATATTATTAATCCTTTAATAATATTTTAAATTAATTACATATCATTATTAATTATTGAATAATGATTTAATTCTTAACTATTATCATTTAATAGTTAGTCAATAATATTATCAATATATTTTAATTACTTAATAATCTTCTTTCGATTAAGTAATAATTTATTCCACTTAATTACCATTTAATTATTATTTAATATGAATTAAATAATAATTAATTAACTAATTATCCGCACTCATTATTTAATATTAATTAAATAATAATTAATTAATTAATTAACCTTACTTATTATTTAATATTAATTAAATAATAAATAATTAGTTTATTAACCTTTATTATCCTTTAATTATTATTTAATATTAATTAAATAATAATTAATTACTTAATTAACCTTACTTATTATTTAATATTAATTAAATAATAAATAATTAGCTTTATAACTTTAATATTCTTTAATTATTATTTAATATTAATTTAAATAATAATTAATTATTTATTTAACTTTACTTATTATTTAAGTGCAATTAAATAATAAATAACTAACTTATTCATCTTAACATCCTTTAATTATTATTTAATATTCATTAAATCATAATTAATTAATTACATAACTTCATATATTATTTAATATTTATTAAATAATATTTAATTAGATTATTAGCCTATTTATACACTAATAAATAGCTAATATATAGTGAATCACTCCAATAATTTCAAATTTTATTTTATAACACTTAACTAGCATGCCAATAGGTCAAATATTATTTTTCTGAAATTAAAAATAATTTTACCATAATTATTAGCAATTTAGTAAGCTTTAATCCACCATTAATTCTAATAAATACCAAATTACAAAAAAATTCGGATTTTAAATGTTGATAATTTTCTTTATAAAATTATAAGCATTTTCTCTTTTGGAACCAACCCAAGAACCGGCCTAAAAATGCCCGAACCGGCCCTACTTAGAAATCATGAAAAACCGAAAAAAACCGAACCGGCCGGTTTTTTTTTAAAAAATAGGCAGATTGCTTTTATGCTTTTTCAGACTTGGGGTCTCCGGCTAGAACGTGAATAAAATGAAATCTACAAGTCCGATCGAGGCCTATTTGGTATCGATGGATTCGTAACTTCCCGAACTACATTTTGCTGTCATCAAACATCAAATTTGGATTTGTTTTGGTCACGGAAATTGGCTCCAAACCGGACTGTTGTGCACAGCCCTAAAACAATGGGGTGTTTTGGTAGAAAATCCATATCTTGCTCATTTTAAATCGGATTTTAGTCATTCAACTTGGAGAATCTTCATATTTCATGGATATATCACCAGAAATTTACGGATCATGAATCTGACTTACGGATCATGCCCAGAAATTTCGGGAGTGGTTGCCATGATTTTGGTTACTTGGTTTTCGTCGGTAAAAACTTATTTGATGATTTTGATGAAATCTTTCCACATAAATACACCCAAAAATTCATATTAAACCCATGTAACCCTAGATATATCAATCTAGCATGTTTATACCTTTTTAGATTTTGAAAATTAGTTTTCTACCAAAGAAATTACATAGTACCCAAAGAACAATACCAAGCTAGAATGTTTTATACCTTTTGTTGATTATCCTCTTTGTTAGAACTTTGAAAATGCTTGGATGATCAATCTTCTTACATAGATAACTTCCTCTTGATGAGACCTCCATCTTTAAACCTTGCTCCAAGATCATCCAACCATCAATGCTCACAAGATCTAACTTTCTTTTTCTTTTTCTCTAGAGTTTTCTCTCTTTTCTCTATTGAAATTTTTGTAAAATGGCTAACCAACACAATGAATCGGTGAAGCACTATATTTATAGTACTTCCTTAATCTCCATTAGCTCCTACTAATCAACCAACACTTGGACATTTAAGGCTTAAACTCATGCTTACTATAGCTTGAATGGACAAAATGATTGACAAGGATGAATGACTCCTATCAAGGTTACTTGGAAGGAACTTTTAGAGTGTAAAACAAGCAAAATAAAGCCACACTCAACATTTTCATGTGGGGCCCCCTCCAAAATTCGGGATTTGCCAATAAATTACACCAATTTGGCTTTATTTTTATATCATATATCATTATATAAGTATCAATATATATATATATACCAATGTATATATATTGACCATAACTTTGACTACCATTTGGGCTCCACATTGGATCAATTTAATATTTCAATTGGGCTCGTCAATTAAATTTGTTTTGGCTCAATTTAATTACTACATTGGGCTAATATTAAATACCCTATGTTACATTTAATTAAACAAGCATTGGGCTTGGTTAATTATTACATAAATCCATGTTCAAATTAAATTATATGGACTACTAGGTTAAATTAATTTGACCTAGTTTAATACCTCAATTGAACTTATAATATAATCCAATTAGATTTGCTATAATTAATTCTACCACATTGGGTTACTTAATTAACCCATCCACGGTTAATTCTTAACCCCACATTTATTTATCTAGCAATTAACCAATGATCGGTTAATGATATCTCTCTTGTCAACCAACTAGGGTTATTCAATTAACTAGACACTAGTTAATTCTCTACACTCAATCAATACTTGAAATGCTTCTCCCAACCATTGACCATCATTTGACTTTTAATGGTTTGGGCTACATAACTTACTTTTTATTGGCTCTCTTATTTAATTACCCATTTCATGCAAATATCTCCATATTGGGCTTACATCTATAACAACTTATTAATTAAGTAAATTACTTAATTAATTAACTTCTTAATATTGTCCTTCTAGGCAATATTCCTCTTCCCTACTTGTTACTCATAACCTTAATTCATAACTTATATAATTAATTCAATTAATTATATTACATGACTTTTCTTTTTAATCCATACTAAAACTAATTAATTTATTAGTTTTATTAAGTATTTAATTTACTTCACACATCATCTTGTTTGACTAACAAACTCAACTATAGGTGTATATATATAAATATTAATATATTCACCTTCACTTCTCAATTGAATTTCTTTCTTAAATAAATTATCTACCTGCATCATTAAAATATTCTCACATTTAATTTCTAACAAATAATTTATGTTAAAAAAAATGTTTACCCATTTTCTACACATCTTCCTTCTCACCTTTTAGGTTTAAACCTTAACCTTTAATAAAATCAATTAAGATATTATTTAAAATCTTGAAATTATCTGGGATATTACAGTGATGGCAAACCCTAATTTTCTCTCTGTAGAGATTATGTGAGTACTCTCCCAAAAACTTATGGAAGTGTATGTGTGTAACCTTAATCCATAATACGACTTCTCTTATTTATAGATTTAGTAAACCCTCCTAAGACCTTTAGGAATATGGTTTTTAATTAAACTCTTAATTAATTTAATATAATAATTATAATTCCTAAACCATTTAAAACTTAATTATTAATTATGAGAGTACTCTTATTAATTAATTCCTAAACCATTTAGGAACTAAATAATAATAATAATTATAGTAATAATAATAAGACTCCTCTTATTAATTTATAATTAGTATTTCTAAAATACTAGATAATAAATATTAAGCTATTTAATTTATTCTATCCCCATAGTATAATTAAATATACTTAATTCATTATTACAATTATGCAATTTACTTCTTAAATAATTATTTTTCTTTTGCGGGGTGACCCTTTAGGTTCTCCATATTAAACCGGTTATAGAATAAATTAATTAGAACTATTCTAATCTTATTTATATAAATAAATTAAACTATTTAATTCATTTAAATAAATAATATTTATTTCATAATAAGGGTAAGCCCCCTTAGCGACCAACGATTTTCCAGATAATATAGATTTCAACATTTAATCACAAAAAGAACCTACTCAGCGAATTGTTACCGTACAATTCAATCCTTCTACCTCACAATATTCCAATCAAATATAAGACATGGTATTATTGTCAAGTCTTATTTTATTTGATTATATGCATTTCGATCCTCAAATGAATAACTTTAATTAATGTAAATTAGAAACTATTTTTTAATTCTCATTCTGCCTTGGCCAAGGACTACTGAGTTGTCATTTATCGTATCACATAGGGCATTCTCCTTTTTTTACTAGAAGTGGTAGATTCTTTGTTGATCATTCATCTATCTCCATGTATGACTTATTATATCCAATCATACCCTTTGATACACCCTAAAGGTTTTAAGGAATATGTCAAAATATAAAATCATCATGCACAAGATACTATGATGATCTCAAGTCCAAGGATCACTTGTACTACTATCACATAAGGAACTATTGATAGACAAGTAAAACTCCATTAGGTGTTCCTTGAGTGAATCACGTTCACTGAACTTATTCTGTAATAAGCACCTACATACTTGCTTTAGTGTCTTTACACAAATGATTATGAGATCAAGCATAGTATGTACTAATCTATCCGGATTCACTAATCCCCATTTTAGTGATCCAATGATTAGAAATTTTTTTAGTTTTGAGCTATCTTGAATTTAGATCTCATTAGCATGATCCTCATCATGGTTCTAAAAGCATTGCTAAAAAACTATGGGTTTATCCATTTGATTAATTCAAGTGATTAATCATGAATTAAGAAATGCCTTGATTCTTTTATTAATAAACGAATAAGATTACAAAGTATATGCTTATAACATCAAATGTGATTGGCTTGAGGGCATACTACTTTCAATCTCCTACTTGCACTAAAGTCAATCGCCCTTTGGTATCCCCATACCATTCTTCTCTAAGTGGCGTACAAATTGCTTAGTAAATGCTTTAGTTAATGGATCTGTAATGTTATTCTAAGAGTTTGCCATCTTTATGGTGTCATCTCCTTTTTCAATGATTCATTTAATGTGACGCCCCCAAATTCGGGTTTCAATACCTCGACATTTTTGCTCACCAAAATAAACATCCAAACACCTTCAGACAACATATATAACTAACGCGGAATAAATAAACATAAGTTGTCTATTACAAAAGGTTCACTATGGTCCCAAGGTCTATAACCTTAATTACAAACATCATGAATACATAATAATAATAAATGGGTCCACGATTACAAAACAGAACAGTAGCATATAATATTTAACCTGCATCTATTCTTTAAGCTTTCCCTTGCCCTTGTCCTTTTTGGAACTCTCGGGTTTAACTGCAAATAATTCATGATACAACAAGAGTAAGAAACTACTTTGCTCAGTAAGTATAATATGAATCAACAAGATATATCATGAATGAATAAAACAGAAATCGAAATGAATTAACGATATTGAAGCTGTTTTACATAATTCAATAATCAAATGAAAGAATGAAGATTGATTATTTACTAAATAACATAATCAAGACTCAGAATAAAAGATTAGAGAATTGATTATTGACTACTTAGTGGTCAAATATACCGTGAACTCCCAGGTATCAATCATTAGACTGACCCTTTTATAAATTTAATCCGTCAGTATTGTATTCAAGGGGATTAGTCTCTTGTACACCATGTATATGCATAACATTTAACTCTAACTTGTATCGGAATATCCGACACTTAATATTTTCCCCATTAAGGGTTGCTCTATCAGTCAAGAATCCGCACCAATGACTAGTTTGGATAGCTTTTAAAATAAATTTCATTGTCGTCTAGCCGAAACAATTGGCATAGACTTCTCTTTGAATAGTTCTCGAAAAGAAAACTTTACTTAGTCTAGGACTCAATAAAAGAATCACAGTTCAACTGCACTATGTGCGAATTTCAATAAATACAATGATGTGGAATAATTTATACTAAATATACCACTTAACAATGTCTGCGAAATTTGCTCAATGTAAATATTGAGTAAGGATAGAGAACTTGCCTGGCTCGCGGCGTATAGCTAATATCGTGCAATTAAACCTCCTTTGAAAAACCTAACATTGATAACGTTGGCCTATCAATTAGTATGACATATAGGGATTTATGCTACGTCTTAATTAAGTTAGCACTTAAGCACATTGACTCCCTAACACATAACTTCAAGATAATAATATCATATTTGGATAATAACCTAATTACAAGTTAGTATTATTAATCACATGATAATACCTTAATTTAATTCCCAATATTATTAATTATTTAATAATATTTTAAGGGTTTACTAATATTATTAATCATTTAATAATATTTTAAGTATTCACGTACCCTTTAATTATTATTTAATATGTAATTAAATAATAATTAATTATCTAATTAACTTTACTTATTATTTATTATATTAAATAATAAATAATTAGATTATTTACTTCAATCTCCTTTAATTATTGTTTAATATTAATTAAATAATAATTGATTAATTATTTAACCTTACTTATTATTTAATATTAATTAAATAATAATTAATTAGTTTAATAACTTTAATGTCCTTTAATTATTATTTAATATTAGTTAAATAATAATTAATTAATTAATTAATTAACCTTACTTATTATTTAATATTAATTAAATAATAAATAATTAATTTATTAACTTTAATTATCCTTTCATCATTATTTAATATTAATTAAATAATAATTAATTAATTATTTAACCTTACTTATTATTTAATATTAATTAAATAATAATTAATTACTTTTTTTAACCTTAATTATTATTTAATATTAATTAAATAATAAATAATTAGTTTTCTAACTTTAATATTCTTTAATTATTATTTAATATTAATTTAAATAATAATTAATTATTTATTTAACTTTACTTATTATTTAAGTGCAATTAAATAATAAATAACTAACTTATTCATCTTAACATCCTTTAATTATTATTTAATATTCATTAAATCATAATTAATTAATTACATAACTTCATATATTATTTAATATTTATTAAATAATATTTAATTAGATTATTAGCCTATTTATACACTAATAAATAGTTAATATATAGTGAATCACTCCAATAATTTCAAATTTTATTTTATAACACTTAACTAGCATGCCAATAGGTCAAATATTATTTTTCTGAATTTAAAAAATAATTTTCCCATACTTATTAGCAATTTAGTAAGCTTTAATCCACCATTAATTCTAATAAATACCAAATTACAAAACATTTTGGATTTTAAATTTTGATAATTTTCTTCATAAAATAACAAGCATTTTCTGTTTAGGAACCGAAGCAAGAACCGGTCTAAAAAGGACTGAACCGGCCTCTTTAAGATTTCAAGAAAAACTGGAAATTGGCGAACCAGTCGGGTTTTTTCCAAAAATAGGCAGATTGCTTTTATGCTTTTCCACCGGCTAGAACGTGAATAAAATGAAATCTACAAGTCCGATCGAGGCCTATTTGGTATCGATGGATTCATAACTTCCCGAACTACATTTTTCTGTCATCAAACATCAAATTTTGATTTGTTTTGGTCACGGAAATTGGCTCCAAACCGGATTGTTGTGCACAGCCCTAAAATAGTGGGTGTGTTTTGGTTGAAAAATCATAACTTGATCATTTTAAATCGGATCAAAGTGATTTCACTTGGAGAATCTTCATATCCCATGCATCTAACACCAGAAATTTACGGATCATGAATCCCACTTACGGATCATGCCCAGAAATTTCGGGAGGTGGCTGCCATGATTTTGGTTACTTGGTTTTCGTCGGTAAAAACTTATTTGATGATTTTGATGAAATCTTTCCACATAAATACACCCAAAAATTCATATTAAACCCATGTAACCCTATATATATCAATCTAGCATGTTTCTACCTTTTTAGATTTTGAAAATTAGTTTTCTACCAAAGAAATCACATAATGGATAACAGGGAGCATGAAACTAGGGTTTTATGTGATTTTATACCTTTCGCTCCTATTAGCTCGCTTCCGTTGCTTTTCGAAGTAGTCGATGAAGTTGTTGGACATCCAAGAACTTCCTCCTAGCAGCTGAGTACCCTCACACACTCTCTTGGTATTTTTCTTTTGTTCTACTCTCAAGAACACTTTAAGAACTTCCTTGCTTCTCTCTAACTTTCTTGCTTTTCTCTCTAGGATTTCTCTAGCAAATGAACCAACTCTTGCAAGAGTTGGTCAAGCCTTCTATTTATAGAGGTTTACTAAGCTTAGTTAGGCCCTCTTAATTAATCCATACTTGGTTAATTTAGTCCCTAATTAGTCAACAAACATGTTCAACCTTTTGGGGGAATTGATGAGGTATTGGGAAGAGTTTGTGTGGGAGTAATTTGAGGAGCTTGGAGACATGAGCCCCCTCCCCTTGATGCTGCCGAGAGCCTCCCCCTATTTCCCCTAGGTTTTTTATTTTCTTTTAGCATTTTATTTGGCTATTATACATACATATATATATATAAATCAATACTTGCAAGTATCTTGACCATTTGACTTTGGTTTGGGCCATCATTTGGGTTCTAGGAATTAATTTCATTGGGCTACCAATTAATTCCACTTGGGCTCCCAATTTAATTTACTTGGGCTCCCATAATTAATTCTAGGGTTTATTAAATTAAATTCCAATGAGTTAGGCATTAATTGTTACCCTTAATTCACATAATATAATTGGTAACCAAAATTAATCCTAGCATGCTCACGGCTACGCTTAGGGTTATAATCATCAAAGGTCTTACTTGGATTAATTAAATCATCCAATTAGGCTTTTATTTAATTTATTCCATCTACCGTGCGCCGATTTAATTATCAAACCTAACGATTAGATTATCGGTTTAGGGTTTCGTTCGTATCGTTATCGTTATTATTATTTCTAGGTTAGTCACTTGGTTTAACAATTCCACCGAGTGAGCTTCCCTTTAATTCCTACCTCATACACATTGATATGATTATTCATGATGCACAATAAATTAATCGTTAATTTCATTTCATTACTTAATTATGATGCAAATTTTTATCGAACTATTTCATAATATTTTGGGTCATTACATCTAATCATATGAAAGTGCTGCAACATTTGTTTGGATTTCAGATGAGACCTAGGTTCTTTTACAAATTAAACTCCTTTAATGCTAGGAACCAATATAAGTTCTGTAATGAACTTATTGAACCAAACAATCACCTTTGCAGCTTCACTTATAGTTATTTACTATGTCTTTGTCACTAAATCAGCAACTCCTTGCTGTTTGGAACTTTTTCAACTCACTACAGCACCGTTCAAAGTAATCCTATTACCTGAAATGGATATGTTGTTATCTCGGTCAGTTTGAAAACTCTGTTAAGCCCTCTAGTTTTATATCAGACCCATCATTAGAAACTCTTTTCTAATATTCTTCTCCAGAAATGAACTGATATCTGCTTATCATGCATAAGAAATATCAGGTCAAGTACATATCATCCCATATATGAGAGATCCTATTGCTAAGGCATAAGGAGTCTTACTCATACGGTTTCTCTCTTCAGGTGTCTTTGGGCCCTGCTTCTTTGAGAGATGTATTCCAGGACCCATCGACATGGGCCCTTTCTTGAAATCTTTCATGCTAAACTTCTTTAACATAGAATTAATGTAAGTTCAATGGGACAAACCAAACATCCTTTATGATCTATCTCTATAGAGCTTTATCCTAAATAAAATGTTAGAATGCTTCTCCCAAGTCCTTGATGGAGAAGTTTTTAGACAACCACATTTTTACTGATTGTTGCATTGGTATGTCATTCCTTATCAGTAGTATATCAACATATAGTACTAGGAATGTCACAGTGCTCCCACTAACCTTTGTACACACTTGGTTCATCATCGTCTTTGATAAAATCAAACTCTTTTGATAATCTCATCAAAACGGATGTTCCATCTTCGAGAAACTTGCTTCAATCCAAAATTGGATCGTTGTAGCTTTCATACTTGGTTTATTCCATCTATATGGAGACAAATGATCTTGGTTGTATCATACATACATCATTTTATATAGTAAGCTACAACTGCAAATAAAATTCTTGTTGATATTTGCATTTTCACTAGTGAAAAATTTCATTTTAGTCAACTCATTGACTTTGTTTGAAATCTTTTTACCACTAGTTAGGTCTTATAGGTCTCCACCTTGCCATCTACATTTAGTTTTTCTCCAAAGACCCATTTCGGATTTTATGATCATCAGTTATTTCTCTTGAGTATCTAATACTCATACGTCATCATATGTAACTGGATCATCATCCACTATGATGCGTACCTCATCATCATTATTTATGATGAATCCATACCATTCAGGTATCTTCGGTACTAAACTAGATTTACGACTTGGTTGTGGTACAATAGGTTTATCTACTTATACAGATTCCTTCACTTGATCTGTAGTGTTTTGTGGTTTTTGAACTTCTTCAAGATCTATTTTACTCTCACTAACCTTTTAAGGAAAAACTTCTTTTCCTATAGGTAGCGTGTTTCAACAAACACCTTTTAATTAGTCAGATCATAGAAGTGATATCCTAAACTTTCTTTAGAATATCCCACAAGTTTACACTTGTCAAATCTTATCCTAAGCTTATCACTGTCAAACCTTTTGACATAAGCTAAACAATCCAAATCTTAACATATTTAAGACTTGGTTTCCTTCCTATCCATAACTCATATGAAGTCTTAGGGACATAATTTGAAGGTACATTTGTTTAGTAGATATGCGGTTGTTTCTAAGGTATAACCCTAGAAGGATACTGGAAGATTGATATAACTCATCATGGATCATCACCATGTCCATTATGTGAGAATACCATTTCGCTTGAGATGATCTAGAAACTTATTACTTAAGTATTCCCTTCTCGATCTAATCGAAGAACTTTAATACTTTTGGTCTTTAGTTTCTATACTTCACTTTTGAATTCTATGAACATTTCAAACGATTTGAATTTGTATTTTATCAAATACATATATTGAAATCTAGAATTATCAGTGAAAGTAATGAATGAATACCTCCTTTTGCATTTGTTGTCATAGGTCCCACGCACGACTGTGTGTACCATCTCTAACAACTCTGTAACTCTCTCTCCATGTCCACTAAATGGAGATTTAGTCATATTGTCCATGATACAAGATTCACAAGTTGTATTTGATTCATAATCAAAAGGCTCTAAAAACCTATCTTTATACAACTTGTTTAGTCTGCTTCAATTAACATGATTGAGTTAACAGTGTTGCACGAAGGTATGATTCATATCATCTATTTGCCTTTAGTTTATTCAATTTTAAAATACTTTCATGTATGTCAAGTTTACAAAGTTCATCAAGTAATTAACATAGTAACATCTTACTAACTAAATAGACTTGCCCGTAGGCTATGCTAAACTGTAAGTTCCTATTATTAATACAGCAACCTTTTACTCTATTCCCCATGCACATGATTACTTATCTTTAGTTCAACCTTCTACTTCTTCCTAGTTTCTGCAACGGTTTGCATATTCAAGACCACCAGCCGGTATCTAATACCCAAGTAGAACTTGACTTATAGAAAGTTATATTTTATTATGAACAAATCTATATCTACAGTTGAAGCTTCACTAAGTTTCTTCTGCTTAACTACTGGAAGATACGCCTTGCAATTCCTCTTCCAGTGTCCCAGCTTATCACAATGAAAGCAAACTCCTTTGTCATCGGTATCACTTTTATTTATATCCTTTGTTTAGCCTTTCTATTGCCTTCTATCTTTTTTGACTCCTCAGAAACACCTTTGGTCATCTTCTTCAACTTAGAAGATTCATCTACTAGTAAGACTTGGTCTTTCTTGGAAGGAAAGTGACTCTCTACTGTATTCAACATATTTAAGCAAATCAGGTAAACCGACTTCAAGCTTATTAATGTTTGAAGTTCACAACATATTGTGAATAGGAGTCAGTGAGTGACTACAAGAACGAATCTTGACTTAACTCTCTATTTTTGACAAAACCTAGGTGTCCTAATTGATCAATCGGATTGATCATCTTTAGGACACGTGTTTTTTTTATTTTTTTTTACTGTAGTCCCATTGGTTATTATAGATCGGAAGAGCTCCTTAGATATCTTATATCTAGTTTACGTGCTTTGCTCATCATACAACTTTTGAATATGCAACAATATAGTAGGTGCATCCATTTTCTCGTGTTGACGTTGTAACTCGATACTTATGGATGCGAGCATGATGCATTGAACCACCTTTGCATCATCTTGCTATTTCTTAAAATAACAATATCTTCCTCATAGGCTTAGTCTGCAACGTTTGCAGGGATAGACAAATTAGGATATTTTGCTAGTTTTTTAGCATTGAGAACTATTCTCAAATTTGTTTAATCAATCCGAATAATTCGGTTCGATTAAATTATTAGCATCTAATATGCTATGCAGTGTTAGTGAATTAAACATAGCAATATTTTTTAAGTGAATTAATAACAACATTAACATGCATTCATTTTATTAATTACCAAGTTAATTATGTCTATTTAAAATGGTGTCTCCCACTATTTTCATCAAACTGTATTACCCTCTTTACATAGTCCGGCAAATGTAATTAAAAATTTGCTAGTGAGAAAAGGATCCCATCGACATAAGTATAGTCTTGTGTGTGCACAACAAATATAGTTTATTCAATATGTAGACAACTTCTTGTCAATTACATCAGCATGTAACTCCTTTGTATTTAGCCTCTTAGATTATTATGATCATGTGTGTGCACATTCAAATCAAAATTATCTAAGTTAAGTCCGACCTAGCACTTCCATATAAGTAAAGAGAAAAAGACTGTCCTTGTGTGTGCACAACAAAACAGTAATGTTTAACTCCTTTATAAGCATCAAATGTGATAAAACAACATCTCAAATAATCGCTATAAGCTTTGTGTGTGCACAACAAACATATATTGACTATTTGATACTCTATCGTTTTAACATGCTAGAAAGCGATGTTCGATATTTTTTAGTAAATATCTTTGAACGTTACAACTTAATATTATGAGTAGTAGAATAAATAAAATAGAACCATTCTAATTTTATTTAATTGAATTAAACTCCTTTTAATTCATGAATTAAACATTTTAATTCATTTTATAAATAATATTTATTCTACATCATGAGGGGTTTGTTAATATTAATTGTCTCATCATATTTAGCGCACATGCACACACACACACATATATATAAAATAAGCGTCATATTATTTAACATGCAAAGCATGTTTAGATAATATATAATATATATAATTAGCATGCACATATAGAATACTATATTCTACTTGGAATGATTATGAACTTTTATTCTAGTTTGGTTCACTAGAGCCACCAAGTGAACCAAAAGGTCAAACCTAGGGTGCAAGAATAAATTAAATTATATGTAACTATTACATTTAAATTCAGGCTCCATTACAAACGGGTCTTCATGCGCTCCTTACTCCTTTGCTCCAATTCTTCAAAATAATTCTAACTAATCCTATTACAAAACTATTTACAATAAATAGAAACATTGATCAACAGTCAAGGGGAAGTACATAGGAGGGAGATAGAATTGTAAATAAGAAAAATTAAAAAGACAAGGTACGCAGACCCCATTTATAAAATCCATTCATTCATGCATTCAATTAAAAATAAGTCCAATCGTATTGGTCAATAGTCCATAATCAATCTCATTTATTATCATATATATCAATAAATAATATTAATCGCTTGAATTAAATAAATCATTTCATATATGTATTGATATCATTTAATGGGCAATTAAAGTTGCATGAAATTCAATTTTATGTTTAAAATAAACCTTTTATTTTAATTATAAAATTATTTAAAAATAAACTATTTATTTTTATTATTTTAAAATTACTCAAAATAAACTCTTTTATTTTGAAATTTTAAAATCTGGACAAAATTACCAAACTGTTTGGCTAATTAATATATATTATAAATATATCATATATATTAATAATATATGTATGTAACCGGTTGTACAAAAACCAAAATTTGGATGGCTGTAAAAAAAACCGTGAGTTGCTGCTTTAAAATCGGTAGTCACACTTTTCGGGACATTCTATATATATATATATATATATATATATATATATATATATATATATATATATATATATATATATATATATTCATAAACGTCTTGCCTTTTGGTTTATGAATTACCGAAACAGTGCATTGCCTTTTACCGAATCCAGTTCGGAAATCATATATATATATATATATGAAATATTTTTTAAAAAAAATAATTTTATACAACAAATTATACCCAATAAATTATTCTAAACACATACCCATACATATATGAAATCAAAACAATTAATAATTCGCATAAAGTTTGGCTCTGATACCACTGTTTGTTTCTAAAAATTCATAGACGCAATCAAATTGCATAAAATAGCGAAATCATGATAAAATCAAATTTAAAATTTACAAACCATAATCCAGGATCGACCTTTATGCGCAACTATTAATTAATAAAGAAGAAGTTAGAGATATACCCTTGTAGAACTCAAAGCTTCAACGGGTACAAGTTCACCTCCAAATCCTTCGTGTTCTCCTTGAATTTCACTGATTGGATTATAATAATCAATGTTAGTCACCCAAGTGTTTGGCCTCTAGAGGTGATTCACCACGGAATAATAATAATTCAAGAAGTGGGTGATGACAAACCCTAGTTTTCTCTCTTTAGAGAATATGTGAGTACTCTCCCAAAAACTTATGGAAGTGTAAGTGTGTAACCTTAATCTATAATAAGACTTTTCTTGTGTATAGATTTAGTAAACCCTCCTAACACCTTTAGGAATAGGATTTTTAATTAAACTCCTAATCTAATTAGAAACTTAATTAATTTAATATAATAATTATAATTTTTAAACCATTTAAAACTTAATTATTAATTATGAGAGTACTCTTATTAATTAATTCCTAAACCATTTAGGAACTAAATAATAATAAGACTTCTCTTATTAATTTATAATTAGTATTTCTAAAATACTAGATAATAAATATTAGTATACTTAATTCATTATTACAATTATGCCATTTACTTCTTAAATAATTATTTTCCTTTTGCGGTGTGACCCTTTAGGTTCTTCATATTAAACCGGTTATAGAATAAATTAATTAGAACTATTCTAATCTTATTTATATAAATAAATTAAACTATTTAATTCATTTAAATAAATAATATTTATTCCATAATAAGGGTAAGTCCCCTTAGCGATCAACGACTTTCTAGATAATATAGATTTCAATATTTAATCACAAAAGAACCTATTCAGCGAATAGTTACCGTACAATTCAATCATTCTGCCTCACAATGTCCCAATTAAATATAAGACATGGTATTACTGTGAAGTCTTATTTTATTTGATTATATGCATTTCGATCCTCAAATGAATAACTCTAATTAATGTAAATTAGAAACTACTTTCTAATTTCCATTATGCCTTGGCTAAGGACTACTGAGTTGTCATTTATCGAATCGCATAGGACATTCTATTATTTTACTAGAAGTGGTAGATTCTTTGTTGATCATTCACCTATTTTCATGTATGACTTATTATATCCAATCATACCCTTTGATACACCCTAAAGGTTTCGAGAAATATGTCAAAATATAATTCATCATACACGAGATACTATGATGATCTCAAGTCCAAGTATCACTTGTACTACTATCACAAAAGGAACTCCTATTGACAGGCAAGTAAGACTCCATTAGATGTTCCTTGAGCGAGTCACGTTCAGTGAACTTATTCTCTAATAAGCACATACATACTTGCTTTAGTGTCTCTACACAAATGATTATGAGATCAATCATCCTCTTCATAAGAGCAAGCATAGTATGTACTAATCTATCCAGATTCACTAATTCTCATTTTAGTGATCCAACGATTAGGAACAATTTTAGTTTTGAGCTATCTTTAATTTAGATCTCATTAGCATGATCCTCATCATGGTTCTAAAAGCATTGCTAAAAACCTATGAGTTTATCCATTTAATTAATTCAAGTGATTAATCATGAATAAATAAATATCTTGATTCTTTTATTAATAAACGAATAAGATTACAAAGTATATACTTATCACATCAAATGTGATTGGCTTGAAGGCATACTACTTTCAGTAGTATGACTCTAAATCACCTATTTGTTTGTAAATTTAGAGGAAATAATGAAACAAATAGCAAATTTTCGTAAATGAAGACATGTGTGCATTGTACGTATTATTTTAAATGGGAGAGTGATATGATTGCTTCTATTAAGGCTAACCAAAGTATAACGAAGTAATATTACTCTAAATCAAGTATTTGTTTGCAAATTTAAATCAAATGATGAAACAATTAAAATGTTTTCTTAAATGAAGACTTGTGTGAGTTTTAAGCATCATTTTCAAAGCGAGAGTGATTGGATTGCTCCTTTTGATGCTAAACAAAGTAGAACGAATTAATAAGACTTTAAATCACCTATTTGCTAGCAAATTTATATGAAATAACGAAACAAATAGTAAGTTTCATAAAATGAAGACTTGTGTGCGTTGTACGCATTGTTTTAAATGCGAGAGTGATAGGATTGCTCCTTTTGAGGCGAACCAAAGTAGAATGAATTAATTTGAATCTAAATCAGCTATTTGTTTGCAAATTTAGAGTAAATAACAAAACAAATAGCAAGTTTTCGTAAATGAAGACATCTGTGCATTGTACGTATTTTTTTAAATGTGAGAGTGATTGGATTGCTCTTTTTGGGTCTAACTAAAGCATAACGAAGTAATATGACTCTAAATTATAATTTATTTGCAAATTTAGATGAAATAATGAAACAAATATCAAGTTTCCTAAAATTAAGACTTGTGTGCGTTGTACGCATTGTTTTAAATGCGAGGGTGATAGAATTGCTCTTTTTGTGGCTAACCAAAGTAGAATGAAGTGATATGACTCTAAGTCACCTATTTGTTTGCAGATTTAGAGGAAATAACAAAACAAATAACAAGTTTTCTTAAATGAAGATTTGTGTGCATTGTACGCATTGTTTTAAATAAAAGATTGATAGGATTGCTTTTTTTTAGGCTAACCAAAGTATAACAAAGTAATATGACTCTAAATCTCCTATTTGTTTGCAAATTTAGAGGAAATAACGAAACAAATAGTAAGTGTCCTTAAATGAAGACTTGTGTTTGTTGTACGCATTGTTTTGAAAGCGAGAGTGAGAGGATTTCTGCTTTTGAGGCTAACCAAAGTATAACGCAGTAATATGACTTTAAATCACATATTTGTTTGTAAATTTAGAGGAAATAACAAAATAAATAGTAAGTTTTCTTAAATGAAGACTTGTGTGCATTATATGCAATGTTTTAAATGCGAGATTGATAGGATTACTACTTTTGAGGATAACCAAAGTATAACGAAGTAATATGACTCTAAATCACCTATTTGGTCGCAAATTTAAATGAAATGGCGAAGTAATTAAAAGGTTTTCTTAAATGAAGACCTGTGTGAGTTGTAAGCATTATTTTGTTTGCTAGAGTGATAGAGTTAGTCTTTTTTATGCTAAACAAAGTAGAATGAAGTAATATGACTCTAAATTAGCAATATATTTGAAAAATTGAAACAAATAACGAAACTATTAGTAAGTTTCTAAAATGAAGACATATGTGCGTTGTAAACATTATTTTCAATGCGAGAGTGATTGGAATGTTCATTTTAATGCTAAACAAAGTAGAACGAAATAATAAGACACTAAATCACCTATTTGTTTGTAAATTTAGAGAAATAACAAAATAAATAACAAGTTTTCTTAAATGAAAATTTGTGTGCATTGTATGCATTGTTTTAAATGCAATAGTGATAGGATTGCTCCTATTGAGGCTAATCGAAGTATAACGAAGTAATATGACTCTAAATCACATATTTATCCGTAAATTTAAATAAAATGACGAAACAATTAAAAGGTTTCCTTAAAGGAAGACTTGTATGAGTTGTAAGCATCATTTTCAATGTGAGAGTGATTGGATTACTCCTTCTAATGCTAAACAAAGTAGACCAACATAATGTTGGTTTGTAATATTCATAGACACGCAATCAAATTGCATAAAATAGCGGAAGCATGGTAAAATCAAATTTAAAATTTACAAACCATAACCTAGGATCGACCTTTATACGCAACTATTAATTAATAAAGAAGAAGTTAGAGATATACCCTTCTAGAACTCAAAGCTTCAACGGGTAAAATTTCACCTCCAAATCCTTCGCGTTCTCCTTGAATTTCACCGATTGGATTCCAATGATCAATGTTAGCCACCCAAGTGTTTTGCCTCTAGAGGTGATCCACCAAGGAATAATAATAATTCCAGAAGTGGGTGATGACAAACCCTAGTTTTCTCTCTCTAGAGAATATGTGAGTACTCTCCCAAAACTTGTGGAAGTGTATGTGTGTAACCTTAATCCATAATAAGATTTCTCTTATTTATAGATTTAATAAACCCTCCTAACACATTTAGAAATAGGGTTTTTAATTAAACTCCTAATTTAGTTAGGAACTTAATTAATTTAATATAATAATTATAATTCCTAAACTATTTAGAAACTTAATTATTAATTATGAGAGTACTCTTATTAATTAATTCTTAAACCATTTATGAACTAAATAATAATGATAATAGTAATAATAATAATAAGACTTCTCTTATTAATTTATAATTAGTATTTCCAAAATACTAAATAATAAATATTAAGCTATTTAATTTATTCTATCCACATAGTATAAATTAAATATACTTAATTTATTATTACAATGATGCCATTTACTTCTTAAATAATTATTTTTCTTTTGCGGTGTGACCCTTTAGGTTCTCCATATTAAACCGGTTATAGAATAAATTAATTAGAACTGTTCTAATCTTATTTATATAAATAAATTAAACTATTTAATTCATTTAAATAAATAATATTTATTCCATAATAAGGGTAAGCCTCCTTAGCGATCAACGACTTTTCAGATAATATAGATTTCAACATTTAATCACAAAAGAACCTACTTAGCAAATAGTTACCGTACAATTCAATCCTTCTACCTCACAATGTCCCAATCAAATATAAGACATGGTATTACTGTCAAGTCTTATTTTATTTGATTATATGCATTTCGATCCTTAAATGAATAACTCTAATTAATGTAAATTAGAAACTACTTTCTAATTTGCATTCTGCCTTGGCCAAGGACTACTGAGTGGTCATTTATCGAATCGCATAGGACATTCCATTCTTTTACTAGAAGTGGTAGATTCTTTGTTGATCATTCACCTATCTCCATGTATGACTTATTATATCCAATCATACCCTTTGATACACCCTAAAGGTTTTAAGGAATATGTCAAAATATAATTCATCATACATAAGAAACTATGATGATCTCAAGTCTAAGGATCACTTGTACTATTATCACAAAAGGAACTCCTATTGACAGGTAACCATTAGATGTTCCTTGAGCGAGTCACGTTCAGTGAACTTATTCTCTAATAAGCACCTACATACTTGTTTTAGTGTCTCTACACAAATAATTATGAGATCAATCATTCTCTTCATAAGAGCAAACATAGTATGTACTAATCTATCCGGATTCACTAATCCCCATTTTAGTAATCCAACGATTAAGAACAATTTTAGTTTTGAGTTATCTTGAATTTAGATCTCATTAGCATAATACTCATGATGGTTCTAAAAGCATTGCTCGAAAATTATGGGTTTATCCATTTGAGTAATTCAAGTAATCAATCATGAATAAAGTGTTGGTTTGTAAAAATATGGCATACATATAATCAAATTATATAAGCGCAACGGAAGCAATAAAAATCAGATTTTAAAATTTTTGTACAAACCAATAACCCAGATCTTTCTTATGCGACTATTATTAATTGAGGAAGGATAAAAGAATTTATACCTTTGTAGAACCAAGCTTCCACGGGTACAAGTTCATCTCCCTTTAATCATTCACGTTCTTCTTCAAATTCACCGATTAGATTACACGGATCAATGTTAGCTCCCCAAGTGTTGAGCCTTTAGAGGTGATCCACCAAGAGATCTATGAATTAAAGAAGTGGATCTTGGTTTCTCCAAACCATGGGTGGCTAGCCCTAATTCTCTCTCTCTCTCTAACTCTTAGATCTAGAGAATTATGGAGTACTTTCTCTAATCTTTTGAAAGAGTGTGTAACCTTGATCTATGATAAAACTCTTTTTATTTATAGATCTAGTCAACCCTCCTAAACTATTTAGGATTAGGGTTTTAATTTAATTAGGAACTAAATTAATTAATTACAATTCCTAAATCATTTAGAAACTTAATTATTTAATAATGAGAGTACTTCTTATTAATTAATTACTAAACCATTTAGTAACTTAATTAATTAATATAATTATAATTCCTAAAATATTTAGGAACTTAATTATTTAATAATAATATTACTACTTACTAATTAATTTCCTAAACCATTTAGGAACTAAATAATAATACTAGTAGTAATAATAGTAATAATAATAATAATAATAAGACTCCTCTTATTAATTTATAATTAATATTTCTAAAATACTAAATTATAAATATTAAGCTATTTAATTTATTCTATCACCATAGTATAAATTACATATACTTAATTTATTATTACGATTATGCCATCCACTTCTAAAATAATTATCACTCTTTTGCGGTGTGACCAAAAGGTTCTCTATATTAAACCGGTTGTATAATAAATAAATTAGAACAATTCTAATTCATTTATTACGAATTAACTCTTTAATTCAGAATAAATAATTATTCCACAATAAGGGTAAGCCCCCTTAGCGATTAGTCGACTTTCCAGATAATATAGATTTCAACATTTAATCGTAAAAGAACCTTTCAGCAAATAGTTACCGTACAATTCAATCCTTCTACCATACAATGTCCCAATCAAATATAAGACACAGAATTTCTGTCAAGTCTTATTTATTTGATTATATGCATTTCAATTCACAAAGACACAACTCTAGTTAATGTAAATTAGAAACTCCTTTCTAATTCCATGCAACCCTGGCCAGGGATTTCTGAGTTGTCACTTATTGAATCGCATAGGACATTCTCTCCCTTTACTGGAAGTGGTAGATCCTTTGTTGATCATTCATCTATCTCCATGTGTACCTTATTATACCCAATCATATCCTTTGATATACCAATAGGTCTTGAGGAATATGTCAAAGTATAACTTAGTAAACACAGAAGATACTAAGATGATCTCAAGTCTAAGGATCACTTGTACGACTATCACATAAGGAACTCCTATTGATAGGCGAGTAAAACTCCATTAGGTGTTCCTTGAGCGAGTCACGTTCAGTGAACTTATTCTCTAATAAGCACCTACATACTTGTTTTAGTGTCTCTACACAAATGATTATGAGATCAATCATCCTCTTCATAAGAGTAAGCATAGTATGTACCAATCTATCCGGATCTACTAATCCCCTTTTTAGTGATCCAACGATTAGGAATAATTTTAGTTTTGAGCTATCTTGAATTTAGATCTCATTAACATGATCCTCATCATGGTTCTAAAAGCATTGCTCAAAAACTATGAATTTATCCATTTGATTAATTCAAGTAATTAATCATGAATAAAGAAATGTCTTGATACTTTTATTAATAAATGAACAAGATTACAAAGTATATGCTTATCACATCAAATGTGATTGGCTTGAGGGCATATTACTTTCATAAATAAATGCCTTGATTCTTTTTTTTAATAAACGAATAAGATTACAAAGTATATGCTTATCACATCAAATGTGATTGGTTTAAGGGCATACTACTTTCACCTAATACGACTCTAAATCACCTCTTCGTTAGAAAATTCAGAGAAAATAACGAAACAGAGAGCAAGTTTCCTAAAATGAAGACTTGTGTGCATTATACACACTGTTTTAAATGCAAGAGTGATAGGATTGCTCCTTTTGAGGCTAACCAAAGTAGAACGAAGTAATATGACTCTAAATCACCTATTTGTGTGTAGATTTAGAGGAAATAATGAAATGAATAGCAAGTTTTCTCAAATGAAGATTTGTGTGCGATGTACGCATTATTTTAAATACGAGATTGATAGGATTGCTCCTTTTGAGGGTAACCAAAGTATAATGAAGTAACATGACTGTAACGCCCCGGGATCCCACATTCCTTAATTCTATCCTAATATCTCTGGATATCATAATTATTAACTTTAAACCATATTAACTTGGAATCCCTTGTGTTAAATTTAACCTTTAATCCTTTATTACCTTTAGTTGAACGTAATGTGGTCCATTTTATTTTTTTTTTTAAACTTTATCATACATTACTTACCTGTCACAGGATTGCAACGCTAACTTAACATTCATTAGTACTTAGGTCAAACATTAATTAATTGTGACCTAATCCATTACCATTTCATAAACAAATATATATTCATGATTTACATAACCTGTAATTAAAATTTTGCCATGACCTATTCATACATGGCCTGATTTACATATACCTGTTCCTGTACCTACTACTATTCATATATACCTGCATACATATTTTTGTATCATACATATTCCTGTTTATATACATTTATCTTATCCCTTTGCAACATTTCTCGGAACACTTTACAGTCACTACTATCATTATGGATTACAAAACCATATAACTTTTCCATCCCTTCATCAAATAATACAATACATACAATTCTATCTCAATAGATTTACAACATCTCTTTACATACACATTTCACATATAACAACTTTGTTCATGCCTATTTCATGCATTCATCACTCTATACCTTAGCTGTACTGGAATCCTCCGGTCTTCTCGTAATTCACCTGAAATGTTAGTTCATGGCAGGGGTGAGCACATAGGCTCAGCAAGTAATTCAGATAACACCTTTCATGCTTACAGTTTATAATATGTGTCATGCATCTCTACTTTATCATGTTATACATGAATGCCACGTAATTCACTTAATAGTTAAATCACATAGTTGCACGTAGGGCACGTTTCAAATCTTTTACTACTACACAGTTCGCATAGAACAATAGCACCTTATAGTCTGAACACTTGTCTGGTCTGCATTTATTTACTTAACCTTTGCCGCCTCGTTTGGCCCTGTTATCCTTCCTTGCCTCGGGTTGCTAATCTGAACCTTATCTGTCAACATTGCACTTATATGTCATTATAAGATCATAAACTTATATAACTTATCAAACTTAATCCATAAATACACGATCAGTCGTCTCTAATCATTTTACTTATGATGTATTATACCTTATGTAGGTTAATAATACATCCTAGCTCATTCCCGACCTTTTACATAACCTTTAACATGATTTGGGTTAGCTTTGGGCATGTTATATTATGTCATTTATTATCCCATTATGCTTTAACACCATTTATTTTGGTCATTCTTTATCTATTTGGGCTTACATAACCTATTCTTATCATTCCATATCAAAATATAGTTTTTTGGAAGCTTAAAAAAATTTCAAAAACAGAGCAACTTCGCCCCGGCGCCGCCAGAGCTCGCTGGCCGCGAAATTGGCTCAGCCGTGAACAGTACATTTGCCCCCAGCACAATGTTTAGTACAAAACATGACGTAGGGGTGCTGTTCAGAAATGGGATTTCTGATTTTTGCACTACCTTTGTTGATTTTTAACTCCTTCATCTTACATCCAATTAAGCTCAAATTTGGACCACATCTAGACCTTACTACCTAGTATTTTAAAAAAAAATACTAATTGCCTCATTTGGCTTCTTAAAAATAAAGATACACTTGCCCTTAGGAAGGCTGTTCAAAACATTTGCAGACTTATAATTTTTTTTCAACTTCAAAACCAATTTTTTACCAACTTTGTGATTTTTTTCCGTAAGCTTTAAAACTCAATTCTAACACTTGACATAGTTGACTTAGGTTATAATTGACATGTCCCAACTTTTAAAACCATAAAATTTCGCACGAGGCGATATTTGACCGTTAAAATCCATTTAGGGTCGAAACGATCGATTTCGATCGTTCGAAACTCATTTTCATTCAAATTCTCATCCGTTGATTTCGAAATCAACCTAAACATGTGTAATAACATAAATTTAGGTCATTTAACTTCATTTCACCTTTAACTCTTCAAAATTGCCAAAAATCACCCTTAAGGTTGAATTTTCAATAAAATTTCCAAACTTTTCATTTTCTATACTTATGCTATTCTTGGCCCCTTGTTGTAATACTTGATCCTAACTCATCATTTATCACATATAACACATATTTGACTTATATGGGCCTTCAAAATGTTTATAACTTTTTATATGACTTCATTTTTCTAAAAGGTTCGTTTTGGTCGTCGGTGAACGTTTAAAAACTTCAATTGTCGCAATACGAACCGAATGACTTCCAAATCATTTCAAACACATATATTAACATCAAACTTAGTTATTTGGTCTCATTTGACCTTTACTTACACAAAATGGTCAAAATTACACATTGACGACATTTTTGCTAACTTAGCTGATTTCCATTCTTAAACTAATTTCAATCTTTAAACTTTATGCTTCACATGCATAATTATATACACATATAACAACTTTAGGAAATCACAAAACTTTTATACGCATCTTCCAAAATACTTTACAGATTGTTACGTAGCCTATACACATAGTATAGCCTAATATTGTAAAGTCTTCACATAAATCATACTTCTCTTCCATGAATGATTCTTTAAAACTATATAACATGAATTTATGCATGCTCCTTACATGTTCAACCTTCAAAACTAGGTTTTCATCAAATCTAACAACATATAACAAATGATCATGTCTTAAATCATGACTTCTAGCTTATAAATACACATGAATAGTCCATCAACTTTGTTATACTACTAGAACACTTAGGGTTTCATAACAAATCAGACACATAATATGTAAATCACATAATCAACACGTATTTTCCATAGATACATGCATGACTACTCTTGTTCTTGCATTTACACATTTGGATACTAAGTTTTCAAAACAAAAACACTTTATACCTTCTTGAAGTTCTCTTCTTTATTGCTACAAAGCTTCCTAGAGCTTGATTCTTCACTTTTGATGGTTTGTTCTTCTTCTCTTGTACACTTTTCTTAAGACTTCTTGAGCTTCTTTCCAAACCCTAGCTTTCTCTTCTTTTCTCTCTTACTTAGCCGGCAACTTTGTAAAATGAAAGATGAATGGCTAGCTTAATACATATATGTACATATATAAAATGTCCCAACAATTAACCATACACTAGTTATGCTTAACCATGCATAATTAGGGTCATATAAGGAAAATCCACAATGTTAGGCAAGGGTGGAATGGTCATTAGACCAAGTTGGGACACCATGGTCATTACATAACTTCTTAACAAGGGCATTATAGTCTTTATACCAAAAATCTAGAGAATTTGAATCCCTTTAATTCAAAATTGCTCATTTTTGCACCAATTCAAGTCCATGTTGATCTAAACTTGTTTCCTTAGACTTGACTTTTATCTCTACATCAAACATTTCATAAATGGCTTGTCCCATATCACTTGTCACACTTAAAGAATTGAATTTCATCAATTAATTTTAATAATCACAATATTTTTCCAAAAATTACGCATCATTACTTATTCAAACCTTCTCGATTTCCCAATCAATAAAATTCACTTTCCAATATCTCAATATAATCTAATTACTAATCTTTTCCATAAACCGCTTCCTCGAGAAGCGAACCTTGACCGGATTATCAAAATCCATCATTATTTACCCTTATTCGTTTATATTTTCACTTTACGACTTTAACGTTCCTTAATATATTTACCTCACACATCTATACCAATTTGAACCATAATTGCATTCTTCATTCCTTTTACTCATGCTCGGGATACTAGCTCCCACATCATATAACTACATACACATTATATAGATACTCATTTCAAATAATATGGAATTATCAATCAATCTCAACATTTAATTTCATGATCCTAGATACTCAAAATTATCTTTCTGTACTCACCACCTTACCTGACCTTAATATTCACATAATCTAGCCTCTTAAGTCCTATTCAACAAGCTCTTCTTTCTATATTTGATCACACATACATATACACATATTTAACTTACCAAATAGGTCATTTAGCACATTGATCACATAATAACTTATTCTTAATCATTCATAACTAGGTTTTAACTATTAACCTTTACTTAATGCATCATAATCCTCATTTGAAATTACTATAAAATCCCGGGGTGTAACAATGACTCTAAATCACCTATTTCCTTGCAAATTTAGAGAAAATAACGAAACAAATTGCAAATTTTCTTAAATAAAGACTTGCGTGCATATAGGATTGCTCCCTTCAATAAAGGCTTGTGTGTGTTGTGCGCATTATTTTAAATGTGAGAGTGATAGGATTGCTCCTTTTGAGGCTAACCACTGTAGAACGAAGTAATATGACTCTAAATCACCTATTTGTTTGCAAATTTAGAGGAAATAATGAAACAAATAGCAAGTTTTCATAAATGAAGATATGTGTGCGTTGTACGTATTGTTTTAAATGCGAGATTGATATGATTGCTCTTTTTAAGGCTAACCAAAGTATAACGAAGTAATATGACTCTAAATGAAGTATTTGTTTGTAAATTTAAATAAAATGGCGAAACAATTAAAAGATTTCCTTAAATGAAAACTTGTGTGAGTTATAGGCATCATTTTCAATGAGAGAATGATTGGATTCCTCCTTTTAATGCTAAACAAAGTTGAATGAGTTAATAAGACTCTAAATCACCTATTTGCTAGCAAATTTAGATGAAATAACGAAACAAAAAGCAAGTTTTGTAAAATGAAGACTTGTGTACATTGTACGAATTGTTTTAAATGCGACAGTGATATGATTGCTCCTTTTGAGGTGAACCAAAGTAGAATTAATTAATATGAATCTAAATCACTTATTTGTTTGCAAATTTAGAGTAAATAACGAAATAAATAACATGTTTTCGTAAATGAAGAAATGTGTGTGTTGTACGTATTGTTTTAAATGTTAGAGTGACTGGATTGATCTTTTTGGGGCTAACTAAAGTATAACGAAGTAATATGATTCTAAATCACTATTTATTTGCAAATTTCAAGGAAATAACAAAACATATAACAAGTTTCCTTAAATAAAGAATTGTGTGCATTGTACACATTGTATTAAATGCGAGGGTGATAGAATTGCTCCTTTTGAGGCTAACCAAAGTAAAACGAAGTAATATGACTCTAAGTCACCTATTTGTTTGCAGATTTAGAGGAAATAAAGAAATAAATTGTAAGTTTTCTTAAATGAAGATTAATGTGCGTTGTACGCATTGTTTTAAATACAAGATTGATATGATTGCTCTTTTTGAGGCTAACCAAAGTATAACGAAGTAATATGACTCTAAATCTCCTATTTGTTTGCAAATTTAGAGCAAATAACGAAACAAATAGCAACTTTCCTTAAATGAAGACTTGTGTATGTTATACGCATTGTCTTTAATGCAAGAGTGATATAATTACTCATTTTGAGGTCAACCAAAGTAGAACGAAGTAATATGACTTTGAATCACCTACTTATTTGTAAATTTGGAGGAAATATCAAAACAAATATCAAGTTTCCTTAAATAAAGACTTCTGTGCGTTGTACGTATTGCTTTCAATGCGAGAGTGATAGAATTGCTACTTTTGAGGCTAAAAGATGTACAACGAAGTAATATGACTCTAATTCACCTATTTGTTTGCAAATTTAGAGGAAATATCGAAACAAATACCAAGTTTTCTTAAATGAAGACTTGTGTGCATTGTACGTATTGTCTTCATTGCAAGAGTGATAGGATTGCTCCTTTTGAGGTCAACCAAAGTAGAACGAAATAGTATGACTCTGAATCACCGTTTTCTTTGCAAATTTAGGGGAAATATCGAAACAAATACCAAGTTTCCTTAAATGAAGACTTATGTGCGTTGTACGCATTTTTCTTTATTGTGAGTGTGATAGGATTGCTCCTTTTGAGGTCAACCAAAGTAAAACGAAATAATAAGACTCTAAATCACCCATTGTCTTTAATTTGAGAGTGATATGATTGCTCCTTTTGAGGCTAACAGATGTATAAAGAAGTAATATGACTCTAATTCACCTATTTGTTTATAAATTTAGAGGAAATTTTGAAACAAATACAAAGTTTCCTTAAATGAAGACGTGTGTGCATTGTACTCATTGTTTTCATTGCGTGAGTGGTAGGATTGAACCAAAGTAAAATGAATTAATATGAATCTAAATCACCTATTTGTTTACAAATTTAGAGTAAATAACGAAACAAATAACAAGTTTTCGTAAATGAAGACATGTGTGCGTTGTACGTATTGTTTTAAATGTGAGAGCGATTGGATTGCTCGTTTTGGGGCTAACTAAAGTATAACGAAGTAATATGATTCTAAATCACTATTTGTTTGCAAATTTAGAGAAAATAACGAAACAAATAACAAGTTTTCTTAAATGAAGACTTTTGTGCGTTGTATGCATTATTTTAAATGCGAGGGTGATAGAATTGTTCATTTTAAGGCTAACCAAAGTAAAACGAAGTAATATAACTCTGAGTCACCTAATTTTTTTTTGTAGATTTAGGGGAAATAATGAAACAAATAGCAAGTTTTCTTAAATAAAGATTTTTGTGAGTTGTACACATTCTTTTAAATACGAGATTGATAGGATTGCTCTTTTTGAGGCTAACCAAAGTATAACTAAGTAATATGACTCCAAATCACATATTTGTTTGTAAATTTAGAGAAAATAACTAAACAAAATGCAAGTTTCCTTAAATGAAGACTTGTGTGTGTTGTACGCATTATTTTAAATGTAAGAGTGATATGATTTCTCCTTTAAAGGCTAAAGAAAGTATACCGTAGTAACATGACTCCAAATCACCTATTTTCTTGTAAATTTAGAGAAAATAATGAAATAAATAGCAAGTTTCCTTGAATGAAGACTTGTGTGCGTTATGCGCAATGTTTTAAATGCGAGAGTGATAGGATTACTGCTTTTGAGGATAACTAAAGTATAACGAAGTAATATGACTCTTGTAATATTCAAAACTTGTGAGACATTTGTAATCTGACTTTATATGAATAAATAAATATTAAATTATATCTTATATGTGTTATGAAATCTTTGTTAATGTTTATTTTTGGGTTTCGGTTCGAGTATCCAACCTTAGCACGAAATTAGAGAATAAAAGTTTTTTTTTCTTTTCAAAAACTGAAAATAAGTAAAACCTAAACCCTAACCCTAGGGTCTAAACCCTAGGAAATCTGACCTAGTCCCTCAAGTGAGATGTACACATCGAAATGACATTCTGTTTTAGGATTTATCTTTCCTAAGCTTTGAAAACACGTTATAGCCTATAAAAGTTTTTCTCAAAAAGCGCACTGGGAATATAACGAAATACGGAAAAGACAATTTTTTTTGCCTTTTTGGACGTCTAACCATTTTTTGAGAAATGGGCGCTAAAAACACTATTCACCAAAAAACGTGCCAAGCCTTTTGGACTTTCCACTTCACAAAATAGTGTTTATATGGAACAAAACTCAATAATATCAAAATTTTAAATCTGTAATATGAGTAATATCAAAACTCAGTAATACAGAACAAAACTCAGTAAAACGAGTTAATATGACTCTCAATCACCAATTTGTTTGCAATTTTAGAGAAAATAAAGTAAAAAATAGCAAGTTTTCTTAAATGAAGACTTGTGTGCATTGTACGCATTGCTTTACATGGGAGAGTGATAGGATTGCTCCTTTTGAGGCAAACCAAAGTAGAATGAGTTAATATGACTCTAAATCACCTATTTATTTGTAAATTTAGATGAAATATTGAAACAAATAGCAAGTTTCCTTAAATGAAGACTTGTGTTCATTGTACACAATCTTTTAAAAGCGAAAGTGATAGGATTGCTACTTTTGAGGATAATCAAATTATAATGAAGTAATATGACTCTAAATCACCTATTTGTTCTCAAATTTAAATAAAATGGTGAAACAATTCATAGGTTTTCTTAAATGAAGATTTGTGTGAGTTGTAAGCATCACCTATTTATTAGCAAATTTAGAGGAAATAACGAAATAGATAGCAAGTTTTCTTAAATAAAGACTTTTGTGTATTAACGAAATAATTTGTGTGTCTTTTATAAGGTAATTACTAACCTAAACTTATCCGAGTTTTGATTAGTTTGATACATTTGGATTTACACACATACAAAAGATCTTGAGTAGAGTAAGATTAATAAATATGTTAAAATTCTAGATTTTGCATAATTTTGAAATTTTCTTCGAGTAATTATTTTAAAAATCTTTAAGGGTAATGTTGAATTCTTATTGATTTGTTGTTCGAGTCAAGTAAGTTATTTGGTTATTAGTTTTATTTTTATAGTTTTTATTTTTGTTTTGCCCGAGGACGTGCAAAAAGTTAAGTGTGGGAGTATTTGATATGGTTAAATTATATGATACTTTTGTCGACGCCGGGATTTTCGTCGTCTTGTTTTTTTTTTAATATTTAAAGCCCTTTCCAATTTTAGCCTTTTGAATTAAATGTGACTTTTGAAAGGGGTCGGCTTAGTGTCGACGGGGTTTTGAAATGTCGATTTTTTATGAGCCAATTGACCAGAGTCGCCAGTTGGTATTTTTGAAATGGATGTACCAACTCATCCGAATTTTGTTTTCGTAATCGTGATGGCTCATATGCGACTCCGATTCAATTGGTCCGCAAACCGAGATTCATAGAGTTCGGGGGCTTGCTTAAGCGAGGGGAAGGTGTTAGGCACCCCCCGACTTCCGTGAAATACGGTTACCGCAATCTCGATGTTTTCCTATCCTTTTAAATCCTTAAAAATATGTGTGTGTGTGTGTGTGTGTGTGTGTGTGTGTGTGTGTGTGTGTGTGTGTGCCTAAATGAATGTCGTTGAAATGCTTTATTTTGAAAGTGCTTCAGAATCTCGTTAACCCTATGCACGAAGGATTTGACTTAATCGAAAAGTTCATTTTTATTGTTTTTTTGTTTCGATAATAAAACCGATGATATTTGTAAACATATTTTTCAAACCCTTCGTCAAATAGGAATAGAGCTCATCCGACATTTACAATTTTATTTAGCCTACGAGTGATCTAATATCCTAGTTTGATTACTTTTATGAAAATCTTTATAATTTAATTCCAAAATCATTTCCTTGCGTCAAAAGGGAAAACCAAGCATTAAAATGGCGTTGCGGCTATTCACGGGCATGTAAGCCATCCAAATAACCCCAAACGCCCACAATCACATGTTTCACTATTACGGGGCCTTAAACCCGATTTTCGGTATCGATATCGTTTTAAGGCCCATAAATTACATATTTACAATACAAGTGCATCGCCATCGTTACATATGTAAAAACTATAATATAAACTAAAGGGATATCATCGGGAGGTTAGGAGGAGATTTCATCCACAATAAATCCTCTCTAACCGTCCCTAATCCATAGATCCCAAAACAAATATCGACTACTGGTGTGATGTCGCAAGCACCCAAAAATAAAATCTTACTTTGGAAAAATAAATATGTAGTAGTGTAAGTAAGAGTCGATCCCACAGAGAATGATTAATTTAATCTTATGTTTTTGCAAACAAAAGTTGGGGGGTTTTTTAATTAAAGAAATAATTTAAATAAAACTAATTAAAATAAATATGAAATAAATAAATAAGAGAAAAAAAAACCTTGGTTTAAGTTAATATCCACCATCAAGAATTTACAACTGATCACTGATGCAAAAATAAATCAATTAATATTTTGAAGATTCACCGTAGAAAGAACTACTCGCAGGTGGAATAATTTTTCTCCTCTCTCCTTAATTTTAGATAAGTAGCGCCACTTGGTCTAAATACCCTTACTATTAAACAACCTCCGGCACTTGCTAAAGATTTAATTTAATAGCAGCATAAAGAATTAGAGAGATCGTTGAACTAAACAACACAAGCCACTTGTTTGCATTTAATTTAGATGAATATTCTTCCTAAGATAAAATAATCTTTTGATCTGCAAAATAATTATTAAACTTAGTTGCTTCACAAATAGCAGTAGATTAATATGAATAATAAACTAGTAGGCCTACTAGCAATTAAACAAATCAATCATGAAATTAAGCATAGAAGAATATTCAATAATCAAAATATAAATTGAACAATTAAAATAAATTAGATCTCACAGTGTATAAATCTTGATGGCTTCAATCACTTAAACCAAGAAAAAGAATTTAGCTACTCATAATTATAAAGAACACTAAATAATAGAAGAGAGAATTTTATTCTAAGAAAAGTTGTATATTACAATGTATCTCAAGCCCTCTATTTATAGGCTCCAAAATCCTCCTAAACCTAGTTGGAATTAATCTTTCCAAACCCTAATAGGATTTAAAATACAAATAAAAATAAAAGAAAAAGAAAAATAATTATTATTCTAACCCTAGTTGGAATTAAAATCCAATTTGGAATCAAAAAGTAGCAAATTCGCGAAATAATCTGATTTGGGAGAATTAACGCGCCAAACAAACGCGTCCTTCGCTACAGTGACCGGCCGCGTCATCAGCCCGCGCGCATTGCGCGGTATTGGCCTCAAAACGACGTCGTTTTGCTTCCGGTTCCTGCTACTGTTTCGCGACCGCGCGCATTGCGCGTACGCTGTGATGAAACGGCGTCGTTTCGATGATCGGCAGTCCATCCCCGCGCATTGCGCGGTCGTATCTTTTTCCGGAAATTACAGAAATGCCACCGGTGCTGGTTAATTACCATTTTTGCCTCAGATTCTTGCGGAATTTGCAGATTTGCCCTCCGATTTTGCTGAAATTACAGAAATGCCCCCAAAAGCTTATTTTTCCTACAAAATAAAATATAAAATAATTAAAAATAAATAAAAATAATATAAAAATACTAAAAATCCTAAAAACACATAATAATAAATAAAACACCTAAAACACTAAAAATAAATAAAAACACATAAATAAAAATAAATATAAAAATACTATAAAATTACCTAAATTAACATAAATTAATTAAAATCCTATAAAACCTATTAAAACCAAAATAAACTAAATAATTAAATATTTAAGCACACAATAAATATAAAAACTAAGTATTAGGGAATAAAAATATCATATAATTTAGCCCTATCAACTACATTGGATCTAACTTCCACATACACTAAATCAAACTATTTAAATAGCAATGCACCAAATATTTTTGGATCCACAGAAGATCCACCCAACAAAAGCACAAATAAACAAATATTTACCGATTAAACTACCAAAACAAGATAAAATATTAAATCTAATAGATCTATAAAACAAGCACCAATACAAAGAGATATTGAATTTTTTGCCTTGATATTGATAGAAATCACGCACTAGCACTCAAATCCAATGTAGGATACAATGTATAGCATGAAGATTGAACAAAATGAGAAGAAATCTCACACTTTTTATCAAACCCGAATGTTTCTTCTCTATTCCGCCATTTTTCTCTCTCTAAAAACCTTCAAAACTTCCTCTCTTTTTCGCTCTCGGATGGAAATGGCGATCTATAGCTGATCGGAGGCAGTCGCAGATGCATCTGCGGCTGGTGGCGATCTATAGTTGATCGGAGGCAGTCGCAGATGCATCTGCGGCTGCCTGCTGTGGCCGTCTGAGTCGCCGAACCTCGGCTGCCGTGTTGTTTTCTCGAGCCGTGCGAAAGCCCAAAAAGTCATTGGCCGCAGATGCATCTGCGGCTGTCTGGCTTCATTTTCTCGATTTTCGTGTCACGCGGTCTTAAATCGTCATTTTTTACTGTATTATTTCGGAAGGCTATTCCTCGGTGTATAAATTGTTCGTTGTGCTTGGCTTCCAGGGGGCACTACCCCTACCACCCCCGCCAGCTCACCGGTGAGTTGGGCAGCCGCTCGCTCACCGGGGAGCGAGACCCCCGAACATCGTAAGCGTAGTGGCCATTTGTCGTCTTTTGTGCTCAAATCAGGTTCTTCTGGATCTACTGTTTACCTTGCCTCAAGTAACCTGATGCTCGTTGTTCGTTGTGGTGGCTTTGACCGTAAATCGTTGGGGTGACTTCGTTTTGGGGTCCACCTTCCTTTTCGCATTCCGGCTCAAGTGACGACTTTGCCATCCTGCCAGGGTTAGTAGAGAAGTGCAAAATTTGGGTGTCTACAGCTGCCCCTCTTTATCATGTTTATGGAATGCAGTATGAAATGAACATGATAAAGAAGTAGGCACCCAATGCATGAAAATGACAGTACATATTTTAATGATGCAACATATATATCAATGATGCAACATACATATCAATGATGCAACATATATATATTAATGATGCAACATTAATATCATCGGTTATTGTCTCAAATGGACTCGCATCGCCTATTCATCAAGGAAAACTATTTTTCTCTTGCTTATCGCATATCGCATATCGCATATCAAGTCGCATGTTAAACATCAATTCGCATATCATATTAAACCAAAGTCACATTACATCGCATATGAAATCGCATATCGCACTGCTTCTCATATGATGCATCGCATATCGCATCGCATCGCACTGTTTTGGTCATCGTCAGATCTTTTTCCAACGGTCATTTTTGGACGGTCAGGAATTTGCACGGACGGGTCATTTCTTGGACAGTCAGATATTATTTCTGACGGGTCGCTTTTTGAGACTGTCAGGTATCGTCTCTGACGGTTCGGTTTTGGGTTGGTCAGGTATCGTTTTTGACTGGTCGTTTTGAAATGGGTCAGGTATCGTTTCTGACTGGTCGTTTTTGAATTGGTCAGGTCTCGTTTCTGACTGGTCGTTTTGGAATGGGTCAGGTATCGTTTCTGACTGGTCGTTTTGAATTGGTCAGGTATCGTATCTGACTGGTCGTTTTGAATTGGTCAAGTATCGTATCTGACTGGTCGTTTTCGGGTTGGTCAGGTATCGTATCTGACTGATCGTTTTTGGTTTGGTCAGGTATCGTATCTGACTGGTCTTTTTCGGGTTTGGTCAGGTATCGTATCTGACTGGTCGTTTTTAGGTTGGGTCAGGTATCGTATCTGACTGGTCGTTTTTGGTTTGGTCAGGTATCGTATCTGACTGGTCGTTTTTGAATTGGGTCAGGTATCGTATCTGACTGGTCGTTTTTTGGTTGGTCAGGTATCGTATCTGACTGGTCGTTTTCGGGTTGGTCAGGTATCGTATCTGACTGATCATTTTTGGTTTGGTCAGGTATCGTATCTGACTGGTCGTTTTTGGTTTGGTCAGGTATCGTATCTGACTGGTCGTTTTTGAATTGGGTCAGGTATCGTATCTGACTGGTCATTTTTGGTTTGGTCAGGTATCGTATCTGACTGGTCGTTTTTGACTTGGTCAGGTATCGTATCTGACTGGTCGTTTTTTGGTTGGTCAGGTATCGTATCTGACTGGTCGTTTTCGGGTTGGTCAGGTATCGTATCTGACTGATCGTTTTTGGTTTGGTCAGCGACTGGTCGCTTTTGGGTTGGTCAGGTATCGTATCTGACTGGTCGTTTTTGGGTTGGTCAGGTATCGTATCTGACTGGTCGGTTTTGGGTTAGTCAGGTATCGTATCTGACTAGTCGCTTTTGGGTTGGTCAGGTATCGTATCTGACTGGTCGTTTTTGGTTTGGTCAGGTATCGTATCTGACTGGTCGTTTTTGGTTTGGTCAGGTATCGTATCTGACTGGTCGTTTTTGGTTTGGTCAGGTATCGTATCTGACTGGTCGTTTTTGGGTTGGTCAGGTATCGTTTCTGATTGGTCGTTTTTTTTGAATGGGTCAGGTATCGGTTCTGACCGGTCGTTTTTTGAATGGGTCAGGTATCGTTTCTGACCGGTCGTTTTGGACGGTCAGGGGTTTTCACTAACGAGTCATTTTTGTAATTGCCGGGTCTCGTCTCCGGAATCGCTGTGTATTGTCCCAAATGGACTCGCATCGTATTGTACATCATAAAAACTATAATAATCGCTTGAACAAATTTAAAAGGAAAGTGTACCTGATTAGTTCGTGGGGCCTCCTTGGGATTCGTCCTCGTAAATCGCTTTTGCCAGCCACTTCTTTTGGTTTGACTTGTCATTCATGGGGTTCGTCCATGTAGATCGCTCTTGACAGCCATTGCTTTTGAGCTGTCATCCTTATTGATTAGCTTAAGGTGCTTCAGACAGTCGCTTTGCAATTCCTTGATGTTCCATAGATTCTGGGCGCATCGGATCGTGGGAGTTTCCCGCTGCCATGTCTTTCCGATAAATGGCCTCGATACTCGTGACGTCGACAGTCTCGTACCTGTGATTTTCTTTTCATCTACATTTTATATACATGAATGCGCAGATGTTATGCATGGATCAATAGATATGCTTGGAAGGAAATGACCCCTGTTTAGTCAAATGATACAATTTTTCACGTGTCGTTCTTTTTGACTACTCCGTTGTGTCATGCCTTATTTGGGAGGACAGTTTCTGGACTTCAAGGTTTGTTCATTGAATCGCATGCCCTTGATCATTTCTTTGTTGGGGAATTGTATCTGTCGTTTTGAATGCCCAATCGACTTATCCAGGGCTCCTCATCCTGCTCACAGATCGTCATGTCTTCGAATTTGGGGTGCAGGGAATTCCTCTTATGCTAGAGGATTATGCCTAGATTCTGGGTTGATATCTAGGTGATCCCCTAGTCCGTTGGTCGTATGCTTTGATAGTTCTTGACTTTCATCTGATTGAGGCAGTCCACTTGGCTTTTCTTTTTTTCGATGACCGACGACCATG
Source organism: Hedera helix (assembly GCA_947179155.2). NCBI lineage: Eukaryota > Viridiplantae > Streptophyta > Magnoliopsida > Apiales > Araliaceae > Hedera > Hedera helix. Next base: position 13,047,453 of record OX359282.1, on the reverse strand, counting down.
ATGCCCTTTACTCGCCTTTTAATCGATTAGCTCTGACGTCAGGAATGATATCGCTCTTGCATATGCTCGCTTGAGTATCGAGATAATGTCAGCGTGCATCAGACTGAGTTTGTCAAGATCCATTGATGGTCGTGGGGGAAGGTTTGTTGATGAGGAGTCTGATATAGACCTGTGCTCTTTTCATTTCCATGATCTTTAAGATGCCCCAGCCTCTATTCATGTTCTTGTCGAGGATTTGTATGGGAAGTCGTTTCGTTGGTCGTGTCGAATTATCCACATCAATTCATATCCTGCACAAGTAACAAACGCTAAATGCTCGACGGTTCGGGTCGGTGGGGTTAACTTCGATATTACTAAACATCTCAACAGTAAAGCAGATAAGATGGAATGCTCATGCTTATGCAATTTGGTTCGTGTCTGTGATGTTTTCGTCTTATCGTTAAAGAAACTTGACATCGAGATGGATCTCTCTTTTCGTAAATCGTGAGTGGATTAATTTGACATTGAATGAATTGTGAATGTATTAAGTCACTCTCGACTTCACACTTTTTTTTTTTGACGAGTTATGAAATCGTAATAAAACATTTAAGCATTCATGGTCAATATACGTGAGTATGATTAAATTCATAAAACTACCTTCCTTTATCAAAGGTATTTCGTCTTCATTCTTGCTATCGTTCTTCGCAGGATTTACGTCATACGGCAAGTGCACTGTGCGATGCATCCTTCAATTAGGAGTTTCTTTCCATGACTTCAGATGAGCCTCTACTTTTTCTCTGGTCGAACATTTTTTACTTTTTCTTTTTTTTTTCTCGACTCCACATTTCACTTCTCGTGTCCACTTAACTTGTCTCGTTTTCTTAGGCTATTCAGAGTTACCCATGTAACGAGCTTTGAACCAACGATTCCCAAACCAGGCGGCTTTAGGGCATTAGGTGTAAAGACACCCCTTCGGGTTTACTTGCTCGAGTAACAGAGGCCACGCTTCGATATAAGTTAGGTGGTTTATTGCATTTATTCCTCGTCTGACGCTGTGCAAGATTCGTTTTCTTAGGCTTGAGTTATCCATGTAGCGAGCGTTGGGCCGGCGACTCCCAAATCAGATGACTTTAGGGCGCCAGGTGTGAAGACACCCCTCAGGCTTAATTACTCAAATAACCCATGCCACGATTCGAATCTGCTCAGGTCTCTGCAGCTGTAATGCTCGTTTTCTTAGGCTCTGAGTTACCCATGTAACGAGTGTTGGGCCGGCGACTCCCAAATCAGATGACTTTAGGGCGCCAGGTGTGAAGACACCCCTCAGGCTTAATTACTCGAATAACTCAGGCCACGATTCGAGGCATTTGATTCACTTTTATTTACCCTCCGACTCCGCATCAACCGTCATCATTATCGTCATAGTTTTATACCCCACATCTGAAAGTTGGCGCAAACGCAAAGTGCAGACTTGCCTATGAGGTGGATTCTACTTCGAACGACACTTCGAAATCAGTTCTTTGTTAATCATCTAATCATACTCACGAGTCTGCTCCACGGATGCTTGTCAGAATTAATTCGATCCCTAACAAGTCAAAATAAAATTTTCTCTTTCCAAAAGTAATGTTAGAGTTAAACTATGTGCAGTCTTAATATATGTACAGGGAGACTGGAAGGAAATAAAAAAGATGGAAGAAGTTGTACCTTACCTGTGGGTCATCGTATTTTGAAAGAGCTTTGACTGGAAAAGACCAATTGATCGTACAGCTCTGATGATGTTGTCGTAGGTTGACGGGATCGCACCATAGATGTCGCGTTGTGCACTATCCTTCCATGGCTGGTTGATGAATGCCCCAATGTCGAGTCGTCATCGATTCCAAAACTGCCCCAGCCTTGATGGTCGTCAAGGCCATTGCTTCGTGGTGTCTTTGACAGGTGGGCTGATGAAATGCTGGGAACCCAAGAATCCTTTGCTTTTGATCAGGTAGGAAGTGCACTCCGATGGGTTGACAAGAGAACAGGTTATCTGAGTCATTGATCGTTTAATTGTAACACTATCAAATGGTTCTATGAATTTTTTGCAAGGATTAGACCGCGCCAAAGTGGCTGCCTACGTACTTATATAGGAAGAGGAGATCAGGTCTTACGTACTTCAAGCCCAGATAGCACGCAAGATTGCTTTTTTGTTTTTTTTTTTTTTTTGTTGTTTTTTTTTTTTGTTTTTTTTTTATTATTATTATTTTTTTTTTCAAGAAAACATAACATAATAATGCACAGAAAATAAAACTGGATAACACATTAAGCAGATGATAACGTCCCCACACCCCTTTTTTTGGGACTCACAATCGTATCCTTGGAATTTACCATTTCATGGTTCGTTGAGGCTCGACAATCCGTTCGTCGATGGTCAGGCTCCCCATTGCGGTGATCCCAATGTCGCTTGCCATTTTTAGCTCTCCTCTTTCGATAAGATTTTGGATTTTGTGCCGCAACGCCCAGCACTCTTCAGTATCATGCCCTGAAGAGTTGGAATGATAGAGGCATATTCGTGTAGGATCGTATCTTTTAGACTTGGGGTCGGTTTGTGGCAGCAACTCCGTAAACTTTCCCCGGCTGATCAGAAGGTGCAATATTTCTGCATTTGATTTGCTCAAAGGGGTGAACTTTCGATCTCTTGGGAGTGCTGTTTGATCTTTCCCCTTTGAGGGTTCACCTCTGTTCGAGCGGTTATCAAGGCTCCACTGGTGGGATCGTCTGGCATCTTTATTATTTTCAATTCCCTGTCCTTTCATTCTGTTTTGATCTCCTTGAGTTAGCGGGTTTTCCTGTGAGGGATCCTGGTTTGAAATTTGTTTGTCCTCTTCTCCCGTTTGGTCTCTCAGTAATTGGGTGAAGAGTTGCCTCGTCAGATTATGTTGGTGTACCACCAGGTCTGCTAATTGCTTCATTTGATGCCTGACCAACTTCAATTCTTGCCTAATGACTTTAACCTCCTCCCGACATTCTCATCCAAGGATATTTGTTTCGCTCATTTGGGGGTATTCTTCGATCTTTCGTATGTATTTGCGATTAGGATCCACCCCGATATTTCCTGACCCAATCATGCTTACCTCATCTGTTCCGTATTGTGGCAGATGGTTGGCGTTGACATCTGGTCGTTCAACTACAATGTCCCCCCTATCGATCAATGTGACGCCCCCAAATCTGAGCCCACACAGCCCAAACTTGAGTCGTCAAAAGACTACAACAAAATTATTACAACAAAGCACAACGTACAACAATACAGTGTATAATAATACACAACTAAGTCTTCACTATTATTGCCACACTATTTTACAACATGTGAAGACTACGACAGCTATTCCTCAGACTCTCACTCCATTCCCCGGCTAGACCCTGTTACGTTTTCATCTCCTGTAATGGAACAAAAGAAAGGATGAGCTCAAATAGCCCAGTAAGAAATATCATGACTAAGATAATGACGAATAAATTATCATTAGCCTTCAACAGTTGAGTTCTTGATAGAATACAATAGACTACAAGGTTTATATCAAAAACTGTAGTTAAATTCTTGAACAATGTTCAGATCAATAATAGCGGCGGAATGAGCAATCTATTAGAAGAATAATGTAGACTATAATGTCCACGCGCTTCTCTTTTTCATAAAAACATCATCAACTTTTATCATCTGAAATACCATTAGTCAAGATAATACAAATTCACAGTTCCTGGTCATAATCATGCAAATCAACAGTTCATCTATGCATTACGGGCCAAAGAGAACATTCAATATAGCACCAGCGGTCATGATTATACCAGATTCAGCCTTTGGTCATAATCATACCAAACAACAGTTCATCTATGCACTACGGGCCAAAGAGAACTTTCAATATAACAACAACGGTCATGATTATACCAGATTCAGCCTTTGGTCATAATCATACCAAATAACAGTTCATCTATGCACTACGGGCCAAAGAGAACTTTCACCACGTGCCATAAAAGACACCGAACAGATGTATCGCCTTTAACCTAGTATATCGCCTTTAACCTATCATCTGTTCAACAATTATATCACATCTGTGCCCCCGGCCACAGATATTCACAACAGCTTGATTCTTGATGATTAATACAAATAACAGTGATACAAATGATGAACAGAAGAACAGGATAAACAATAAGTATCAGAAGTTTACTTTGTGCAGATTCAAATAATGTCCAAATTGCCAACATGATGTGGAGTGAAATTTAAAAATGATATTCAAGATCCACAGTTCAGAATAACGATTACAGTTCAATAGAAATGTTCAGAAAATAGGAAGGTTCAGTTGAAATAATGAAATTCAACTATTATGGAACATATAATATTTTCAGGAATTATAGAAGCAATAGTTCTATAATAAGTTTCGATTTAGGTGTATGAAAGAAAATAATATCCCTTACTGTAGCAGGTTTGATTAACAAAAGGTGAAGGGAATTAATATCCCTTACCATAGTAAGTTTGAATAATGGAAGATGAAAAAGATGGTATCCCTTATGAGTATAAAGGAAAATGATATCACTTACGAATATGGAATAAAAGTGTCATGTGATAATTCGTGTAGACAAATTATTTCCACACGAGACAAATAAAAAGGGTTATTCACCAACAGGCGGTAATCCGCGCCGTAAGGTTATTCCCATCATTTTAAATACGAAGAGTTATTCACCAAACAGGCGATAATCCGCGCCGTAAGGTTTTTCCCATCAATTTGAATACGAAGAGTTATTCACCAAACAGGCGATAATCCACACCGTAAGGTTATTCTCAAAGATTAATAAGGAATGAATACAAAAGGTTATTCACCAACAGGCGGTAAACTGCGCCGTAAGGTTATTCCCACAATTTAATACATGCAAATAAATGGCACAAGAAAGAAACGATATTATTTTCGAGAATCAAAGAATGATAATCCCTTCAAGTAAGAAAGAAAATAATATCCATTTATGATGATGAAAAGAGTGATACCCCTTACCGTAGTAAGTTAGAATACGAAAGAAGATGAAAGAATATGATATTCCTTACCACAGTGAATTTAAGAGTGTGAAAAGAATAATATTCCTTACCGTAGTAAGTTTAAGAGTATGAAAGAAAATGAAATTCCTTACCTTAACACGTGACTGGATATTGATTTAAATGAGGTTGATCAACCTATATATTTATAATAAAATTAGTAATTACAACATGTAAACTTCAAAGTGTATGATAACTCATATATTATGAACTATCAAAATTATATATATTTAACATAATTTTTGTAGTATAAAATACCAACTTTAAAATAGTTTTAAAAATAATATTCCAAAATAAATCTTCCAAAGAAAGCTTTTAAAAATGAATCTTCTCAAAGAAGAGTCTTTTAAAGGAAGATTTGTGAATACCGTGAAAAATAAGAATTTATAAAATTACTACTCTTTAATAAAAGACTTACTTGAAAAATTCCTGCACTCCTTTTGGCTTTCAAACACTCAAAATAACCTTACTATTCTCAGAGAAAACTCATAAAATTCTTATAGAAAAATTTTATGTTTTAGGTGTGATTTTTCTATTCAGCTGAACAAGCTATTTATAGGAGAAAAGAGGTTACTATGCGTGGTAGGTGAACTAAAAAAAAAAAAAATTCAGCAGAGGCTGTGCAAACGTTTTTAAAAATTTTCAATACTTGCACAGTAACTTTAAAATTTTCAAAAAGTGAACAGTAATGAACAGTAACTTTTGTCGGCAGATGAACAGTAACTTTCCCGAGATGAACAGCAACTTCCGTTAGTGAATAGTAACTTTCCCGGGAATGAATAGTAAATTCCGGGAGTGAATAGTAACTTTTGAAAAATAAAATATTTTATTTTTCCTGTGGGTCCAACATATAAAATGAAATAATGCTACAACAATAATGTAATAAACACGTTACAGATTATTATTAATTTAATAATATAAATTACAATATATTTGCAACTGTGACAATTATTAGGTTCAATAATTTTAAAAACAGTGCAGCAACAATTATTGACTCAATGATATAAAATACAGTGTAATGACAATTATTAAATCAATAATGCAAAATACTGTGTAGCAACAATAATTGAATTGATAATATAAAATATTATGCAGTGACAATTATCGATGAAATGATGCGTAACAGTTACGGTGTCAATAATATGAGACACTGTGCAATACCGTGTGCTACTGTAGAGTACCGCATGCTACAGTAAAATACCATAAATTACCGTATGCTACTATTCTTTTATCACCGGTATTTTAACAGTTAACACCGTTGACTATTTTTATTTAAAAAGGTTACTTCTGTCGTTTTCTATATCCGACAGATATTCCGTTGTGGGGTCCACCAATAATTAGTTATTTCGGCGCCGTCGTACGACCCGAATATTCCCCAACAAAACGAATATTCCCCGACAAAACGAATATTGTCCGACAAAATAAAATTTGCACATAACATCCTTAACTTTCAATTTTGTTAATTTAACCACTTACTGTTTCAGGAAAAAAAATATATATGAAGAAAAATTAAATTTTATATTTCATAAAATTCGGGGTCTTACAACCTCCCCTCCTTATGAAATTTCGTCCCCGAAATTAACGTACCGGGCATTTCAAAGTTATCCTCCTGATTTCCAGATGCCATACTAAACTGTGGTCACAAAATAATTGTTAGTTCAAACAAACTGACTCATCACTTCCTGTTCCTACATTCAAATCGATTCGTTAGATAACAAAATCTAATTTAGGTAGGACACACTAGTGACGTATTCTATCCGTATCTCCCCTCCTAGTTTTAACCCCAGATCTCCATTAAAGACCATATCCCTAAGCTCTGATGCCAACTGTGACGCCCCCAAATCTAGGCCCACACAGCCCAAACTTGAGTCGTCAAAAGACTACAACAAAATTATTACAACAAAGCACAACGTACAACAATACAGTGTATAATAATACACAACTAAGTCTTCACTATTATTGCCACACTATTTTACAACACGTGAAGACTAGGACAGCTATTCTTCGGACTCTCACTCCATCCCCCGGCTAGACCCCGTTACGTTTTCATCTCCTGTTGAAAAACAATGGAACAAAAGAAAGGGTGAGCTCAAATAGCCCAGTAAGAAATATCATGACTAAGATAATGACGAATAAATTATCATTAGCCTTCAACAGTTGAGTTCTTGATAGAATACAATAGACTACAAGGTTTATATCAAAAACTGTAGTTAAATTCTTAAACAACGTTCAGATCAATAATAGCAGCGGAATGAGCAATCTATTAGAAGAATAATGCAGACTATAATGTCCACTCGCTTCTCTTTTTAGTAAAAATATCATCAACTTTTATTATCTGAAATACCATTAGTCAAAATAATACAACTTCACAGTTCCTGATCATAATCATGCAGATCAACAGTTCATATTTGCACTACGGGCCAAAGACATTTAATATAACACCAACGGTCATGATTATACCAGATTCAGCCTTTGGTAATAATCATACCAATCAACAGTTCATCTTTGCACTACGGGCCAAAGATATTCAATAAAGCACCAACGGTCATGATTATACCAGATTCAGCCTTTGGTCATAATCATACCAACCAACAGTTCATCTTTGCACTACGGGCCAAAGAGAACATTCACCACGTGCCATAAAGGACACCGAACAGATGTATCGCCTTTAACCTAGTATATCGCCTTTAACCTATCATCTGTTCAACAATTATATCACATTTGTGCCCCCGGCCACAGATATTCACAACAGCTTGATTCTTGATGATTAATACAAATAACAGTGATACAAATGATGAACAGAAGAACAGGATAAACAATAGGTATCAGAAGTTTACTTTGTGCAGATTCAAATAATGTCCAAATTGCCAACATGATGTGGAGTGAAATTTAAAAATGATATTCAAGATCCACAGTTCAGAATAACGGTTACAGTTCAATAGAAAGGTTCACGTAAATAGGAAGGTTCAGTTGAAATAATGAAGTTCAACTATTATGGAACATATAATATTTTCAGGAATTATAGAAGCAATAGTTCCATAATAAGTTTCGATTTAGGAGTATGAAAGAAAATAATATCCCTTACCGTAGCAGGTTTGATTAACAAAAGGTGAGGGAAATTAATATCCCTTACCATAGTAAGTTTGAATAATGGAAGATGAAAAAGATGGTATCCCTTATGAGTATAAAGGAAAATGATATCACTTACGAATATTAAATAAAAGTGTCATGTGATAATTCGTGTAGACAAATTATTTCCACACGAGACAAATAAAAAGGGTTATTCACCAACAGGCGATAATCCGCGCCGTAAGGTTATTCCCATCAATTTGAATACGAAGAGTTATTCACCAAACAGACGATAATCCGCGCCGTAAGGTTATTCTCAAAGATTAATAAGGAATGAATACAAAAGGTTATTCACCAACAGGCGGTAAACCGCGCCGTAAGGTTATTCCCACAATTTAATACATGGAAGTAAATAGCACAAGAAAGAAACGATATTATTTTCGAGAATCAAAGAATGATAATCCCTTCCAGTAAGAAAGAAATAATATCCATTTATGATGATGAAAAGAATGATACCCCTTACCGTAGTAAGTTAGAATATGAAAGAAGATAATATTCCTTACCACAGTAAATTTAAGAGTGTGAAAAGAATAATATTCCTTATCGTAGTAAGTTTAAGAGTATGAAAGAAAATGAAATTCCTTACCTTAACACGTGACTGGATATTGATTTAAATGAGGTTGATCAACCTATATATTTTTAATAAAATTAGTAATTACCACATATAAATTTCAAGGTGTATGATAACTCGTATAATATGAACTATCAAAATTATATATATTTAACATAATTTTTTTAGTATAATATAACAACTTTAAAATAGTTTTTAAAATAATATTTCAAAATAAATCTTCCAAAGAAAGCTTTTAAAAATGAATCTTCTCAAAGAAGAGTCTTCTAAAGGAAGATTTGTGAATACCGTAAAAAATAGGAATTTATAAAATTACTACTATTTAATAAAAGACTTACTTGAAAATTTTCTGCACTCCTTTTGGCTTTCAAACTCTCAAAATAGCCTTACTATTCTCAGAGAAAACTCTTAAAATTCTTATAGAAAAATTTTATGTTTTAGGTGTGATTTTTCTATTCAGTTGAGCAAGCTATTTATAGAAGAAAATTTTTACTATGCGTGGTAGGTGAGCACTGGCGTGCTGCACGCCAGTGCTGAACATTTTCAGCACGCAGCCGCTGGCTGCTTTTCCTTCCTGCACATGTTTGTGCAAATTTTTTTCAAGTGGGTCCTACAGGGGCCCACATGTTACTATTCACGTTACTATTTCAAATAGTAAAATTAATATTTTTTTTTATTATTATTTTTTATTTTATTTTATTTTATTTATTTATTTATTCTTCCTGTGGGTCCAACATATAAAATAATGCTACAACAATAATTCAACAATAATGTAATAAACACGTTACAGATTATTATTAATTTAATAATATAAATTACAGTATATTTGCTACTGTGACAATTATTAGATTCAATAATTTTAAAAACAGTGCAGCAACAATTATTGAGTCAATGATATGAAATATAGTGTAATGACATTTATTGAATCAATAATGCAAAATACTGTGTAGCAACAATAATTGAATTGATAATATAAAATATTATGCAGTGACAATTATCGATGAAATGATGCGTAACAGTTACGGTGTCAATAATATGAGACACTGTGCAATACTGTGTGCTACTGTAGAGTACCGTGTGCTACAGAAAATACCATAATTTACCATATGCTACTATTCTTTTATCACCGGTATTTTAACAGTTAACACCGTTGACTACTTTTATTTAAAAAGGTTACTTCTGTCGTTTTCTATATCCGACAATTATTCCGTTGTGGGGTCCACAAATAATTTGTTATTTCGGCGCCGTCGTACGGCACGAATATTCCCCGACCAAACGAATATTCCCCGACAAAACGAATATTGTCCGACAAAATAAAATTTTCACATAACATCCTTAACTTTCAAATTCGTCAGTTTAACCACTTACTGTTTCATGAAAAAAATATATGAAGAAAAATTAAATTTTATATTTCATAAAATTCGGGGTCTTACAACCTCCCCTCCTTATGAAATTTCGTCCCCGAAATTGACGTACCTGGCATTTCGAAGAGGTAAGGATATTTAGATTTCATCTCGGATTCTAGCTCCCAGGTCATTTCCTCAATATCTTGGTTTCTCCATAAAACCTTAACTTGAGGTATAACCTTTGAGCATAGAATCTGCTCCTTCTTATCTAGGATCTTTACAGGTACCTCCTCGTACGTTAAATCCTCTTCTATAACGTCCGGTTCTAACTCAATGACGTGGTTTGGGTCCTTCACATATTTACGTAACATAGATATGTGAAAAACATTATGGATGCGAGACATACTTGGTGGTAAAGCTAGTCTGTAGGCTACGGTTCCTACTCGATCGAGGATTTCAAATGGGCCAATAAATCGAGGGTTGAGTTTTCCTCTCTTTCCGAATCTCGTAACTCCTTTCCATGGAGAAACACGTAAGAATACATGATCTCCGACGTTGAAACTTTCGTCTCTTCGATGAAGATCAGCATAACTCTTTTGTCGTTCTTGCACTGTCTGTATTCGTTGTCGGATCATTTGGATCTTTTCGGTCGTCAAGCGTACCAACTCGGGTCCCAACAATTTTGCTTCTCCTACCTCATTCCAACATATTGGAGAGCGACACTTCCTTCCATACAAAGCCTCGAATGGAGCCATGCCTATGCTTGCTTGGTAACTGTTGTTGTATGAAAATTCCACTAGTGGAAAGTACTTATCCCAACTTCCTTTGAAGTCTAATACACAAAGTCTCAAAAGATCTTCGAGGGTCTGGATCGTCCTTTCCGATTGTCCGTCCGTTTGAGGATGGTATGCAGAACCAAAACGTAGTTCAGTGCCCATAGCTTTTTGTAGACTGATCCAAAAGCGTGAAGTGAATCTAGGATCTCGATCAGAAACTATGGAAACTGGCATGCCATGCAGTCTCACGATTTCATTTATGTACATACCGGCAAGACGTTCAAGTGAAAAGTTTTCTCGAATAGGCAAGAAATGAGCGGATTTGGTCAATCTATCTACGATGACCCAAATTGCATCTAAGCCTTGAGAAACTTTGGGAAGACCCGTCACGAAATCCATATTGATGTGTTCCCACTTCCATTCGGGAACCTCAAGTGGTTGTAATGGACCCTTAGGTACTTGATGCTCTGCCTTGACACGTTGACAAGTTAGGCACCTTGAGATAAACTCTGCAATCTCCCTTTTCATATTGTTCCACCAAAATGTATGTCGAAGATCTCGATACATCTTGGTACCTCCTGGGTGGATTGCAAACGGCGTGTTGTGTGCCTCCATCATGATTTTATGCTTCAATTCAGGATCGTTAGGAACACAGAGTCGAGAGTTAACTCGAAGTATTCCTGTCTCGTCGATTCTTGATTCGGGGATGACACCTTCTTGTACTTTCTTCATCATGTTCATCAGTTCCGGATTGGTAGCTTGTGCAGCTTTAATTTTATCGATTAAAGCCGGTTCTACTCGCACGTGAGCAATCTTCGAATGGGTCCCTGGTGTCTTTAGCTGTATCTCCATCTTTTGCAAGTCGTACAAAATACACTTTTGTGTTGTCAGCAGTGCACTTGTACTCGCATAAGATCTTCTGCTCAAAGCGTCAGCTACAACGTTTGCCTTTCCCGGGTGATACTGGATTGTGTGGTCGTAATCCTTCAACAGCTCAAGCCAACGTCGTTGTCGCATGTTGAGTTCCTTCTGGGTGAAGAAATACTTGAGACTTTTATGATCCGTATAGATATCCACTTTTTCTCCGTACAAGTAGTGTCTCCAGATCTTCAACGCGAAAACGACTGCTGCCAACTCTAGATCATGAGTAGGATAATTTTTCTCATAATCTTTGAGTTGTCGAGAGGCATAAGCTATAACATTTCCATGTTGCATAAGGACACAACCTAGACCTTTGCCTGAAGCATCGCTATATATGACGAATTCTCCTGATCCTGATGGAATGGTCAGAACAGGAGCTGAAACAAGTCTCCTCTTGAGTTCTTGAAAACTCTTCTCGCATTCCTCGCTCGATATAAGTTTTGTACTAGAACGAATGATACCGATATCTAATAATTAAACTTTCAACTCTTGGTGTTCTATGAGAGCCATTTGGTATGGGACTTTGAAAATGGGCTTAATGCCGGGTTCAAGATCGATACAGAATTCAATTTCTCAGTTTGGGGGAAAGCCATAAAGTTCCTCAGGAAAAATGTCAAGAAACTCATTAACAATGGGAATATCATTCAAGTTTGACGTGTTTTTGTTCAAATCAGTGATATGAGCTAAAAAGGTTTGACATCCGTTTTCCAATAAACGAATGGTTTTATGGCTAGAAATAACAGTTATAGATTTCAATGGTTTAGTTGCTTGAATTTGCATGAAAGGTTGATTAGGAATATAAAAACTAATAATCTTATGAAAACAATCAATTTTAGCATGATGGGTAGTCAACCAATCAATTCCTAGAATCACATCAAATTCATGCATCTCCAAAGAAATAAGGTCAACAGGTACTGTGAGGTTGTTGATTTGAACTAGACAAGATTTATAGACAGTAGATGTAATAGGTATTTCTCCCAATGAGGTTTCAACTGATAAGACAAGATTTAAGTTTTCAGAAGTCAAATTTAAACGTTGAGCACATGCAGGTGAGATAAAAGAATGGGTAGAGCCAGTATCTAACAGAGCGTAGAATTCACGAGAATTTATGAATAGCTTACCGGTTATCACCTCATTCGGTTTCTTGACTGTTATCGTCAAATCGAATCCCGAGTACTTCATTCGGATCTTCACGTATTTCAACCATGGGAATACCACTAAATAATTCTCTAACGAACTGTTTCTCGGATTCTTCAACTTCATCAGTAGTAACGTACCAATGATTTCTGTAAGAATAGTATTTTCGATAGACTGCAGTTTCCACGATAATGACTAACTTAACCTGAATTCCTTTAAATTGTAACGCCCAAAAGTATAGAAACATCATTTTTAAATAATCTTGAAACTCATAGCTGGAACACCATAAATCCCAAAGACTAATATGAAAAGTCCATATATTCTGATCCTTTGTTATAGAGCATAACCAGGTGATATGACTCTCCCAATTAGTGAGTAAATTAAAGGCGATAATTTACGCAAGTTCATTACTTTCTTTAATTGCTTCTAATAATGGATCTGGAACGACTGTAACAGAACTTTCACCTTCATCCTTACTGGATAGAACACGCATAATTTTTGTCTTAGGCAAATGATTCAACTCTGAGTTTGTAAGAAGATTATTCGTCGCCTCTTGTTTTGCAGCTACATTTGTTTCGGTCATTTCATAGTTAACCTCCTGATTTCCAGATGTCATACCTAACTGTTGTCACAAAATAATTGTTAGTTCAAACAAACTGACTCATCACTTCCTGTTCCTACATTCAAATCGATTCGTTAGATAATAAAATCTAATTTAGGTGGGACACACTAGTGACCGATTCTATTCGTCTCTCCCCTCCTAATTATAACCCCAGATCTCCATTAAAGACCATATCCCTAAGCTCTGATACCAACTGTGACGCCCCCAAATCTAGGCCCACACAGCCCAAACTTGAGTCGTCAAAAGACTACAACAAAATTATTACAACAAAGCACAACGTACAACAATACAGTGTATAATAATACACAACTAAGTCTTCACTATTATTGCCACACTATTTTACAACACGTGAAGACTAGGATAACTATTCTTCGGACTCTCACTCCATCCCCCGGCTAGACCCCGTTACGTTTTCATCTCCTGTTGAAAAACAATGGAACAAAAGAAAGGGTGAGCTCAAATAGCCCAGTAAGAAATATCATGACTAAGATAATGACGAATAAATTATCATTAGCCTTCAACAGTTGAGTTCTTGATAGAATACAATAGACTACAAGGTTTATATCAAAAACTGTAGTTAAATTCTTAAACAACGTTCAGATCAATAATAGCAGCGGAATGAGCAATCTATTAGAAGAATAATGCAGACTATAATGTCCACTCGCTTCTCTTTTTAGTAAAAATATCATCAACTTTTATTATCTGAAATACCATTAGTCAAAATAATACAACTTCACAGTTCCTGATCATAATCATGCAGATCAACAGTTCATATTTGCACTACGGGCCAAAGACATTTAATATAACACCAACGGTCATGATTATACCAGATTCAGCCTTTGGTAATAATCATACCAATCAACAGTTCATCTTTGCACTACGGGCCAAAGATATTCAATAAAGCACCAACGGTCATGATTATACCAGATTCAGCCTTTGGTCATAATCATACCAACCAACAGTTCATCTTTGCACTACGGGCCAAAGAGAACATTCACCACGTGCCATAAAAGACACCGAACAGATGTATCGCCTTTAACCTAGTATATCGCCTTTAACCTAACATTTGTGCAACAATTATATCGTATCTGTGCCCCCGGCCACAGATATTCACAACAACTTGATTCTTGAATATTAATATAAATAACAGTGATACGAATGATGAACAAAAGAAACAGGATAAACAATAAGTATCGAAAGTTTACTTTGTACAGATTCAAATAATATCCAAATTGTCAACATGATGTGGAGTGAAATTTAAAAATGTTATTCAAGATTCTCAGTTCAGAATAACGGTTACAGTTCAATAGAAAGATTCAGAAAATAGAAAGGTTCAGTTGAAATAATGAAGTTCAACTATTATGGAACATATAATATTTTCAGGAATTATAGAACCAATAGTTCCATAATAAGTTTCGATTCATGAGTATGAAAGAAAATAATATCCCTTACCGTAGCAAGTTCAAGAGTGTAAAAAAATGACATTTCTTACCGTAGTAAGTTTAAGAGTGAAAAAAAATGACATTTCTTACCGTAGTAAGTTTAAGAGTGAAAAAAAATGACATTTCTTACCTTAACACGTGACTGGATATTGATTTAAATGAGATTGATCAACCTATATATTTATAATAAAATTAGTAATTACAACATGTAAACTTCAAGGTGTATGATAACTCATATATTATGAACTATCAAAATTATATATATTTAACATAATTTTTGTAGTATAAAATACCAACTTTAAAATAGTTTTAAAAATAATATTCCAAAATAAATCTTCCAAAGAAAGCTTTTAAAAATGAATCTTCTCAAAGAAGAGTCTTCTAAAGGAAGATTTGTGAATACCGTGAAAAATAGGAATTTATAAAATTACTACTCTTTAATAAAAGACTTACTTGAAAAATTCCTGCACTCCTTTTGGCTTTCAAACACTCAAAATAGCCTTACTATTATCAGAGAAAACTCATAAAATTCTTATAGAAAATTTTTATGTTTTAGGTGTGATTTTTCTATTAAGCTGAGCAAGCTATTTATAGGAGAAAAGAGGTTACTATGCGTGGTAGGTGAACTAAAAAAAAAAATTCAGCAGAGGCTGCGCAAACGTTTTTAAAAATTTTCAATACTTGCACAGTAACTTTGCACAGTAACTTTAAAATTTTCAAAAAGTGAACAGTAATGAACAGTAACTTTTGTCGGCAGATGAACAGTAACTTCCCCCGAGATGAACAGTGACTTCCGTCAGTGAATAGTAACTTTTTCGGGAATGAATAGTAAATTCCGGGAGTGAATAGTAACTTTTGAAAAATAAAATTTTTTATTTTTCCTGTGGGTCCAACATATAAAATGAAATAATGCTACAACAATAATGTAATAAACACGTTACAGATTATTATTAATTTAATAATATAAATTACAGTATATTTGCAACTGTGACAATTATTAGGTTCAATAATTTTAAAAAAAAATAGTGCAGCAACAATTATTGAGTCAATGATATGAAATACAGTGTAATGACAATTATTGAATCAATAATGCAAAATACTGTGTAGCAACAATAATTGAATTGATAATATAAAATATTATGCAGTGACAATTATCGATGAAATGATGCGTAACAGTTACGGTGTCAATTATCAGAACAATAGTATGAGACACTGTGCAATACCGTGTGCTACTGTAGAGTACCGTGTGCTACAGAAAATACCATAAATTACCGTATGCTACTATTCTTTTATCACCGGTATTTTAACAGTTAACACCGTTGACTATTTTTATTTAAAAAGGTTACTTCTGTCGTTTTCTATATCCGACAATTATTTCGTTGTGGGGTCCACAAATAATTTGTTATTTCGGCGCCGTCGTACGGCCCGAATATTCCCCGACAAAACGAATATTCCCCGACAAAACGAATATTGTCCGTCAAAATAAAATTTTCACATAACATCCTTAACTTTCAATTTCGTCAATTTAACCACTTACTGTTTCATGAAAAATATATATGAAGAAAAATTAAATTTTATATTTCATAAAATTCGGGGTCTTACAACCTCCCCTCCTTATGAAATTTCGTCCCCGAAATTAACGTACCGGGCATTTCCAAGTTATCCTCCTGATTTCCAGATGCCATACTAAACTGTGGTCACAAAATAATTGTTAGTTCAAACAAACTGACTCATCACTTCCTGTTCCTACATTCAAATCGATTCGTTAGATAACAAAATCTAATTTAGGTAGGACACACTAGTGACGTATTCTATCCGTATCTCCCCTCCTAGTTTTAACCCCAGATCTCCATTAAAGACCATATCCCTAAGCTCTGATACCAACTGTGACGCCCCCAAATCTGAGCCCACACAGCCCAAACTTGAGTCGTCAAAAGACTACAACAAAATTATTACAACAAAGCACAACGTACAACAGTACAGTGTATAATAATACACAACTAAGTCTTCACTATTATTGCCACACTATTTTACAACATGTGAAGACTACGACAGCTATTCCTCAGACTCTCACTCCATTCCCCGGCTAGACCCTGTTACGTTTTCATCTCCTGTAATGGAACAAAAGAAAGGATGAGCTCAAATAGCCCAGTAAGAAATATCATGACTAAGATAATGACTAATCAATTATCATTAGCCTTCAACAGTTGAGTTCTTGATAGAATACAATAGACTACAAGGTTTATATCAAAAACTGTAGTTAAATTCTTAAACAACGTTCAGATCAATAATAGCAGCGGAATGAGCAATCTATTAGAAGAATAATGCAGACTATAATGTCCACTCGCTTCTCTTTTTAGTAAAAATATCATCAACTTTTATTATCTGAAATACCATTAGTCAAAATAATACAACTTCACAGTTCCTGATCATAATCATGCAGATCAACAGTTCATATTTGCACTACGGGCCAAAGACATTTAATATAACACCAACGGTCATGATTATACCAGATTCAGCCTTTGGTAATAATCATACCAATCAACAGTTCATCTTTGCACTACGGGCCAAAGATATTCAATAAAGCACCAACGGTCATGATTATACCAGATTCAGCCTTTGGTCATAATCATACCAACCAACAGTTCATCTTTGCACTACGGGCCAAAGAGAACATTCACCACGTGCCATAAAAGACACCGAACAGATGTATCGCCTTTAACCTAGTATATCGCCTTTAACCTATCATCTATTCAACAATTATATCACATCTGTGCCCCCGGCCACAGATATTCACAACAGCTTGATTCTTGATGATTAATACAAATAACAGTGATACAAATGATGAACAGAAGAACAAGATAAACAATAAGTATCAGAAGTTTACTTTGTGCAGATTCAAATAATGTCCAAATTGCCAACATGATGTGGAGTGAAATTTAAAAATGATATTCAAGATCCACAGTTCAGAATAACGGTTACAGTTCAATAGAAAGGTTCACGTAAATAGGAAGGTTCAGTTGAAATAATGAAGTTCAACTATTATGGAACATATAATATTTTCAGGAATTATAGAAGCAATAGTTCCATAATAAGTTTCGATTTAGGAGTATGAAAGAAAATAATATCCCTTACCGTAGCAGGTTTGATTAACAAAAGGTGAGGGAAATTAATATCCCTTACCATAGTAAGTTTGAATAATGGAAGATGAAAAAGATGGTATCCCTTATGAGTATAAAGGAAAATGATATCACTTACGAATATGGAATAAAAGTGTCATGTGATAATTCGTGTAGACAAATTATTTCCACACGAGACAAATAAAAAGGGTTATTCACCAACAGGCGATAATCCGCACCGTAAGGTTATTCCCATCAATTTGAATACGAATAGTTATTCACCAAACAGGCGATAATCCGCGCCGTAAGGTTATTCCCATCAATTGAATACGAAGAGTTATTCACCAAACAGGCGATAATCCGCACCGTAAGGTTATTCTCAAAGATTAATAAGGAATTAATACAAAAGGCTATTCACCAACAGGCGGTAAACCGCGCCGTAAGGTTATTCCCACAATTTAACACATGCAAATAAATGGCACAAGAAAGAAACGATATTATTTTCGAGAATCAAAGAATGATAATCCCTTCAAGTAAGAAAGAAAATAATATCCATTTATGATGATGAAAAGAGTGATACCCCTTACCGTAGTAAGTTAGAATACGAAAGAAGATGAAAGAATATGATATTCCTTACCACAGTGAATTTAAGAGTGTGAAAAGAATAATATTCCTTACCGTAGTAAGTTTAAGAGTATGAAAGAAAATGAAATTCCTTACCTTAACACGTGACTGGATATTGATTTAAATGAGGTTGATCAACCTATATATTTATAATAAAATTAGTAATTACAACATGTAAACTTCAAAGTGTATGATAACTCATATATTATGAACTATCAAAATTATATATATTTAACATAATTTTTGTAGTATAAAATACCAACTTTAAAATAGTTTTAAAAATAATATTCCAAAATAAATCTTCCAAAGAAAGCTTTTAAAAATGAATCTTCTCAAAGAAGAGTCTTTTAAAGGAAGATTTGTGAATACCGTGAAAAATAGGAATAACTTTCAATTACTACTCTTTAATAAAAGACTTACTTGAAAAATTCCTGCACTCCTTTTGGCTTTCAAACACTCAAAATAACCTTACTATTCTCAGAGAAAACTCATAAAATTCTTATAGAAAAATTTTATGTTTTAGGTGTGATTTTTCTATTCAGCTGAACATGCTATTTATAGGAGAAAAGAGGTTACTATGCGTGGTAGGTGAGCACTGGCGTGCTGCACGCCAGTGCTGAACATTTTCAGCACGCAGCCGCTGGCTGCTTTTCCTTCCTGCACATTTTTGTGCAAATTTTTTTCAAGTGGGTCCTACAGGGGCCCACATGTTACTATTCACGTTACTATTTCAAATAGTAAAATTAATAATTTTTTATTTTATTTTTATTTTATTTATTTATTTATTCTTCCTGTGGGTCCAACATATAAAATAATGCTACAACAATAATTCAACAATAATGTAATAAACACGTTACAGATTATTATTAATTTAATAATATAAATTACAGTATATTTGCTACTGTGACAATTATTAGATTCAATAATTTTAAAAACAGTGCAGCAACAATTATTGAGTCAATGATATGAAATATAGTGTAATGACAATTATTGAATCAATAATGCAAAATACTGTGTAACAACAATAATTGAATTGATAATATAAAATATTATGCAGTGACAATTATTGATGAAATGATGCGCAACAGTTACAGTGTCAATTATCAGACCAATAATATGAGACACTGTGCAATACCGTGTGCTACAGAAAAATACTATAAATTACCGTATGCTACTATTCTTTTATCACCGGTATTTTAACAATTAACACCTTTGACTATTTTTATTTAAAAAGGTTACTTCTGTCGTTTTCTATATCCGACAAATATTCCGTTGTGGGGTCCACCAATAATTAGTTATTTCGGCGCCGTCGTACGGCCCGAATATTCCCCGACAAAACGAATATTCCCCGACAAAACGAATATTGTCCGACAAAATAAAATTTACACATAACATCCTTAACTTTCAATTTCGTTAATTTAACCACTTACTGTTTCAGGAAAAATATATATGAAGAAAAATTAATTTTTATATTTCATAAAATTCGGGGTCTTACAATCAAGGTTAGGTTAATTAGCAATAACTTAGGTTAATTAGGTTTATTAATTCACCGATTAGTTTAACATATAGATTAGATTAATTTATAGTTTAATTAATCTTAATCCTAGTTAGGTTAAGTTTAATTACATGTTAATTAGGTTAAATGGTAATCTAGTTACCTTAACCTAGTTCAATTCCAACCGGATTAGTGTTAATCACCTAATTAGGTTAATTAGTTAGATAATTTAATTATTCTGTAACTAGGTTTAAGTCTAGATTAGGGTTCCTATTCCAGTTATCTTTAACCTAGTTCATTTCTAAGTATTCCAGTTGAATTGGTCTTTACTGATTTAAAAGTCAGATATTACGGAGTTTTGTTCCGAATAAACACTATTCTATAAAACGAAAAGTCAAAAAGACATTGCACGTTTTTCGGTGAATAGTATTTTTGATTTCTATTTCTCAGAAAATGGTTAGACGATCAAAAAGGCAAAAAAAATATTTTTCGTCTTTTCCCTATTTCGTCCTATACCCGACTCGCTTTTCGAGAAAAACTTTTATCGGCTATATTGTGTTTTCAAAGTAAGGGAAAGATGAATCCTGAAACAGAATGTCATTTCGACGTACACGTTTCGCTCAGGGGCTTAGGTTAGATTTCCTAGAGTTTAGACCCTAGGGTTTAGGGTTTAGGTTTTATCTTCTTTTCAGATTTTCAAAAAAAAACTTTTATGTTCCTTTTTCATGCTAAGGTTGTATACTTGAACCGAAACACATAAATAAATAATAACGAAGATTCCATAACATATATAAGATGTAATTCAAGCTTTATTTATTCACATAAAGTCGGATTACAACTCTCTCGGAAGTTCGGAATATTACATAATATGCCCTCAAGCCAATCACATTTGATGTGATAAGCATATACTTTGTAATCTTGTTCATTTATTAATAAAAGTATCAAGGCATTTCTTTATTCATGATTAATCAAATGGATAAACCCATAGTTTTCGAGCAATGCTTTTAGAACCATGATGATGATCATGCTAATGAGATCTAAATTCAAGATAGCTCAAAACTAAAATTGTTCCTAATCGTTGGATCACTAAAATGGGGATTAGTAGATCCGGATAGATTGGTACATACTATGCTTGCTCTTATGAAGAGGATGATTGATCTCATAATCATTTGTGTAGAGACACTAAAGCAAGTATGTAGGTGCTTATTAGAGAATAAGTTCACTGAACGTGACTCGCTCAAGGAACACCTAATGGAGTTTTACTCGTCTGTCAATAGGAGTTCCTTATGTGATAGTCGTACAAGTGATCCTTAGACTTGAGATCATCTTAGTATCTTGTGTGTACATCTTAGTATCTCGCGTTGAAAACAATGCGTACAA
Source organism: Hedera helix (assembly GCA_947179155.2). Classification (NCBI taxonomy): domain Eukaryota; kingdom Viridiplantae; phylum Streptophyta; class Magnoliopsida; order Apiales; family Araliaceae; genus Hedera; species Hedera helix. The sequence continues at coordinate 13,025,862 of OX359282.1, read as the reverse complement.
TGTAGGTAAGTCTTCATTTGAGGAAACTTGCTATTCGGTTCGTTATTTTCTCAAAATTTGCAAACAAATAGGTGATTAGAAGAAGTCATATTACTTCATTATACTTCGGTTAGCCTCAAAAGGAGCAATCCTATCGCTCTCGCATTGAAAACAATGCGTACAATGTACGCAAGTCTTCATTTGAGGAAAATTGTAACGCCCCCAAAATCCCCGCACTTTCGATGCGGCGGACCTTGTGCGTTAATTTCGTACATCTATCGACTTAACCAATGATCCCATAAACATAATTTTTGAAATAGTCTTATTTTAGACTATACATTAAAAGTTTCTCTTAACTTTGTCCCTGGATCTTAACTTGGTCTCAGTCTCATAAGTATACAAGTATCAACTTGAATTTCATCCGTATAAATGGATAAAACCATATATAACGGTCTAATTTTAACCTTAGGATTTAAATATTCTATAACTTTACATGTTTCAACATCCACGACATTAAATCATTAGGACGGCTCTTGGGAACAGAGAATCCTGCGGTGAATGTTTGTATCTTCACCCGTGATAAATGTTTGCATCTTTATCCGTGACAAATGGTTGTATCTTTGTCCGGTGCAAAATTCTCTTTCCGTATAGAACATTACCCAACTAGTTAAAACCCTCATTCGAAACATATTTGTTTATAGTGATATCTCTTCACATCAATAATCCTACTTATATGGTATTCAGAATAGTAATAACGAGTTATACCTGGGTCCGAGGAACCTTTGTAATGACCACGAATTTCATTAGTTATTGTAAATATAATTAATAAATATTTAGCAATGAATTTAAACTTTTTGCATTAATTAATCGTGCATTAGATAATTAAATAAATGTACTTATGTGCTTGTATATTTATTTAAAGGATTAAAGCGAGATATATAATTAATTAAAGCAAATCTAATTGGATTATATTTTAAATCCAAATAAGTTGATAAACTAGGTTAAAGATATTAACCTAGTAGCCCATGTAATTAATTTGATTAGTAGTTCATGTAATTAATTAAACAAGCCCAATGCTTGATTTAATTAAATGTAACCTAGAAATTTAATGTAAGTCCAATGTGTTATTTAAATTGAGCCCAAACAATTTAATTGAATGAGCCCAATATATTTAATCCTAGAGTCCAAAGTGGAGTCCAATAGGAAGTCAAAATTTGTCAAAATTGTTACATATATATATATATATATATATATATATATATATATATATATATGTATAATTAAAGTACAAAAATTAAATGAAAAATGGCTTGGAAAATCCCATTTTGTTGAATTTTTGAGGGTCCCACTTGGATTGCTTGATTTCCTAGATTGATTCTAAATCACTCCATGTCATAAGTTGCTCAACCACTCTAGTCAATCACCTAGTCAATCACCTAGTCATTCAATGCAATAGTAATTATAATTAAGCACTAATTTCACCAACATGGGTGAATTAGCAAGCTAATGAGGAGTTAGTTGATGGCTATAAATAGAATGCTCCACACTTGGTTCAAGTTTGTTAGCCATTTGCTAGACATTTCCTAGAGAACAGAGAGAGAGCCTTTGTGAGCTAAAAGAGAGAATACACATAAGTGTTGGGTGAAAAAGCTAGAGGAAACCTTGGTGGATGTCCAATAGCTACACAACATACTTCGGTAGAAGGAGAAGAAGAGCAACCAAAACCCAAAGGTTGAAAAGTGCTCTCAACTTCTTCTTATTTCATTTTTGTAGTCTAGAAAGCTTTTGATCGGTTAAAATCTATTTTTAACCGATCAAAACTCGTTTTGATGGTCTAGATGTATTTAACTATGTAATATATGTATATTCATAGCTCTATGTGTTTATAACATGTTTTGGTATGTGAGAAATGCATAAAAGTTGTAGAAATATTCATAACACGTTTTACCGGTAAAACCCTAACGATACATGTTATGTTTAGTGTGGTATTTTGCAATGTACAAATCGAAAATTGGATTTATATGGCTAGAAAGTTAGATCTATGAGTTTTAAAGAAAAACCCTTTTTGAACCTTTCACAAATATTGAATAACAAAGAAGTTATAGCTTTAACCACAAAAGATGTCGTTTTTAAACCCTAAGTGGTTCGATCCGTAAATTTTGTGTAAAACATTTTAAAAATGTAATTGAACCACGGAATATTGTAAAACAAGAAGTTACAAGGTTAACAAAACTGAGTTTGTGTCATTTGGACATATAGATCACATTTTATTCAAGTTTGAACTAATAAAACTATGGATTTGTGAAGTTAGTTTTCACCTTATTCTTTTGAGCAGTTTTTAGTCTTGTTACGTTTGGAAATTGGATTTGTTTTCTAAAGAGAAATTGTAGAGGGGGAAATTATGATGAGAATGGACTCAAGAATCACCTCAAAATGTTTTAAAATGAAGAAGTTATGGCTGTCGGAGCGTCGGAGCATCGGGCAGTCCTCAAATTAGGGTTTCAGAAAATTTGTACCACCGCCGCAGCGGTCAAACATTATGCTAAAAACCTGTTTTAGCCTTCCGGGTCGGGTCGGGTCGGGTCGGGTAGGGTCGGTCCGGGTCGGGTCCGGTCAGTCCGAGTTGAGTTTTTATTGAAAATTTTAGTTGAACTAAGTGTAAAATGAATGTATTTGTGTATTGAACCAATATATGGACTGAAGGTAATATGCCCTCAAGCCAATCACATTTGATGTGATAAGCATATACTTTGTAATCTTGTTCATTTATTAATAAAAGTATTAAGGCATTTCTTTATTCATGATTAATTTCTTGAATTAATCAAATGGATAAACCCATAGTTTTCGAGCAATGCTTTTAGAACCATGATGATGATCATGCTAATGAGATCTAAATTCAAGATAGCTCAAAACTAAAATTGTTCCTAATCGTTGGATCACTAAAATGGGGATTAGTAGATCCGGATAGATTGGTACATACTATGCTTGCTCTTATGAAGAGGATGATTGATCTCATAATCATTTGTGTAGAGACACTAAAGCAAGTATGTAGGTGCTTATTAGAGAATAAGTTCACTGAACGTGACTCGCTCAAGGAACACCTAATGGAGTTTTACTCGTCCGTCAATAGGAGTTCCTTATGTGATAGTCGTACAAGTGATCCTTAGACTTGAGATCATCTTAGTATCTTGTGTGTACTAAGTTATACTTTGACATATTCCTTAAGACCTATTGGTATATCAAAGGATATGATTGGGTATAATAAGGTACACATAGAGATAGTTGAATGATCAACAAAGGATCTACCACTTCCAGTAAAGGGAGAGAATGTCCTATGCGATTCAATAAGTGACAACTCATAAATCCCTGGCCAGGGTTGAATGGAATTAGAAAGGAGTTTCTAATTTACATTAACTAGAGTTGTGTATTTGTGAATTGAAATGCATATAATCAAATAAATAAGACTTGACAGAAATTCCGTGTCTTATATTTGATTGGGACGTTGTGTGGTAGAATGATTGAATTGTACGGTAACTATTTGCTGAAAGGTTCTTTTACGATTAAATGTTGAAATCTATATTATCTGGAAAGTCGACTAATCGCTAAGGGGGCTTACCCTTATTGTGGAATAATTATTTATTCTGAATTAAAGAGTTAATTCGTAATAAATGAATTAGAATTGTTCTAATTTATTTATTATACAACATGTTTAATATGGAGAACCTAAAGGGTCACACCGCAAAAGAGTAATATTTATTTTAGAAGTGGATGACATAATCGTAATAATAAATTAAGTATATATAATTTATACTATGGTGATAGAATAAATTAAATAGCTTAATATTTATAATTTAGTATTTTAGAAATACTAATTATAAATTAATAAGAGGAGTCTTATTATTATTATTATTATTACTATTATTATTATTACTACTAGTATTATTATTTAGTTCCTAAATGGTTTAGGAATTAATTAATAAGTAGTAATATTATTATTAAATAATTAAGTTCCTAAATAGTTTTGGAATTATAATTATAATAATAATTAATTAAGTTACTAAATGGTTTAGTAATTAATTAATAAGAAGTACTCTCATTATTAAATAATTAAGTTCCTAAATGGTTTAGGAATTGTAATTAATTAATTTAGTTCCTAATTAAATTGGGAATTAAATTAAAACCCTAATCCTAAATAGTTTAGGAGGGTTGAATAGATCTATAAATAAGAGGAGTCTTATCATAGATCAAGGTTACACACTCTTTCATTAGATTAGAGAAAGTACTCCATAATTCTCTAGATCTAAGAGTTAGAGAGAGAGAGAGAATTAGGGCTAGCCACCCATGGTTTGGAGAAACCAAGATCCATTTCTTTAATTCATAGATCTCTTGGTGGATCACCTCTAGAGGCTCAACACTTGGGGAGCTAACATTGATCCGTGGAATCTAATCGGTGAATTTGAAGAAGAACATGAAGGATTAAAGGGAGATGAACTTGTACCCGTGGAAGCTTGGTTCTACAAAGGTATAAATTCTTTTATCCTTCCTCAATTAATAATAGTCGCATAAGAAAGATCTGGGTTATTGGTTTGTACAAAAATTTTAAAATCTGATTTTTATTGCTTCCGTTGCGCTTATATAATTTGATTATATGTATGTCATATTTTTGCAAACCAACATGGACTATATTTAGAAATAATGGGTAGCAAAATGTTTAAAATAAAGGTTAAGGTAATCCCAATTAAAAGATTAACTATTGATATTGTTTAAAAATTATTACTAAAATATTATTAAATGATTAATAATATTAGTATATGATTAAAAAGATATTAAATGATGAATAACATTGTAATTGTGTAAAATATTATCAAATGAGTAATAATATTAGATGATTAATAAAATATTATTAAATGATTAATAATATTAGATGATTAATAAAATATTATTAAATGATTAATAATATTAGATAATGAATAAAATATTATTAAATGATTAATAATATTAGATACTTAATAAAATATTATTAAATAGTTAATAATATTAGATAATTAATAAAATATTATTAAATGTTTAATAATGTTAGATACTTAATAAAATATTATTAAATGATTAATAATATTAGATAATGATTAAAATATTATTAAATAATTAATAATATTAGTTAATCTTAGAAGATTTATAAGGTATTATTAAATGATGAATAATACTACAATGCTAATAAAATATTATTAAATTGTTAATAATATTAGATAACTGTTTGAACTATATTAAATAATTAATACAGGTTCTTTGTGTATAAAATATTATCAAGTAGTGATAATATTTTCTAAGTGTTTAAATACCCATAATTATTCAATTATGTGGTTCGTAAGAGTTATAAAGGTCATCATACTTACAAGTATATGATACTAATTTAAGATCAAACTGATTTAATTGTTAGGTCCGTTCAAGGATTGTTAAATTCAGTTGGTTAGCCGTAGACGACGCACGAGACAAGTTTTCTACCCCTTAACTTGTATTTATTGTTGCAATTATTATTCAACCTTAATTACATTGAACAATTCATTTATTGTTGCCCAAGTCTTCATTTGAGGAAACTTGCTATTCGGTTCGTTATTTTCTCAAAATTTGCAAATAAATAGGTGATTATGAGTCATATTACTTTGTAACACTTCTGTTATCCTCAAAAGGAGCAATCATGTGACTCTCGCATTGAAAACAATGTGTCAAACGTGCATAAGTCTTCATTAGAGGAAACTTGCTATTCAGTTCGTTATTTCCTCAAAATTTGCAAACAAATAGGTGATTAGGAGTCATATTACTTCGTTTTACACTTTGGTTATCCTCAAAAGGAGCAATCCTGTGACTCTCGCATTGAAAACAATGTGTCAAACGTGCGCAAGTCTTCATTTGAGGAAACTTGCTATTTGTTTCGTTATTTCCTCTAAATTTGCAAACAAATAGGTGATTATGAGTAATATTACTTCTTTATACTTCGGTTAGCCTCAAGAGGAGCAATCCTATCACTCTCCAATTGAAAATAATGCGTACAACGTAGGTAAGTCTTCATTTGAGGAAACTTGCTATTCGGTTCGTTATTTTCTCAAAATTTGAAAACAAATAGGTGATTAGGAGTCATATTACTTTGTAACACTTCTGTTATCCTCAAAAAGAGCAATCCTGTGACTCTCGCATTGAAAACAATGCGTCAAACGTGCATAAGTCTTCATTAGAGGAAACTTGCTATTTGGTTTGTTATTTCCTCAAAATTTGCAAACAAATAAGTGATTAGGAGTCATATTACTTCGTTTTACACTTCGGTTATCCTCAAAAGGAGCAATCCTGTGACTCTCGTATTGAAAACAATGTGTCAAACGTGCGCAAGTCTTCATTTGAGGAAACTTGCTATTTGTTTCGTTATTTCCTCAAAATTTGCAAACAAATAGGTGATTAGGAGCAATATTACTTCTTTATACTTCGGTTATCCTCAAGAGGAGCAATCCTATCACTCTCCAATTGAAAATAATGCGTACAACGTAGGTAAGTCTTCATTTGAGGAAACTTGCCATTCGGTTCGTTATTTTCTCAAAATTTGCAAACAAATAGGTGATTAGAAGAAGTCATATTACTTCGTTATACTTCGGTTAGCCTCAAAAAGAGAAATCCTATCGCTCTCGCATTGAAAACAATGCGTACAACGTACGCAAGTCTTCATTTTAGGAAAGTTGCTATTCAGTTCGTTATTTCCTCAAAATTAGCAAACAAATAGATGACTAGGAGTCATATTACTTCGTTATAATTCGGTTAGCCTAAAAAAAAGCAATCCTATCACTCACATTGAAAACAATGCGTACAACGTACGCAAATCTTCATTTGAGGAAACTTGCTATTCGTTTCCTTATTTCCTCAAAATTTGCAAACAAATAGGTGATTAGAAGAAGTCATATTACTTCGTTACACTTCGGTTATCCTCAAAATGAGCAATCCTATCAAGCTCAAATTGAAAACAATGCGTACAACGTACGCAAGTCTTCATTTGAGGAAACTTGCTATTCAGTTCGTTATTTCCTCAAAGTTTCCAAACAAATAGGTGACTAGGAGTCATATTACTTCGTTATAATTCAGTTAGCCTCATAAGAAGCAATCCTATCGCTCTCGCATTGAAAACAATACGTAGAACGTACGCAAGTCTTCATTTGAGGAAACATGCTATTCGGTTTGTTATTTCTTCAAAACTTGTAAACAAATAGGTGATTAGGAGTCATATTACTTCCTTACACTTCGGTTATCCTCAAAAGGAGCAATAATGTGACTCTCGCATTGAAAACAATGCGTCAAATGTGCACAAGTCTTCATTTGAGGAAACTTGCTATTTGTTTCTTTATTTCCTCTAAATTTGCAAACAAATAGGTGATTAGGAGTAATATTATTTCTTTATACTTCGGTTAGCCTCAAAAGGAGCAATCCTATCACTCTCGCATTGAAAACAATGCGTACAACGTAGGTAAGTCTTCATTTGAGGAAACTTGCTATTCGGTTCGTTATTTTCTCAATATTTGCAAACAAATAGGTGATTAGAAGAAGTCATATTACTTCGTTATACTTCGGTTAGCCTCAAAAGGAGCAATCCTATCACTCTCGCATTGAAAACAATGCGTACAACGTACGCAAATCTTCATTTGAGGAAAATTGCTATTCGGTTTGTTATTTCCCCAAAATTTGCAAACAAATAGGTGATTAGGAGTCATATTACTACGTTATACTTCGGTTAGTCTCAAAAGAAGCAATCCTAACACTCTCGTATTGAAAACAACGCATACAACGTACGCAAGTCTTCATTTGAGGAAACTCGCTATTCGGTTCTTTATTTCCTCAAAATTTGCGAACAAATAGGTGATTAGGAGTCATATTATTTTGTTACACTTCGGTTATCGTCAAAAGGAGCAATCCTATCAAACTCGCATTGAAAACAATGCGTCAAATGTGCACAAGTCTTTATTTGAGGAAACTTGCTATTCGGTTCGTTATTTTCTCAAAATTTGCAAACAAATAGGTGATTATTAGTCATATTACTTTGTTATACTTCGGTTAGTCTCAAAAGAAGCAATCCTATCACTCTCGTATTGAAAACAACGCGTACAACGTACGCAAGTCTTCATTTGAGGAAACTCGCTATTCGGTTCTTTATTTCCTCAAAATTTGCAAACAAATAGGTGATAATGAGTCATATTACTTCGTTACACTTCGGTTATCCTCAAAAGGAGCAATCCTATCAAACTCGCAATGAAAACAATGCGTACAACGTACGAAAATCTTCATTTGAGGAAACTTGCTAATCGATTCGTTATTTCCTCAAAATTAGCAAAAAATAGGTGATTAGGAGTCGTATTACTTCGTTACACTTCGGTTATCCTCAAAAGGAGCAATCCTGTGACTCTCGCATTGAAAACAATTCGTCAAACGTGCACAAGTTTTCATTTGAGGAAACTTGCTATTTGTTTCGTTATTTTCTCTAAATTTGCAAACAAATAGGTGATTAGGAGTAATATTACTTCGTTATACTTCGGTTAGCCTCAAAAGGAGCAATCCTATCACTCTCGTATTGAAAACAATGCGTGCAACGTAGGTAAGTCTTCATTTGAGGAAACTTGCATTTCGGTTCGTTATTTTCTCAGAATTTGCAAACAAATAGGTGATTAGAAGCAGTCATATTGCTTCGTTATACTTCGGTTAGCCTCAAAAGGAGCAATCTTATCGCTCTCGCATTGAAAACAATCCGTACAACGTACGCAAGTCTTCATTTTAGGAAACTTGCTATTCGGTTCGTTATTTCCTCAAAATTTGCAAACAAATAGATGACTAGGAGTCATATTACTTCTTTATACTTCGGTTTGCCTCAAAAGAAGCAATCCTACCACTCTCGCATTGAAAACAATGCGCACAACGTACGAGAGTCTTCATTTGAGGAAACTTGCTATTCGGTTCGTTATTTCCTCAAAATTTGCAAACAGATAGGTGATTAGGAGTCATATTACTTCGTTATACTTCGGTTAGCCTCAAAAGAAGCAGTCCTATCACTTTCGCATTGAAAACAATGCGTACAACGTATGCAAGTCTTCATTTGAGGATACTTGCAATTCGGTTCGTTATTTCCTCAAAATTTGCAAACAAATAGGTGATTTGGAGTCATATTACTTCGTTACACTTCGGTTATCCTCAAAAGGAGCAATACTGTGCCTCTCGCATTGAAAACAATGTGTCAAACGCGCACAAGTCTTCATTTGAGGAAACTTGCTATTTGTTTCGTTATTTCCTCTAAATTTGCAAATAAATAGGTGATTAGGAGTAATATTGCTTCGTTATACTTCGGTTAGCCTCAAAAGGAGCAATCCTATCACCCTCGCATTGAAAACAATGCGTACAATATAGGTAAGTGTAATATCCTGAATTTTTATAGCACTTATAAATATGATATTAAATGACTAAAGTAATTGTAAAGTTAATTTCGAGGACGAAATTCCTGTAAGTTGGGTTGAATGTAATATCCCAAATATTTCAAAAGTGATCTAACAAGATTTAAGCAAGGTTGTCAATTCAAAACCTAAGATTGATTGCTCAAGCATACCTTGAGCTATCTTAAAGAATATATACGACTCGAAACTACGATCGTATACAACTAAGAGGTTAAATTCTTTAACCTAAACTATGTATTATGTGATTAGTAAAGCTTGAATTGAGCTTTTAAATGTGATATATGAATTATCTATGTGTAGAATTTTGTGTTTTGGTTTGAGTAGTTAACCTTAACAATTATTAAAAATCAGAAGTCAATTTAGGGCAAAAACCTAAATTGGAAAAAGAGTTAAAACCTAAACCCTAACCCTAGGGTTTAAACCCTAGGAAATAACCTAGGCCCTTGAGCAAAATGTGAAGGTCAAATTGACATTCCGTTTCAAGATTCATCCTTCCCACGATTTGAAAACACGTAACAGTCAATAAAAGTGTTTCTCGAAAAATGTGTAAAAAATACTATTCACGAAAAACGTTTTTCATTCGTTTGATCGTTTCTTTCATCTGTAGGACTTCTTGTATTTCACGACATAGTGATAATATGAGGTTTAGATGCCAGGGAATCAATAAAATTTTCTTGGGAAAAAGACGAAAAAGACACGATTTACGAGAAAACGTTTGTCGTCTTTTTGAACGTTCTTTTCAACGTTTGGACTTTTTCTATTTCACGATATAGCATTTATACGGGGAATAGATACCAGGGAACCACTGATATTTTTCCATAAATAAAACGTAAATCGCTCTTCAAACGAAAACGCTTTCCGTTTTTGATCAAACCGTTGATGGATACAGTGTTTGTATGCAACACCGGTGCGTAATAAGCAATAAAATATTTTCTCGAAAAGTGTGTCGGGAATAAGACGAAATAGGGAAAAGACAAAAATAAATATTATTTTTGACTTTTTGGTCTTCTAACCATTTTCTGAGAAATGGTCGTCAAAAACACTATTCACCAAAAAACGTGCCAAGTCTTTTGGACTTTTCACTTTACAGAAAAGTGTTCATTCGGAACAAAACTCAGTAATATCAAAATTTTAAATCAGTAGAAGTTAACCAAATTAGTTGGAATCAGACTGTTATATAATTAACTGCTAATTCATCCGTATTGTTTTCATCAAACGGATCATGAGATAGGTTAACATTAAATTTGAATAATCAAATTTATCAGATTAATACCTAATTATATTATTCAATCATAATTAGTGTCTAGAATGAAAGAAATTTATCAATCGCGTCGCCCGGTAGGTGTATTTGAGAAAAATACACGGAAGGTTATCCGAGATTAATTCAAGAAAAACTTTGAGGGTCAGACGAGACATCATATTAATACTATATGATGTATTTTATGAATAAAATATGTATAAGTAATTAAAACTTATATTACTAATGCGAAATATTTTAAATTAATCGTACGCGATTTATCCGATATGCTGAAAACGGAAGAAAGAGTGGGCAAGAGTGTGGCTGGCACATGCTGGCGCATGCCTGGCACACGCTGGCACACGCTGGCACACGCCTGGCACACGCTGGCACACGCCTGACACACTCTAGATATTATTTTAGTTTTATTAATTAAATAATGTGCGAAAAGACTAAAATGCCCTTGGTCTTTTTAACTAATGACCAAATTACCCCGACCTTTGATTTTCCTATAAATAGGAAGCTAAACTCATTCATTTCTTCATCTTTTTCCAAAGCTTTTGCAAGAGCAAAATTACTCTCTATATCTATTACTCCTAGTTATAATTCATGTATTGGAAATTGCAAAGAAATAGTTAAAGCTTGCAATAACAAAAGGTACGATTCTTAGTTATTGTAATGTTTATTTTTTATCGATGAGGCTCAAGAACATAAGTCGTAGCCATGTACGATTTTTCGTTCTGCGTGTTCCTTATGACTTGAGCAAGTCGTTGTTATGTCAAATTTCATTTCATAGTTTAAAGTTCAAGAACATACGTCGTATCCATGTACGGTTTATCCGTTCTCCGTGTTCTTCGTATGTTCTGGAGTATTATTATAAATTGTTATAATTAAGTAAACAAGTCGTTATAATGACCAAATTTTGTCAATTATAAAATGTTATAATCACATATGTAAGCAGTTATAATGCTCAAATTATTTCAAGTATGAAATCCAAAAGCTCAAGAACATAAGTCGTTACCATGTACGATTTTTCGTTCTTCGTGTTCTTCGTGTGTTCTTGAGCAAAAGTCATAATTTCTACATAAGTAGGTTTATGATTTGGTAATTTAGTGTTATGGGATGATGAAACATGATGGCCTTGCTAAATAATGCTTGTGGCATCAAGTTTTAGTAGTCGAAACGAAGAACGATGAAACTTTGTTCTTCGTGTTCTTCGATTCGTTCTTCGTGTTCTTGAGAAAAAGTCATGAAATCTTATATAAGTAGGTTTATGATTTTGTTATTTTTATGTTATGAAGTGATACAGAGTGTTAGAACATGTTATCTTAGCAAATTAATGCTTGAGGTATCATGTTTTACCAATCGGATCAAAGAAAGTTAGGTCTAATATAGTCGCAGAATATTTTTGCAAATTTCCGAAAATTTAAAGTCTGAATATGCCTTAGTAACCTAAATGAAAGTTGTAGATCATGAAATTCTAAGCAATTTAGACTCAAGAATCACTTCAAAATGTTTTCGTACGACAAAGTTATGGCTGTCGCAGTAAAAGAGGTCAAAGTTGAATTTTTAAGGGGCATTCGGATTTTAGGGCTTAAAAATGAGTTTTTGAGTTAGCCAATTTTTCAATTAATTCCACCTATGGAAATAGTCTAATTAAGTTATTCTAAGACTTATTCAAAAGAAAATTTTGATAAACTAACATTCGGGGTCGCGTAACCCTTTTTGTAGGCGTTTAACGATTTCCCGGGAAAACCCTAAAACGGTTTCAAGGCAAGTCTTCTAACTCTTGCTATGTGCTACTTGTGTAGTATTGTTAAAATCTTAAATGAGATGTGTAATGTCATGTTATTATGCAATAGATGATATGTGAAGTCTTTAACTGATGTTTACAAGCCTTCTAACTGTTATGTTTTATGTTTACGATTTAAGAACATGATTTATACACTTTGTGTGTCAATGTGATATAAATTGTTGGAACGTGAGTTATATGTGATATTAAATGGAGAATTATGTTCAGTCAATGCATGTTAAAAGTTTATATGAAAGCATAAACTGCGTATGTGCTGTATGTTAGACTTGCTAAGCCGTCGTGCTCATTCTTGCGAATAAAACCTTATTTGCAGATTAAAGATGAACGTTAAGAAGATCATGAACTTAAAGATGCAGCATAGATTAGGTTTTCATGTAAATTGATTGTATTTGTATATGTCATAATGACTGTTGTAATACGAACAAACAAACATGTAACCGAATATTGAATGAATGATATAAATAATTATCATCAGAATGTTGTTATGTCTTTATTTTGATATAACCTAGAATTGTTAAAATTTAACATAGTATTGATAATGATCTATTTATCTGGATGAGGATCGGTAAATAACTTGTGAGTGCTGTACATCTGAGACAGAACTAAGCGATGTTGACTGGTCAAATCCATCGTTAAGGTTCCTCGGACCCAGGTATAACTCGTTATTACTATTCTGAATACCATATAAGTAGGATTATTGATATGAAGAGATATCTTTGTATATTGATACTTGTAGTACGAATGAGACCGTTACAAGTGGACGTATATAGAATATTTAAATCCTAAGGTTAAAATTAAACCGTTATATATGGTTTTATCCATTTATACGGATGAAATACAAGTGGATACTTGTATACTTATGAGACTGAGATCAAGCTAAGATCTAGGGACAATGTTAAGAGAAATTGTTAATGTGTAGTCTAAAATAAGACTATTTCAACCAATATGATTATGGGATCATTGGTTAAGTCGATAGATGTATGAAATTAACGCACAAGGTCCGCCGCATCGAAAGCGCGGGGATTTTGGGGGGCGTTACAGTAAGTCTTCATTTGAGAAAAGTTGCTATTCGGTTCGTTATTTCCTCAAAATTTGCAAACAAATAGGTGATTAGAAGTCATATTACTTCGTTATACTTCGGTTAGCCTCAAAAGGAGCAATCCTATCACTCTCGCGTTGAAAACAATGCGTACAACGTACACAAGTCTTCATTTTAGGAAACTTGCTATTCGGTTCGTTATTTCCTCAACATTTGCAAACAAATAGGTGATTAGGAGTCATATTACTTCGTTACACTTCGGTTATCCTCAAAAGGAGCAATCTTGTGACTCTCGCATTGAAAAAAATGTGTCAAACGCGCACAAGTCTTCATTTGAGGAAACTTGCTATTTGTTTCGTTATTTCCTCTAAATTTGCAAACAAATAGGTGATTAGGAGTAATATTACTTCGTTATACTTCGGTTAGCCTCAAAAAGAGCAATCCTATCACTCTCGCATTGAAAATAATGCGTACAACGTAGGTAAGTCTTCATTTGAGGAAACTTGCTATTCGGTTCGTTATTTCCTCAAAATTTGCAAACAAATAGGTGATTAGGAGTCATATTACTTCGTTATATTTCGGTTAGCCTCAAAACGAGCAATCCTGTCACTCTCGCATTGAAAACAATGCGTACAACGTAGGTAGGTCTTCATTTGAGGAAACTGGCTATTCGGTTCGTTATTTCCTCAAAATTTGCAGACAAATAGGTGATTAGGAGTCATATTACTTTGTTATACTTCGGTTAGCGTCAAAAGAAGCAATCCTATCACTCTCGCATTAAAAACAATGCGTACAACGTACACAAGTCTTCATTTGACGAAACTTGCTATTCGGTTTGTTATTTCCTAAAAATTTGCAAATAAATAGGTGATTAGGAGTCATCTTACTTCGTTACACTTCGGTTTTCCTCAGAAGGAGCAATCCTGTGAATCTCCCAATGAAAACAATGCGTACAACGGACGCAAGTCTTCATTTGAGGAAAGTTGTTATTCGGTTCGTTATTTCCTCAAAATTTACAAACAAATAGGTGATTTGGAGTCATATTACTTCGTTATACTTCGGTTAGCCTCAAAAGGAGCAATCCTATAACTCTCGCATTGAAAACAATGCGTACAATGTACGCAAGTCTTCATTTGAGGATACTTGCTATTCGGTTCGTTATTTTCTCAAAATTTGGAAACAAATAGATGATTAAGAGTCATATTACTTCCTTATACTTCGGTTAGCCTCAAAAGAAGCAATCCTATCACTCTCGCATTGAAAACAATGCGTACAACGTACGCAAGTCTTCATTTGAAGAAACTTGCTACTCGGTTCGTTATTTTCTCAAAATTTGCAAACAAATAGGTGATTAAGAGTCATATTACTTCCTTATACCTCAGTTAGCCTCAAAAGAAGCAATCCTATCACTCTCGCGTTGAAAAAAATGCGCACAACATACGCAAGTCTTCATTTGAGGAAACTTGCTATTCGGTTCGTTATTTCCTCAAAATTTGCAAACAAATAGGTGATTAGGAGTCATATTACTTCGTTACACTTCGGTTATCCTCAAAAGAAGTAATCCTGTGACTCTTGCATTGAAAACAATGCGTCAAACGCACACAAGTCTTCATTTGGGGAAACTTGCCATTTGTTTCGTTATTTCCTCTAAATTTGCAAACAAATAGGTGATTAAGAGTCATATTACTTTGTTATACTTCGGTTAGCCTCAAAAAGAGCAATCCTATCACTCTCGCGTTGGAAACATTGCGTACAACGTACGCAAGTCTTCATTTGAGAAAACTTGTTATTCGGTTCGTTATTTCCTCTAAATTTGCAAACAAATAGGTGATTAGGAGTCATATTACTTCGTTATATTTCGGTTAGCCTCAAAACGAGCAATCTTATCACTCTCTCATTGAAAACAATGCGTACAACGTACACAAGTCTTTATTTGAGGAAACTTGCTATTCGGTTCGTTATTTCCTCAAAATTTGCAAACAAATAGGTGATTAGGAGTCATATTACTTCGTTATACTTCGGTTAGCCTCAAAACGAGCAATCATGTCACTCTCGCATTGAAAATAATGCGCAGAACGTAGGTAGGTCTTCATTTGAGGAAACTGGCTATTCGGTTCGTTATTTCCTCAAAATTTGCAGACAAATAGGTGATTATGAGTCATATTATTTTGTTATACTTCGGTTAGCGTCAAAAGAAGCAATCCTATCACTCTCGCGTTGAAAACAATGCGTACAACGTACGCAAGTCTTCATTTGAGTAAACTTGCTATTCGGTTCGTTATTTCCTCAAAATTTACAAACAAATAGGTGATTAGGAGTCATATTACTTCGTTATACTTCGGTTAGCCTCAAAACGAGCAATCATGTCACTCTCGCATTGAAAATAATGCGCACAACATAGGTAGGTCTTCATTTGAGGAAACTGGCTATTCGGTTCGTTATTTCCTCAAAATTTGCAGACAAATAGGTGATTATGAGTCATATTATTTTGTTATACTTCGGTTAGCGTCAAAAGAAGCAATCCTATCACTCTCGCGTTGAAAACAATGCGTACAACGTACGCAAGTCTTCATTTGAGGAAACTTGCTATTCGGTTCGTTATTTCTTCAAAATTTATAAACAAATAGGTGATTAGGAGTCATATTACTTCGTTATACTTCGGTTAGCCTCAAAACGAGCAATCATGTCACTCTCGCATTGAAAATAATGCGCACAACATAGGTAGGTCTTCATTTGAGGAAACTGGCTATTCGGTTCGTTATTTCCTCAAAATTTGCAGACAAATAGGTGATTATGAGTCATATTATTTTGTTATACTTCGGTTAGCGTCAAAAGAAGCAATCCTATCACTCTCGCATTGAAAACAATGCGTACAACGTACGCAAGTCTTCATTTGAGGAAACTTGCTATTCGGTTCGTTATTTCCTCAAAATTTACAAACAAATAGGTGTTTAGGAGTCATATTACTTCGTTACACTTCGGTTTTCCTTAAAAGGAGCAATCCTGTGACTTTTGCATTGAAAACAATGCGTACAACGGACGCAAGTCTTCATTTGAGGAAAGTTGCTATTCGGTTCGTTATTTCCGCAAAATTTGCAAACAAATAGGTGATTAGGAGTCATATTACTTCGTTATACTTCGGTTAGCCTCAAAAGGAGCAATCCTATCACTCTCGCATTAAAAACAATGCGTACAACGTATGCAAGTCTTCATTTGAGGAAATTTGTTATTCGGTTCGTTATTTCATCAAAATTTGCAAACAAATAGGTGATTAAGAGTCATTTTACTTCGTTCTACTTCGGTTAACCTCAAAAGAAGCAATCCTACCACTCTCGTATTGAAAACAATGCGTACAACGTACGCAAGTCTTCATTTGAGGAAACTTGCTATTCGGTTCGTTATTTTCTCAAAATTTGGAAACAAATAGGTGATTAAGAGTCATATTACTTCCTTATACTTCGGTTAGCCTCAAAAGAAGCAGTGCTATCACTCTCGCATTGAAAACAATGCGTACAACGTACGCAAGTCTTCATTTAAGGAAACTTGCTATTCGGTTCGTTATTTTCTCAAAATTTGCAAACAAATAGGTGATTAAGAGTCATATTACTTCCTTATACCTCAGTTAGCCTAAAAAAAAGCAATGCTATCACTCTCGCATTGAAAACAATGCGTACAACGTACGCAAGTCTTCATTTGAGGAAACTTGCTATTCGGTTCGTTATTTTCTCAAAATTTGCAAACAAATAGGAGATTAAGAGTCATATTACTTCCTTATACTTCGGTTAGCCTCAAAACGAGAAATCCTGTCACTCTCTTATTGAAAACAATGCGTACAACGTAGGTAGGTCTTCATTTGAGGAAACTGGCTATTCGGTTCGTTATTTCCTCAAAATTTGCAGACAAATAGGTGATTAGGGGTCATATTACTTTGTTATACTTCGGTTAGCGTCAAAAGAAGCAATCCTATCACTCTCGCTTTGAAAATAATGCGTACAACGTACACAAGTCTTCATTTGAGAAAACTTGCTATTCGGTTCGTTATTTCTCAATATTTGCAAACAAATAGGTGATTAGGAGTCATATTACTTCGTTACACTTTGGTTTTCCTCAAAAGGAGCAATCCTGTGACTCTCGCATTGAAAGCAATGCGTACAACGGACGCAAGTCTTCATTTGAGGAAAGTTGCTATTCGGTTCGTTATTTCCTCAAAATTTGCAAACAAATAGGTGATTAGGAGTCATATTACTTCGCTATACTTCGGTTAGCCTCAAAAGGACCAATCCTATCACTCTCGCATTGAAAACAATGCGTACAACGTACGCAAGTCTTCATTTAAGGAAATTTGCTATTCGGTTCGTTATTTCATCAAAATTTACAAACAAATAGGTGATTATGAGTCATATTACATCGTTATACTTCGGTTAGCCTCAAAAGAAGCAATCCTACCACTCTCGTATTGAAAACAATGCGTACAACGTACGCAAGTCTTCATTTGAGGAAACTTGCTAGCTATTCGGTTCGTTATTTTCTCAAAATTTGGAAACAAATAGGTGATTAAGAGTCATATTACTTCCTTATACTTCGCTTAGCCCCAAAAGAAGCAATCCTATCACTCTCGCATTGAAAGCAATGCGTACAACGTACGCAAGTCTTCATTTGAGGAAACTTGCGATTCGGTTCGTTATTTTCTCAAAATTTGCAAACAAATAGGTGATTAAGAGTCATATTACTTCCTTATACCTCAGTTAGCCTCAAAAGAAGCAATCCTATCACTCACGCGTTGAAAACAATGCGTACAACATACGCAAGTCTGCATTTGAGGAAACTTGCTATTCAGTTCCTTATTTCCTCAAAATTTGCAAACATATAGGTGATTAGGAGTCATATTACTACGTTACACTTCGGTTATCCTCAAAAGGAGTAATTCTATCACTCTCGCATTGAAAACAATGCGTACAACGTACACAAGTCTTCATTTAAGGAAACTTGTTGTTCGGTTCGTTATTTCCTCAAAATTTGCAAACAAATAAGTGATTAGGAATCATATTACTTCGTTATACTTCGGTTAGCCTCAAAACGAGCAATCCTGTCACTCTCGCACTGAAAACAATGCGTACAACGTAGGTAGGTCTTCATTTGAGGAAACTGGCTATTCGGTTCGTTATTTCCTTAAAATTTGCAGACAAATAGGTGATTAGGAGTCATATTACTTTGTTATACTTCGATTAGCGTCAAAAGAAGCAATCCTATCACTCTCGTATTAAAAACAATGCGTACAACGTACGCAAGTCTTCATTTGACGAAACTTGCTATTCGGTTTGTTATTTCCTCAAAATTTGCAAACAAATAGGTGATTAGGAGTCATATTACTTCGTTACACTTCGATTTTCCTCAAAAGGAGCAATCTTGTGACTCTCGCATTGAAAACAATGCGTACAACGGACGCAAGTCTTCATTTGAGGAAAGTTGCTATTCGGGTCGTTATTTCCTCAAAATTTGCAAACAAATAGGTGATTAGGAGTCATATTACTTCATTATACTTCGGTTAGCCTCAAAACGAGCAATCCTGTCACTCTCGTATTGAAAACAATGCGTACAACGTAGGTGGGTCTTCATTTGAGAAAACTGCCTATTCGGTTCATTATTTCCTCAAAATTTGCAGACAAAATAGGTGATTAGGAGTCATATTACTTTGTTATACTTCGGTTAGCGTCAAAAGAAGCAATGCTATCACTCTCGCATTGAAAACAATGCGTACAACGTACGCAAGTCTTCATTTGAGGAAACTTGCTATTCGGTTCGTTATTTCCTCAAAATTTGCAAACAAATAGGTGATTAGGAGTCATACTACTTCGTTACACTTCGATTTTCGTGAAAAGGAGCAATCCTGTGACTCTCGCATTGAAAACAATGCGTACAACGGACGCAAGTCTTCATTTGAGGAAAGTTGCTATTCGGCTCGTTTTTTTCTCAAAATTTGCAAACAAATAGGTGATTAAGAGTCATATTACTTTCTTATACCTCAGTTAGCCTCAAAAGAAGCAATCCTATCACTCTCACATTCAAAACAATGCGTACAACGTACGCAAGTCTTTATTTGAGGAAACTTGCTATTCGGTTCGTTATTTCCTCAAAATTTGCAAACAGATAAGTGATTAGGAGTCATATTACTTTTGCTTACTTTGGTTAGTCTCAAAAGAAGCAATCCTATCACTCTCGCATTGAAAACAATGCGTACAACGTACGCAAGTCTTCATATGAGGAAACTTGATATTGGGTTCGTTATTTCCTTAAAATTTGCAACCAATTAGGTGATTAGGAGTCATATTACTTCGTTACACTTTGGTTATCCTCAAAAGGAGCAATCCTATCAAACAAGCATTGAAAACAATGCATACAACGTACGCAAGTCTTCATTTGAGGAAACTTGCTATTCGGTTCGTTATTTCCTCAGAATTTGCAAACAAATAGGTGATTATGAGTCATATTACTTCGTTACACTTCGGTTATCCTCAAAAGGAGCAATCTTATCAAACTCGTATTGAACACAATGCGTACAACGTACGCAAGTCTTCATTTGAGGAAACTTGCTATTCGATTCGTTATTTCCTCAAAATTTGCAAACCAATAAGTGAGTAGGAGTCATATTACTTCGTTATACTTCGGTTAGCCTCAAAAGAAGCAATCCTATCACTCTCGCATTGAAAACAATACGTACAACGTGCGCAAGTCTTCATTTGAGGAACTTGCCATTCGGTTCGTTATTTTCTCTAAATTTGTAAATAAATAGGTGATTAAGAGTCATATTACTTCGTTATACTTCGGTTAGCGTCAAAAGAAGCAATCCTATCACTCTCGCATTGAAAACAATACGTAGAAAGTACGCAAGTCTTCATTTGAGGAAACTTGTTATTCAGTTCGTTATTTCCTCAAAATTTGCAAATAGATAGGTGATTAGGAGTCATATTACTTCGTTATACTTTGGTTAGTCTCAAAAGAAGCAATCCTATCACTATCGCATTGAAAACAATGCGTAAAACATACGCAAGTCTTCATTTGAGGAAACTTGCTATTCGGTTCGTTATTTCCTCAAAATTTGCAAACAAATAGGTGATTAGGAGTGATATTACTTCGCTACACTTCGGTTATCCTCAAAAGCAACAATCCTGTGACTTTCGCATTGAAAAGAATGCGTCAAAGGCGCACAAGTCCTCATTTGAGGAAACTTGCTATTTCTTTCGTTATTTTCTCTAAATTTGCAAACAAATAGGTGATTACGAGTCATATTACTTCGTTATACTTCGGTTAGCCTCAAAAGGAGCAATTCTATCACTCTCGCATTGAAAACAATGCGTACAACGCGCGCAATTCTTCATTTAAGGAAACTTGCTATTCGGTACGTTATTTCCACAAAATTTGCAAACAAATAGGTGATTAAGAGTCATATTACTTCGTTATACTTCGGTTAGCCTCAAAAGAAGCAATCCTATCACTCTCGCATTGAAAACAACGCGTACAACGTACGCAAGTCTTCATTTGAGGAGACTTGCTATTCGGTTCGTTATTTCCACAAAATTTGCAAACAGATACGTGATTAGGAGTCATATTACTTCGTTCTACTTCGGTTAGTCTCAAAAGAGGCAATGCTATCACTCTCGCATTGAAAACAATGCGTATAACGTACGCAAGTCTTTATTTGAGGAAACTTGCAATTCGGTTCATTATTTCCCCAAAATTTGCAAACAAATAGGTGACTAGGAGTCATATTACTTCGTTACACTTCGGTTATCCTCAAAAGGAGCAATCCTATCAAACTCGCATTGAAAACAATGCGTACTACGTACGCAAGTCTTCATTTAAGGAAACTTGCTATTCAGTTCGCTATTTCCTCAAAATTTGCAAACAAATAGGTGATTTAGATTCATATTACTTCGTTACACTTCGGTTATCCTCAAAAGGAACAATCCTATCAAACTCGCATTGAAAACAATGCGTACAATGTACGCAAGTCTTCATTTGAGGAAACTTGCTATTCGGCTCCTTATTTCCTCAAAATTTGCAAACAAATACGTGATTATGAGTCATATTACTTAGTTATAATTCGGTTTGCCTCAAAAGGAGCAATCATATCACTCTCGCATTGAAAACGATGCGTACAACTTAGGCAAGTCTTCATTTGAGTAAACTTGCTATTCAGTTAGTTATTTCCTCAATATTTGCAAACAAATAGGTGATTATGAGTCATATTACTTCGTTATACTTCGGTTAGCCTCAAATGAAGCAGTCCTCTCACTCTCGCACTGAAAATAATGCGTACAACGTACGCAAGTCTTCATTTGAGGAAACTTGCTATTCGGTTCGTTATTTCCTCAAAATTTGCAAACAAAAGGTAATTAGTAGTCATATTACTTCGTTACACTTCGGTTATCCTCAAAAGGAGCAATCCTGTGACTCTCGCATTGAAAACATTGCGTACAACATATGCAATTCTTCATTTGAGGAAACTTGTTATTCAGTTCGTTATTTCCTCAAAATTTACAAACAAATAGGTGATTAGGAGTCATATTACCTCGTTACACTTCGGTTATCCTCAAAAGGAGCAATCCTGTGACTCTCGCATTGAAAATAATGCGTCAAACGCACACAAGTCTTCATTTGAGGAAACTTAACATTTGTTTCGTTATTTCCTCTAAATTTGCAAACAAATAGGTGATTAGAAGTCATATTACTTTGTTATACTTCGATTATTCTCAAAAGGAGCAATCTTATCACTCTCGCATCGAAAACTATGCGTACAACGTACGCAAGTCTTCATTTGAGGAAACTTGTTATTCAGTTCGTTATTTCCTCAAAATTTGCAAACAAATAGGTGACTAACAGTCATTTTACTTCGTTATACTTCG
Organism: Hedera helix; assembly: GCA_947179155.2. Classification (NCBI taxonomy): domain Eukaryota; kingdom Viridiplantae; phylum Streptophyta; class Magnoliopsida; order Apiales; family Araliaceae; genus Hedera; species Hedera helix. Next base: position 13,003,421 of record OX359282.1, on the reverse strand, counting down.
GTTAGCCTCAAAAGAAGCAATCCTATCACTCTCGCATTGAAAATAATGCGTACAACGTAGGCAAGTCTTCATTTAAGGAAACTTGCTATTCAGTTCGTTATTTCCTCAATATTTGCAAACAAATAGGTGATTAGGAGTCATATTACTTCGTTATACTTCGGTTAGCCTCAAATGAAGCAGTCCTCTCACTCTCGCACTGAAAATAATGCGTACAACGTACGCAAGTCTTCATTTGAGGAAACTTGCTATTCGGTTCGTTATTTCCTCAAAATTTGCAAACAAATAGGTGATTAGCAGTCATTTTACTCCGTTACACTTCGGTTATCCTAAAAAGGAGCAATCCAGTGACTCTCGCATTGAAAACAATGCGTAGAACATACGCAAGTCTTCATTTGAGGAAACTTGCTATTTGGGTCATTATTTCCTCAAAATTTGCAAACAAATAGGTGATTAGGAGTCATAGTACTTCGTTATGCTTCGGCTAGCCTCAAAAGGAGCAATCCTATCACTCTCGCATTGAAAACAATGCGTACAACGTACGCAAGTCTTCATTTTAGGAAACTTGTTATTCGGTTCGTTATTTTCTCAAAATTTGCAAACAAATAGGTGATTAGGAGTCATATTACTTCGTTACACTTCGGTTATCCTCAAAAGGAGCTATCCTATCAAACTCGCATTGAAAACAATGCGTACCACGTACGTAAGTCTTCATTTGAGGAAACTTGCTATTCGGTTCGCTATTTCCACAAAATTCGCAAACAAATAGGTGATTTAGAGTCATATTACTTCATTACACTTCGGTGTTCTCAAAAGGAGCAATCCTATCAAACTCGCATTGAAAACAATGCGTACAATATACGCAAGTCTTCATTTGAGGAAAATTGCTATTCGGTTCATTATTTCCTCAAAATTTGCAAACAAATACGTGATTAGGAGTCATATTACTTCGTTATACTTCGGTTAGCCTCAAAAGGAGCAATCATATCACTCTCGCATTGAAAATAATGCGTACAAAGTATGCAAGTCTTTATTTGAGGAAACTTGCTATTCGGTTCGTTATTTTCTTAAAATTTGCAAACAAATAGGTGATTAAGAGTCATATTACTTCGTTATACTTCGGTTAGCCTCAAAAGGAGAAATCCTATCACTCTCGCATAAAAAACAATGCGTATAACGTACGTAAGTCTTCATTTGGGGAAACTTGCTTTTCGGTACGTTATTTCCTCAAAATTTGCAAACAAATAGGTGATTATGAGTCATACTACTTCGTTATACTTCGGTTAGCCTCAAGAGGAGCAATCCTATCACTCTTGATTTGAAAACAATGCGTACAACGTACGCAAGCCTTCATTTGAGGAAACTTGCTATTCGGTTCGTTATTTTCTCAAAATTTGTAAGCAAATAGGTGATTAAGAGTCATATTACTTCGTTATACTTCGGTTAGCCTCAAAAGAAGAAATCCTATCACTCTCGCATTGAAAATAATGCGTACAACGTACGTAAGTCTTCATTTGAGGAAACATGCTATTCGGTTCGTTATTTACTCAAAATTTGCAAACAAATAGGTGATTAGGAGTCGTATTACTTCGTTACACTTCGGTTATCCTCAAAAGGAGCAATGTTGTGACTCTCGCATTGAAAACAATGCGTACAACGTACGCAAATCTTCATTTGAGGAAACTTGCTATTCGGTTCGTTATTTCCTCAAAATTTACAAAGAAATAGGTGATTAGGAGTCGTATTACTTCGTTACACTTCGATTATCCTCAAAAGGAGCAATCCTGTGACTCTCGCATTGAAAACAATGCGTGCAACGTACACAATTCTTCATTTGAGGAAACTTGCTATTCGGTTCGTTATTTCCTCAAAATTTACAAACAAATAGGTGATTAGGAGTCATATTATTTCGTTACACTTCAGTTATCCTCAAAAGGAGCAATCCTGTGACTCTCGCATTGAAAATAATGCGTCAAACGCACACAAGTCTTCATTTGAGGAAACTTGCAATTTGTTTCGTTATTTCCTCTAAATTTGCAAACAAATAGGTGATTAGGAGTCATATTACTTTGTCATACTTCGGTTGGCCTCAAAAGGAGCAATCCTACCACTCTCGCATTGAAAACTATGTGTACAACGTACGTAAGTTTTCATTTGAGGAAACTTGTTATTCAGTTCGTTATTTCATCAAAATTTGCAAACAAATAGGTGACTAGCAGTCATCTTACTTCGTTATACTTCGGTTAGCTGTAATATTCCGAACTTCCGAGAGAGTTGTAATCCGACTTTATGTGAATAAATAAAGCTTGAACTACATCTTATATGTGTTATGGAATCTTCGTTATTGCTTGTTCATGTGTTTCGGTTCAAGTATACAGCCTTAGCACGAAAAAGGAACATAAAAGGTTTTTTTTCAAAAATCTGAAAAGAAGATAAAACCTAAACCCTAGGAAATCTAACCTAAGCCCCGAGTGAAATGTGTACATCGAAAGGACATTCTGTTTCAATATTCAACCTTCCCATGATTTGAAAACACGTATCAATCAATAAAAGTTTTTCTCGAAAAACGTGTAAAAGCACTATTCACGAGGTGACGTTTTTCATTCGTTTGACTGTTTCTTTCATCTGTAGGACTTCTTACATTTCACAACATAGTGATAATATGAGGTTTAGATGTCAGGGAATCAATAAAATTTTCTTGGGAAAAAGACGAAAAAGACACGATTTACGAGAAAACGTTTGTCGTCTTTTTGAACGTTTTTTTCAACGTTTGGACTTTTTCCATTTCACGATATAGCATTTATACGGGGAATAGATACCAGGGAGCCACTGATATTTTTCCCAAAATAAATCGTAAAACGCTCTTCAAACGAAAACGCTTTCTATTTTTGAACGTTCCGTTGAAGAATATTGTGTTTGTATTAGACCACCGATGCTTAATATGCAATAAAAGTTTTTTAAGAAAACCTAATTTTAGGGTTTGAGAAAACCTAACCCTAAGGATTGAACCCTAAGGGTTAGAAACCCTAAAAAGTACTATTCAAAAATACGCGTATAAATACGAAAATTATACGGATAGAATACGGAAATAATACGATAATAATACGAAAATTATACGGTATAAATACGAAAAAGTCAAATGTGAATAGTGAAAGTCAACTATACTAATTAGTATACTAATCAAGATTAAGGCTAAACTAAGTAAGTTTGATTAGTTAAAATGATTTACTAATCAACCAATCACATGTTAGCTTAATTAAGGACTAAACTAACCTTGACCAATCATGGTTAAGAAAAGAAAAACAAGTTAGATTAACTAAACTAGATAAAGAAACACTAGTTACACTAACTAATTACCAACTAAATCCATGTAAAATTAAGTTAACCAATCAAAATCCAAGCTAGCTATCCATGTGATTAGTTTTTGACCAATGAGCACAAAGTAAAGCAAGATGGAATCTAGGCCATTGGATCAAAATGTCCAGCCATTTTGTGCTTTTAATGAGGTGTCCTAAGTTCTTAAATATGTGTCCAAGTCCTTATGTAAACTAATAATAACTTCAAGGACTAAAAGTGTAATTAAAGAAACTTGACTTTTCCTATAAATAGAAAGCTTAGTTCACTTGATTCACCATTCATTTTCAAAGCTTAAAATCTAGTATCAAAGCTATACATATATTGAGAGAGAGTTACTATATTGGATATTGCAAAGAAATAGTTAAAGCTTGCAAACACCAAAGGTACAATCTCTTATAGTTTTTATATTTGATTTTTCTTTCGTCTTTAATTTTCAAAAGCTCAAGAACGCGAGTTGTAGCCATGTACGATTGTCGTTCTCCGTGTTCTTCACGTGTTCTTGAGCCTTTCTACATTTTGTAGTAGTTATAATGTCGAATTTCAATTCATAGTTTAAAGCTTGATGAACATACGTAGTGGTTATGTACGGTTCATCCGTTCTCCGCGTTTGCGTATGTTCTTGAGCATTTTTATAAATTGTTTTAATCAATTATACAAGCCGTTATAATGACCAATTTTTGTCAACTATAAAGTGTTATAATCACTTATGTAAGCAGTTATAATGCTCAAATTATTTCATGTACGAAAACCAAAAGCTCAAGAACATAGTCGCTACCATGTACGGTTTAACCGTTCTTCGTGTGTTCTTGAGCAAAAGTCATGAATCTTTCTATGAGAAGGTTTGTGATTTGTTATTTTTATGTTATAAAGTGATATTGAGTCTTACAACATGATTTCTTAAAGAGTTAAAGCAAGCGGTACCATGTTTCACATGGTTAACCCTAAAAATATTGTTCAAAGTAAGCATACTGACCTTTCTGCTAAAATTACGAAATTTTAAAGTCATAATCTGCCTTAGTAACCTAAATGAAAGTTGTAGATAATGCAATTCTAAGCAATTTAGACTCAAAAATCACTTTAAAATGTTTCCGGATGACAAAGTTATGGAAGTTACCGGAAAAGACGTTGAAGCTGAAAATTTTAAGGGGCATTCGGGTGGAAGCACTAAATTTTGAGTTTTTGAGTTAGCCAAGTTTTCTAAAAATTACACCAATGAAAATAGTCTAGTTTAGTGATAAAAACACGTATAGAACGAAAAAATTCGATGAACTAACATTCGGTACACGAAACCCTTTTTATAGGCGCTTTAAACGATTACCGGGAAACCCTAAATTGTGCTAAAGGCAAGTTTTCTATCCTTAAACTTTGTTTACTTGTTTTCTATGTGATTTATATATTTTGTGTATGCAACGTGTTATAAATCTTTGATACGAGAGTTATTGCTTTTTGTTTCGGCATAACTTGCAAAATGAAATGATTATTCGTGATAAATTCGAATCATGCTTTATTATATCAAACCAAGTCGTCTTGGGGCGATCCTGACATGTGAAGTAAACTGAGATGAACAAATATGTATTAATGTTCTTGATCTGTCCAGTGTATTGTATGTTATGCATAACATAGGATGTCGTTAGGTTGATCCCCTTTCTATATCCACTGTAAAAGGTTCTAAGTCGAAAGACAAAGAACAGTTCAAGGTCTAACCACCACTCAGTCTTGCTATATTAAAACATTTGTAAATATCAATTGTTATTCCATGAGTCTTTACAATCCTTATCGGTGTGAGTTCACTTATATGTTATGTGTTTAAGACTTGCTGAGCATTTTAGCTCACCCTTGCATATAAACCTAATGTGCAGACAAACCCGAGAGCTCCGGCTCAAAGAAGAAAGGAAAGAAGAAATGCGTAGACTTGTTTACTGCTTTCCTTAACTGTTCTTAACTGTAGTCATAATGACATTTTGTAATAAGAACAAGTTCAACACATGTAACCGAATATTATATAAATATTATCAAGTTTTATCACATTCTCTTGTTACGTCTTTACTTTGATTAAACTTAGAATTGTTAAAACTTAACATAGTATTAATAATGATCTATTTATCTGGATGAGGATCGGTAAATAACTTGTGAGTGCTGTACATCCGAGACAGGACTAAGCGATGTTGACTAAGTCAAATCCATCGTTAAGGTTCCTCGGACCCAGGTATAACTCGTTATTACTATTCTGAATGTCGGATAAGTAGGATTATTAATATGAAGAGATATCACTACAACCAAATACGTTTCGAATGAGGGTTTTAACTATTTGGGTAATGTTCTGTACGGAAAGAGAATTTTGCACCGGACAAAGATACAACCATTTGTCACGGATAAAGATGCAAACATTTATCACGGGTGAAGATGCAAACATTCGCCGCGAGATTCTCTGTTCCCAAGAGCCGTCCTAATGATTTAATACCGTGGATGTTGAAACATGTAAAGTTATAGAATATCTAAATATTAAGGATAAAAAGGTTATGTTTGAATATTAAGTCTCTTATATCAATTATAAGGACTTGATATAAAATAATGAAAGATCTTTGGGAATTAGGATGAGAACTTTGTTTAAGAATAAAGGAAATCATCTATAAACCTATTGATTTAGCATTTATAGTGAGCACCAAGTCATCTATAGTAAGTATAGTGATTTGGGGGCGTCACAGGTTGGTATCAAAGCTGTAGATTATAGCTCTAAAGTAGCAAGTACTTTAGGATATAATCTGATCGTTTAAGTTAAATAGATTTGTGAAGAGTCTAATAGATAATTAAAAGATGATAATAAACTTTAAATCTTAATTAATTAAAAGACATTATGTGAAAGAACTATACTAATTAAAGTCAATCTTGTTTTGTAGAAATGGCTGACATACACGAAGACAACGCTCAAGTCTTGGACAACGAAAGTGATCCGAGCGAGCATTCTAGTAGTGAATCTAAAATAGAGGAGCCAAATCAGAACTTGGAACTACATGATGCCGGAGAGGCAAACCCATTAGAAGATGCAGATGTAATAGACCTACCAACTTACGATGAGATCATCGCCGAGTTGGAAGAGGATGCTGCTGAAATGATGGCATATGGAGAAGCTCAAGAAGAGCATGTGGAACAACTCCAAAATGAAAACCAGGCCAACATGAACAAGGCCAATGGTATTATGGAGGTACTGGAAAGGCGGTGGTTGGATGAAGCTGAAAGAAGCTACCAGCTACAGATGCAGCTAGAAGCTTCCCAAGAGGAAGTATACCTCCAGCGAGCAAATCGTGCTCTTATTAAACGAGCTTATCTACTTATGCCAAGCTCGAGAAAAAAATAATTAAATTCCCTTCACCCGCCAAAGATTTAGGGTTCGAAATAAATAGGTCTGTGGTACTTAGTGTGATCCATACTACTTCGTTATACTTCGGTTAGCCTCAAGAGGAGCAATCCTATCACTCTTGTATTGAAAACAATGCGTACAACGTACGCAAGTCTTCATTTGAGGAAACTTGCTATTCGGTTCGTTATTTTCTCAAAATTTGTAAGCAAATAGGTGATTAAGAGTCATATTACTTTGTTATATTCGATTAGCCTCAAAAGAAGCAATCTTATCACTCTCGCATTGAAAACAATGCGTACAACGTACCCAAGTCTTCATTTGAGGAAACTTGCTATTCGGTTCGTTATTTCCTCAAAATTTGCAAATGAATAGGTGATTAGGAGTCATATTACTTCGTTATACTTCGGTTAGCCTCAAAAGAAACAATCCTATCACTCTCGCATTGAAAATAATGCGTACAACGTACGCAAGTCTTCATTTGAGGAAACATGCTATTCAGTTCGTTATTTCCTCAAAATTTGCAAACAAATAGGTGATTAGGAGTCATATTACTTCGTTACACTTCGGTTATCCTCAAAAGGAGCAATCCTGTGACTTTCGCATTGAAAACAATGCGTACAACGTACACAATTCTTCATTTGAGGAAACTTGCTATTCGGTTCGTTATTTCCTCAAAATTTACAAACAAATAGGTGATTAGGAGTCATATTACTTCGTTACACTTCAGTTATCCTCAAAAGGAGCAATCATGTGACTCTCGCGCATCGAAAATAATGCGTCAAACGCACACAAGTCTTCATTTGAGGAAACTTGCCATTTGTTTCGTTATTTTCTCTAAATTTGCAAACAAATAGGTGATTAGGAGTCATATTACTTTGTCATACTTCGGTTAGCCTCAAAAGGAGAAATCCTACCACTCTCGCATTGAAAACTATGCGTACAATGTACGCAAATCTTCATTTGAGGAAACTTGTTATTCAGTTCGTTATTTCCTCAAAATTTGCAAACAAATAGGTGACTAGCAGTCATCTTACTTCGTTATACTTCGGTTAGCCTCAAAAGAAGCAATCCTATCACTCTCGCATTGAAAACAATGCGTACAATGTACGCAAGCCTTCATTTGAGGAAACTTCCTATTCGGTTCGTTATTTCCTCAAAATTTGCAAACAAATAGGTGATTAGGAGTCAAATTACTTCGTTACACTTCGGTTATCCTCAAAAGGAGCAATCCTGTGACTCTCGCATTGAAAATAATGCATCAAACGCACACAAGTCTTCATTTGAGAAAACTTGCCATTTGTTTCGTTATTTCCTCTAAATTTGCAAACAAATAGGTGATTAGGAGTCATATTACTTTGTTAAACTTCGGTTAGCCTTAAAAGGAGCAATCCTATCACTCTCGCATTGAAAACTATGCGTACAACGTGCACAAGTCTTCATTTGAGGAAACTTGCTATTCGGTTCGTTATGTGCTCAAAATTTGCAAACAAATTGGTGATTAGGAGTCATATTACTTCGTTAAACTTCGGTTAGCCTCAAAACGAGCAATCCTATCACTCACGCATTGAAAAAAATGCGTACAACGTAGGCAAGTCTTCATTTGAGAAAACTTGTTATTCAGTTCGTTATTTCCTCAATATTTGCAAACAAATAGGTGATTAGGAGTCATATTACTTCGTTATACTTTTGTTAGCCTCAAAAGAAGCAGTCCTATCACTCTCGCATTGAAAATAATGCGTACAACGTACGCAGGTCTTCATTTGAGGAAATTGCTACTCAGTTCGTTATTTCCTCAAAATTTGCAAACAAATAGGTGATTAGCAGTCATATTACTTCGTTACACTTCGGTGATTAACAATGCGTACAACGTACGCAAGTCTTCATTTGAGGAAACTTGCTATTTGGGTCGTTATTTCCTCAAAATTTGCAAAAAAATAGGTGATTAGGAGTCATATTACTTCGTTATGCTTCGGCTAGCCTCAAAAGGAGCAATCATATCACTCTCGCATTGAAAACAATGCGTATAATGTACGCAAGTCTTCATTTGAGGAAACTTACTATTCTGTTCGCTATTTTCTCAAAATTTGCAAACAAATAGGTGATTAGGAGTCATATTACTTAGTTACACTTCGTTTATCATCAAAAGGAGCAATCCTATCAAACTCGCATTGAAAACAATGCATACCCACGTACGCAAGTC